>RDPX01000364.1:499684-541878 GCA_003991215.1 Morbakka virulenta
ACTGCTTCCCTCTCACTCCCCCCCCCCCCCCCAATTTTACTTTAAGGATTCAATATATTTAACAGGCCTTTTCCTTGTTGCTATATTTACTTCTTTTGTTTGAGGTAAGATCGGGAATCAATTTTATTTTCTGAATTTCTGCTGGTATTGTCGTTAGTTGGCCATATAGTCATGACAGCCCGCATTTTCTGCCTCTTGACCTAGGATGATGTCAGGGACAACATGAACTTTTCCAGTAGCTGTTTAACAAGAAAATCCCACATGAGACTTGCAGTTGTGGTCATGAAGGTTGATGTGCTGGCTCCACCTATAATAGAAAGAGCCCATTTGTTGACAGTTGCTAGATTCTCCTCAGCACTTTCATTCAAACCACGAGCTTGTTTAGAAAGCCATTAGTTTTCTTATACCTGTTACCATATAGCATTGGTCACATTGGACAGTTGAATCATTTCAAAACCGTTGGCCTGTTTCGTTGCTTTCCCATTGTGTCGTGTCTATTCTTTTATGGTCATATACAGATGCACTCTGAGCTTCTGATTGCACTTATTTACCATTGATTTAATTTTGTAGCAGTTTTGATAAGACATTAAAGAGTTCATCATAATTCCATTTTTCCCTTTAACTATGCGAGTACTACCAGATTTTATTTGTAGAAGTAGCCCGACCCAACAGATCTGAGGCCTTGGCTTTCGTATCAGCCCTAACTAGCCCACTTAAATGTTTCATAATTAGCGGCATTTGCATCATATCACCCCTTAACTTTCTAATTTTTTATTTTCATATTCCATTCCCAGGATTGGAATTTCTTTTATTCGTGCATTTTTTAAAGCCTACCACTGGCATACTCGCTTTTAAGCAATTGTATGACACAATCTTACCTCTCATTTGTATAAGGACCATTTTTCAATTTACTCGAGTCCTCAATGCTGAAAAAGGTATTAAAAATGACTTACTCCTTACCTTCGCGACTAGCTGTATACGTGAAGTACTGTCTAGAGAAATGAATCCAATCCTTGAATTTGCTTTCAAGGTATGACTTCTTTAACAAAGAACGCTAAACTTCGGTAGCTTAGTGACCAGTATTTAAACTTTGATTCCAAACCCAGCTTTCGCTTTTAATAAAATCTGTTTTAAATATTTGTTTCATATTGTTTTCTCCTGTATTTCCATTCCTCCAGTTATTCTTTTTCCTTGAATTCCTTTACTTTTTTCACTACAAAGTTCTTTCTAAATTCTGTTTGCTTCTTAACTATACCGCGCTTGAAATTGCCTATTATCTTGAAAAATTCAATTATGAACCCCCCTGATCTTTCGTTTCTTTGTTAGCCACTCGTAATTACCTGCGTTTCTTATTTATCGCTGAGCATCATTTCGGGACTTCTCTTGGGAGTACCCAACACCAGAATTATATTTTCTTGCATGGCACTTTCTACCATCGTACTCGAATTTGGTTATTGCCTCGGTTTTCAAGTACTTGCAGACAAGGAATCCAAAGTCATTTGTTTGTCAGCCGTCGTTAAAGTGCATGGTGTCTCATTAATACTTGTTATTGTAAACGAGTCGTAAACTCGTCCTGCAAACGAGTCATGGTAAACTCGTCCTGCAAACGAGTGATAAATTGAATTGTAACCTAATTTTGACCAGGACAGCTGCTTTTTAATGAGCAAATCGCACTTGTTTCACATCGGTTTGAGTGTTATGGATATTTGCAGTTTCAGGTATGCAAAATCGTGTTATTTCAAAACCATTTTTAAGTCGGATATAATTACATTGACAGAAGTGTTTTGAGTTATTTGGTTTGTTGTTAAAAACCTGTTCAAATAATTATAATATGTTCAAATAACATGATCCCTNCGCGCTTGAAATTGCCTATTATCTTGAAAAATTCAATTATGAACCCCCCTGATCTTTCGTTTCTTTGTTAGCCACTCGTAATTACCTGCGTTTCTTATTTATCGCTGAGCATCATTTCGGGACTTCTCTTGGGAGTACCCAACACCAGAATTATATTTTCTTGCATGGCACTTTCTACCATCGTACTCGAATTTGGTTATTGCCTCGGTTTTCAAGTACTTGCAGACAAGGAATCCAAAGTCATTTGTTTGTCAGCCGTCGTTAAAGTGCATGGTGTCTCATTAATACTTGTTATTGTAAACGAGTCGTAAACTCGTCCTGCAAACGAGTCATGGTAAACTCGTCCTGCAAACGAGTGATAAATTGAATTGTAACCTAATTTTGACCAGGACAGCTGCTTTTTAATGAGCAAATCGCACTTGTTTCACATCGGTTTGAGTGTTATGGATATTTGCAGTTTCAGGTATGCAAAATCGTGTTATTTCAAAACCATTTTTAAGTCGGATATAATTACATTGACAGAAGTGTTTTGAGTTATTTGGTTTGTTGTTAAAAACCTGTTCAAATAATTATAATATGTTCAAATAACATGATCCCTGACATTACCTTTGTCCCGAGTGCTGCAGCAAAGCACAGAACTGATTGATACAACAAAATCTTATTTTCGTAAATACGTTTTTGTATTGTTATAATTCAGTCACAATTTAACAATTATTTGTTAAATTTGACTGACTTATTAAAATAATATATATATAATTTTTCTTTGTTTTGGAGCGTAGAGTTGCCAAGGAGTTCTAGACGTGCAGCGTTCCACGCGTTTTAAATGTGTGTCACATTTCATTGAGACAGTTGATCATTTCTGACCACTGACAAAAAAACAAGCAATTACTTTCACTACAAAGGAAATACAATGCTATGCAAAGAATTTTTTTTCCTTTCTACTGCTGGCAGTACTGGTAGTGGTAGTAGAAGTAGTAGTAGTAAGAGTAGTAGTAGTACTAGTAGTAGTAGTACTACTACTAGTAGTAGTAGTAGTAGTAGTAGTAGTAGTAGTAGTAGTAGTAGTAGTAGTAGTAGTAGTAGCTGTTCTTGTTCTTGTTCTTGTTCTAAGACTCGGGCGCATTTTAGAGGATTCTTGATGATGTGTTAACACCGCTTTTTACTGCTCCATGGTCCTATTAAGGAAAGGTTTGCTCTACTACTCATTTGGGCAGCAGCCTTTATATTCCTTTTGCTCCCTGTTCGCCTTACGTTTTTGTTCTACCACGTTTCCTTTGCTTCTTTGCATTTGTTTGTCTTTTTTGTCATTTACTTTTCTTTGAACAGTTTTGAATATAATTGTGACAAGTGTTTCAGACAGCATGCATGAAAAACAAAGTTGAATTTTTTTAAACAACTCATGATTTTCAACATTAACTGGTGTTTTGAAGTGCAAATCCATCTTTGAGTCGTAAGTAGCAACCGTACTACAAGAAGGGAAGTAGTTTGGCCAGTTATTTCCACATTGTACATTTCAGTGCTAACATTTTTGCTTGTCGTGTAAAAATATCATTCAGATGATTTTTATATGCCAAATGTTAAGAACTTGTGAAAGAGTTTTTTCCTTTGAGATCCAAAGCTTTTCCTAAATCACCTCCCACTCTGACACCTATTTCTTTAATTTTGTGTGTGTGTGTGTGTGTGTGTGTGTGTGTGTGTGTGTGTGTGTTTGTTTGTTTGTTTATATAATTACGGGAACGTCTGACAGCCGCAACTGTGTAGGTTTGTAATTTGAACATTGGGATTCCAAACTTCTCATATCAAATACCCCTTACTTTAATTATAATTTGTGGTCTTCTTATACCTCTTTTGTTACGTTTTCAATACCAACTGAATCTTAACATGAAAAGTAATCTCTAGACGGGGTGAGCCATTTATTTGGATTGAAGTGAATACAATTCAACCTGCTTTGCCATTGTTATTTATAATGGTTTCTCGCTGCACTCCAACTGATGTTTTGAGGTGTCTGCAGAAGATTTTTGTAGCGACCATCAAGTCACATGTGATCCCGAGCATTGAGGGGATATGTCTTCAAGGTTCCACTGTTGTTTAGAATAGACTTATTTTCACTTGCCTTGAGACCTTCGACGGCCATATTTTAGACACTTTTATGCATCCATTCCATGCTAGAGATTTTCGAATCCCGAAGAACTTATATTTGAAAGCAATATGAGGTCCGAAATATTTGAAATCAATGATTTGCTTCAATGGTTTACCGAAGAGCGTATGGATAGCTGCAGATGCTTTGTATAGATATACACTTGGTCTTAAAGGTCGTTGCAACAAAGGCTTAGGCACGATGCTTCATCTTCCAGTCCAGCCAAGAGCAGCCCCAGACTATCCAGGAGCAACCCATCATTTCTTATGTTATTACTTGGAATGGCTAGATCATGTGCAAAGTCAAAGGGAGTCATGTGCAAAGTCAAAGGGAATCATGTGCAAAGTCAAGGGGAGTCATGTGCTCATCAGGGTACCTTGAACTTCTATATCTGATTCTGTTTGCAGACCCTTAGAATAAATTTACATTAAGCAGCATGCGTCTAACTCTAGAATGAATAAGAATGTGGCTAATATGTCTTTTTGTAGAGTGATCGTTCTTATCATAAAAAGTCTGTCTCACCATCCGGTGTTATTACTTTAGAGCAAATGTTGATTTACACCGCCTTAAGAGTATTAAACATCTTGGTAGGAATGCCCATATAGTGCAAGTCTTTCAGTTATAAAATCCCTATTTAGAGAGAAAAATGCCTCTTTAAAGTCGAAGATAACAGTCTAGCCCTTATTGGTCGTTATCATTTCTTCGATAGTTTTAGGAAGAGCTGGAATCTCAGCAATTGTGCAACGCTCCTTTCTAAACCTAGTGTGATTAAGACGGAGAATCGGATTGAGTGCAAGGAATGAGTTTTTGTATATTTTATTAGCAATGAATGCTAGTAAGATACCCTTGTAATTTTCAGAGGGTAAGGTTGCTTTTCTATGGAGTTGGTAGGGTGCCAGATGCTAATGAGGGAGGCGGTGCATCAATTATACCAAAAATGTAGTTGCATAGTTGAAGTAAACGGTTGTGAAATTTGCGTGTACCACTGTACCTATTTGGACTCTTTTATTTGCGTTTACCAAGTTGGAGCCTCAGGGGATATGTATTACTTTCTCGCACTTAATGCTATGGCCACCTGCATCCTGTTATTCACAGGGTTGGTATTTGCTAAGGTGAGGTTTAGTTAGTTTCCAAATGGGTGTATAGATATGGAGATGGGATTTTCTGCAGACCTTTAGAGATGACGCGTCGTACTTTATATTGGATCAGACGATTTTGAGGAGATTGTCAGACATGAATAAATTGATGTTAAGTTAAACAAAACAGATGAGTACTTTAGTGAACTATGAATAAAGCTACAGCTTTTGGTACTGTGGGGTTTATTTCAGAGAAAGGACTGCCCAGGCTATTTAAATGGTATATGGTAGTATAACGCTTTTTAATTGCATGCATATAGTTGACACTGGGTTGTTTAAGACATTAAACGGTTATTTTACTTTTAATACAATATGCAGGTCCAAAACTTCTAAAGTACAATTTGTCTTTTTCACAGGACCAAGTTCCCCAGAGCATGACGTCAACACACAGCTTCAGCAGCTTGATAGAAGGTAAGTGATCTGGGGGTTTTTCCACTATTTTTTCACATTAACTTCAAAAGGGTATATCACTATGGTGTAATAACGGAAGCAGATGAAGGTTGACCCAGTTTAGACGACTCATTCACCAAACTGACACACTGCTATTTATTACATCAGAAAATATAGTTAAAATTTTCAAGTTACAAGTAATCTACCAGACATTTTTATGATTGAAGTTTGCTGTTGTGAACATAACCCATGCTATTATTTGTGATTTTAGGCACTCAGGTAGAATACCTTTCTTCTCCGTTTTAGATAGAACAGCTTGAGCCATTGCGAGCAGAATCAGCACATAGAGAATTTACTAGAATCATCAGCGATTAAGATAAACTACCCGCCTTACTTTCTCCGCTCTCTCCCCTATCTCCCATCTCCCCCTCCCCCCCTCACCGCACTATGGGTTTAGATTCAGAAAGTGTTTTTAGTTATTTTTCATTTGTTGCCATGAAGAACTTGTCATCGACCAAATGAATGTTGCCGAAGCTGACCACGCTGACTATTAACCTGACAACTTCGTTCACTTGTGCATAATGATTTGGCTGTTAGGATTTTTGAAAATATGTTAATTGAACGCAGCCCAACCACAACTTAGCCATACTGTAAGCCCTTACTGACAGTGGATCTCCAAAATGAACTGCAACTTTCCTATTCATAGCAAACTACTACAAAGTGTAGTATACAATTTTTACCTTTTATTTGACGTGTTTTGCTCTTTGTGATACTGAATAACCCGGTGCTTTATCATAGAAAAAGGAAGATTGAGACAGTAGCTGAAAAACTCTTGAATTGTGGTGTCACGAAGTAACGTAATCCGGTTTTTAATGACCACAATGCTTGGTGTTGTTTTAGAAATAGATCTGCCGAAATCTTAAACGGAAGGCAGAAAACTTTTCGTGCCACATTGATTTGTAGGCTGTCTTACATTTAATGCAATGACTTTCTTGGTGATCAATTCGGATTTGAAAAGAAAAGAAATTATTTTTGAAGGTAAACTTGGTTTAGGTCACTTGATTCAGCTCAATCACAGGATTGCTGAATCAGCAATGAAAATATTGCATAGCTATGCCATGAGTAATTGATTATCATCTGTTATTAAAACCGATGTATAATTTTTTACAAAGGTCTGAAAATATATTTTCTCGAAATCATATAGAGTGCTTAGTAAGTACGTAAAGAGCTTAAGAAGTTGCAAGAGAAGCCATGAACGTATGGGAAAATTTAAGAGATGCCGTTACCATATTTTTCGTACCAATTTCAATACAGCAGGGAAGCACTTTTCACGGGTGTTATAGGGTGTTTTTTTTCAATTCTTTGATGGAGCCCACAAAGAACGTTAGCAAATTGGGGACCTGTAAATGTTGCACTGTCTTTTGTGGTTATCAATGAAACACATTCAGTTGACGTCATTCTTTGATACTTTTTGTCCAACGGTCAAGTGTTTTTTTCATTGATAATGTCTGTTGCCCATCATGTTTACCCGCGAACGGTGCTTTCCTGAGGGGGGGACATTCATGGAGTAATTGTGATTTTTTTCCTTATTGACACCACCAGTACTCAAAGTTCCAAACATCAAAATTAATCTTTGGTCTTTGTGTTCAGACAATGAGAAAATGGATATTGGCATGATGGTTTGTGACAGGGTATTAACAAGTTTACGCTTTTACGCAACCGCTGAGCAACACGTGGTTTTGTAAACAAGTAATCTGAGTTGGGTATTTTTGCGTTTTTTCCCCCAGAGAAAGTTTCTATGGTAACAGTCAACACATGACTGATTTTTCTCTTCGTTTAATGAAGGACCAAATAGATCTAAAGGTCTGACACTGACCTTTTTTATGCATAAAACCATACAAGACATAAACCCACCAATATATGGAATTGTGAAAAGCAGACAGGGAAGGAAGGTTAGGGCAAGAGATAAGAATTGACCTCACATTTTAAAACATTCAAGTCATATGATGGAGTCAAAACAGCCAAAAGCCAAAGAGTTCCACAATGTAGCTGTCCAAGGGAAAACTATATTCACAGGAATATTTGTTATAATAAGGAGAAACAATCGCACGTTGAAGAGGTTGAGAGAAATGACTCATACAAGATGCAACATACTGAACTGGTACATACAAGGACAGTTCATTAAAACACCATGATAATACGCAATGAAAAGACCAAGACCAGCTACATTTCGTCGATGAAAGAGAGTCAGCCAGACTAGAACCTATCAAGCTGCAAAACGTCGCTGAACTCGATCAAGAATATCAAGATGAGACGAGGGAGCGTCTCTCCAGATGACCACAGTACTCCAACTAAGGACGGATTGGAGATTTATAAAGATATCGCGTTAGAGCGTACCTTACGCTCTAACGCGATACAAAGAACAACCCTTTTTAGGGGCAGATTTACCAACAGATTGAATGTAAAAATGAATGGAGAAAATGACTAACCAAGTAGCCTCTTTGACGAGCATTCCTCAAGAGGGAAAGCAGCTCCCACCAGGGTTAACGTAGAATAATAGTCCATGAATATTGGAGGGAAATAATGTCTAAGATTTCTGTTAAACAATATCAGTTGCGTTTTTGCAGCGTTGAATAATACCAACCACTTCCTTTCCATTCTCTGACAGCCTGCAAGTCAGGTTCTCTGTCACCCTCAAGTTTGACTTTTTCTTGCTGAGTTTCCTTGTGGCCAATGCCCGAGAATAAGGTAGTGCCATCAGCATAAATGTTGATGAACTGACGCGAGTTACCAGGTTGATGTGAAGAAGGAAGAGAGTAAGACCAAGAATAGAACTTGATGCAAAGCCAGCATTAATGCAATTCTTATCAGGTGTAGTAACTTCAAGTGATAAGATGTAGTTTTATTGTCAATAGTATAATGAAAGTAGTATCCATAACATAACGAGTAATTGAATGTATTTCAATGGGTTAGCATCATCATCAACAATTTTTAATTATTTGTAAATATTGTTTATTCCTATGAATAAAAGAAAAGGCACAGTGTAGTAAATACATCAATGATCAGAAAATACAGATGGTAGAGTGGTAGATGGAAGAGTTGGAATAAAGGAAAGCTTTCCCCAAAACCTGAAAGCCTCATGACATTACTGAAAGCTAATGATAGAGTAATTTCTTTTTAAATGAAGTACTTTTGGGTGTCTGTGTTTTGCCAGTACTTCGACATCTTAAGTGATATTCACACCCTAAACCGTAAATTACTTTTCTCTTGCATCCACCGACGTTTCTCACATTTGGCCAATTTTTTTGTGGAGACATGTCGCGTCTGCTTTTGCCACTTTATTGCGCTAATTTGAGTAGGTTGGTTTTATTAATTTTTTTATTAAGTGGGATTTGGGTGCTTATAACTGCTTCTTTTCTAAGGAGCATCACTACCTAATTGTATTATGACCAAATTGCTTCATTGTAAGGAAGTTATCTTCCCCATTTCTTAATATATTGAATATCACATTTGTTTAGATATCAAAGTCTACGTAGAACCATTCGAGGCACAAAAAAACCTGAACCACAGGCCAACGAGCAACAGCAGCAATCTCAGGGAGCTACAGCAGCGCCGCCAGCCTCAGGAAGATCCGATACTGATGGTCCACTGTCTGGTAGTAGAGAGCCAACCATAGAAAGAAGAGAACGCCAGGCCGTTAGTATAACTGCAACCCCCGGGTGCAGATTTCTTCGTCGAAGAGATTTTTTTCAATTTGTGAATAATCATGGGGTAAGTGACAGGTGAATATTTCAGTTTGTATTTGCCAGGGGGGTTCCGATTGTTGTTTATTACTGCTAGCTCTTTCAAGCATGGATTTTTATCCTGTTAACTGCATTGAAGATGGGGTGTTATCGTCAGATCTTGGGTTCTTTATACGCTGACCAAATAAAGAAGTCTGCAATACACGATATAAACCCTTGCGATTACCTTATCTTCATAAATTTAGTGGTCTAGAAGGCCATACTTCAGGGAACTTAAAAGAGAAGAGAGCCGTAGGGGTACACGGAGGCACGCTTAGGCATGCATAAGTCGGGGTGGATAGAAGAAGGATGTTTGATCAGAGATGAGGTTTACAACAAACCAGATACTCACACAGAGACATCTAGTTTACGGCATGTGACAACAGGATGTGATCACACGACAGTTCACAAAGTATAGGGACCAAGACAAGGCAAAGTAATGAAGCAATGAATCAATTTGGAGGTCGGCATTGGAGAGCAAATAGACAGTCAGGAAATGCCATTTTTAGTATAGAAGTAATAATATACTCCTGATTAGTTCCCACCACTTATTAAGAGTATTGATTGCTGTATCTCGTACTATAACGAGGCAAACAGGATTGGAGGTGGTCTGGAACTTTCTGGAGCACCAGACCTTTATTGCAGATAACACCACCGCCTTTGCCGAAAAAAATTTGAAATACATTGTTAAGGTACCTAAAAGATAACTTGTGCAACCAAGACCTTTGACAAGGAACAAGATTTTAAACTTTTAAACTATTAAATTTAAATGAAGGTTTAATAAATTCGGATAGTCTGTGACATCTTGGTGTGTAAAATGAACTGACACCCAATTCATGAATACTGTTATGCTTACACATTCGAAAGCATTTCGGTTGAGCAAACATATCTTGGTGTTGCAGTAGTTTAAGATAACAATGGATTGGTGCCTGGCCACGTTGGCTTACCAACAGAATCCAAGAAACTCCAAGACCCAAATGTTAATTATGAACCACTGGGCATTGTAACCAACAGAGGCAACAGATCTCCTCGTTGGAATTTTTTAATCCAGCCTTAATCCAATTCCAATAAGGGCTATGGGTATCTTAGACATAGGAATAAAATGCGTTGGAATAACATTGCGTAAGGTGATGTTTAGATCTGCATCCGAAATAAGGTTTCCCTTAAACTGACCTTAGAAAATTCTTTGCTAGAAACATAGATTCTGAAAGGAAAAAATCAAACACGAGCATGTAGTCCCACACGTACATCACCAACCCCCTCATTTGCACACACCGAGTCCCACACATAGACACACACACACACACGCATTCACACACAGGGTACGTTATGCCCTTTTTTTCTTGTTAAAGAATTTTTGAACTATTAGGAGAAAAGCAAATGCTTATATGAGTGCAATAACTCTTAAAAATAATATTTTTAAGAGTTATTGTCTCGAGTCAGGAAAAAATTACAAGCCATTAATAGTGAACCGTTCGGTGCTTGAATACGAAAATATGATAGAGGGTAGTTTTATCGTACGTTATTTATCAGATTACGTAGTTGAAATGGCATAAGAATATGTGTGCAGCTTTCGTGGAGCTTAAAAAGGGTTTTGATCTGGTTAAATATGCAGAAATTAATAACGATCTCGACAGTTAAAAATGTGATGATAAATACCACCGAGTGCTAAGAATCTTTATTTGAATTGAAATAACTGCATTTAAATCGATGACGAGTTCAGTAAATGGGGAAAATTGTATTCATTCCATTACAAGGTTATAATGGGAAGAATCCATGCCAAAGATACTTTGAAGTTTGACAGCAACACCTTAACAAACAATTTATTGGATCACAAGATGCTTTTAGCTGATAGTGAAGGGGCTTTGTAACATAATTTGATTGAACTCAAATGTAAAGTTGAGAAGATTGTTTATTTGTGCAAAGGAGACAAAATTTTGAATTTCTTAAAAAGCCCTTTCCCTTTCCGTTCCGCTTTTGTTTACATATGAATGATAGGTTGATAGAACAGACCAATATAATTAAATATCAAGGAATGTCTGAACTCTGGATGCCAGGTGCGAAGTGGAGATGAAGAGAAAAGTAGAAATTTGAAAGGAGATTTATTATGAACGTACCTGATGTTTTGCCAGAATAACCGTTTCCATTGAAACAAAGAAGAGACAGCAAAAGTGTGGAGGCATATGGAAAAGAATCATGAACACATGCAAAGCCATTGAAGAAACTTACACAGAGCTTCGTGCCACGATGACATGAGATCTGAAAAATATAATGGTGAAAGAAGTGTTTCGATTTTTCTGTGACGGAGGTCATGCCGACGAAAACAAAGGAAGACAGTTACTGTGTATCGGACATATGATGACTGTAGTTGACCTGGAAAAAGTGCAGAGAGCGCATACAGTAGTACCCGTCAGTAATGGCCCCTCCAAATAAGGTTATGCTTCCAATAGAGAATTTAGTGCAGCTCCTACCATCAGCGGTGCCCACCGTAATCTGAATAACGAACACCAAATCCTTTACCTGCCCGACTTTTCTCCCTCCAGATAACGGTTGTAGAAAATGACGTTTTGCATTTTGGAATTGTCAGTATTTAGTATTTACACGCTAAGCTCATTAATTTTGAAAATAGCATAATCCCTGCGGTAAACATTCTAATTGAGTCAACCAATGCCGACGGCTTTTTTTGTGCTGGTAGCAAAGCAATCAAATTGAATCAATCGTGAATGAACAGATCAGACTGACATTTTCCTCTGTCTCCCAGTAAATCTGTTGTTATTTGAATTTCAGTTCATATTTGTTAGTACATTGTACTTGGTTTAATGTCTGTTGCTGGCACATACAGTACGTTTTTGGCACTTTATATTGTCCTTTGAAGTAGAAGAATGAACAGGGAAGAAACCCCAAAGATTAAGGAAAATATCGGTTCCCTCCAAATAACAACCAATAACAAACACTTTCGTCTTTCTGCAAGGGTACTCGTTATTCGGGTGAGGGGGGGACTGCTGTAATCTCGATGTCAACAGTGGCCAACATATTTTGGAATACTTGCAACATACACGAAAACAGAAACTGTGTGACTACTATCTGACTGTGAAGACAGTCTTGTACTCGTCAAGACGCTTCGAAATCAAATTCTGTCACAAAGTTTGTAGGTGGTGGACAGCAGGCTAGCAAGTAGCCTTCGGTGTTTTATCCGCGTCAGATATTACCAAAGTGAGTTATTTGTCTGTATTCTTAGGTATTCCCATGATTGTTTTTACTACACTTGAAAATGTTTTAGGGCTTTTTATTTTCAGATTTGGCAAATGTAAACAGGCTTGTTTTTGTGGGAGGATTTTGCTGAATTGGCCAACACAACACATATCAAGGCTTTTGCTGATTACATGTAGTTCAAATAGTTGGGTTTGTAAGATAAATAAGGAGGACGCAATATAGACGCTGCACACTGAACATTGTCTGGCCCGAAACGATTTTTGAACGGGGAGCTTTTATTATAGTGAAACAATGTAGGAATTTTACTTTCAAGTTGATTCTTTGACAATGAAATTTGTTTTCTTTTGTAATGCTTTAGCTCATTCACTCACGAAATGCTTCCTCGTTATATCTTTTTATCCTTCGTTATTAAACTGTTTATAAGCGTGCAGTTTTGTATGGGAAAATCGCCGATACTTGTTCAAATTTTTTTTCAACGTTATGATGGCTTTTTTTTGTATGTTTGTTGTTCACAATCTTTGCTTCAGAACTTAAGCAAACAACTCGACGCAAGGATAGGAAAAAATTTGTATATACTTGTGTTTGCTTGCGTGGTTAATTAATGCCCCTTATAAAGTAAATATTATCACTTTGCGTGCTTCGAACTGTTCCGTTTGCAACCAGGCGTAGCATGAATTTGAGGTATTTTTACAGGACATGCCCAGCCACATTGAACTGTCGGCTGACAAATTGTTTGATGACCTTTCGAAAATTTTATTGAGCTCTGGATAAATGTAGTAGAGCTCAGTAAAAACAAACAGTTTTACTGTAATATTTTTTTACGAACTTGCGTTATTATGACATACCATTCTTTTTTTCCCTTTCAGCTTGCAAACCAGTTTCTCCACAGAAATCCGGCGCTAAAACACGTAATCAATCGAGTAAGAGCAGATCCTGCTAAATACGAACGGTGCGTTTGATTCATATAAATAAAACACTTCCATTGTAATACCAAAGAAAAGGAGTATGTATTATGTAAAGATATTCTTGGAATTTTATGATGGGGTAACGATGAAATGTTTGGATAAATATAATAATGAATCTCAACACAGAAAATTGTAACCCACCATCCATCATTGAAAATTAGGTAACATTTAAAAGATTTTTGGAAAACATATATATATATATATATATATTTAGCGTAATATATATATATATATATTACGCTCCCTTACTAAAGTTTGGTTGAGCACTCTGAGATTTGGGGGACCTGTTGTTGCGTAATGCAGTCCTCACTGCGCATGCGTAGTTTGAACACTCTGACAGGATCCCACAGTAACTCTTTTGGCTGTGTTTCCTCCGGCAACATGGCCAGAGAGTTATGTCTCAGAAGCTCTGTGCTGCACTGATGATCCCACAAAGGGCGAAACGGTGCTATCTGCAGATCGAGTATTGAGTGTGTGTGTGTGTGTGTGTGTGTGTATATATATATAACAATAGAATAAAAAAGTAATTGTCAGATTTACATGCCAATATCTTACGGGATATAAAAGTCGTAAACCATAGAACCAAATTAATTAACCAGGGGATAAGGAAAGAAGTTATATAAAGAGATATATAAAACAGCCTGTATAAAAGCATGATACATTGATACATACTTGATACATTGCATGCCAATGTATCAAGTGGTTAATTCATAAATAATAGACTCAGACCAACAGGGTGGTAGACAAAAAGAAAATTTTATTTATTCCAGAAGTAAACAAAACGGGTCATGTAAATAGCTACCTCCAAAAATGCCACGCGTTAAAGCCTAAACATACTCCCAAAATTAAAGTAATTTTACACACCAATGCACCAAGTGGTTTGAATTCCATACATAACATCATCAAATTGATATTCAACATCACTCCCAGGCAATGATATGTACCCAAGACTAGAAACCTACAAAAGAATAAAGTGATTTTTATATGTCACTGCATTAAATGTTTTGAAATTTGTAAGTAATAGAAGCAAATTCATTATCTTGGAGGTAAAGGGAAAAGGTTATTTATTTAGGAAATAGACCGAACAGCCTGTGTACATACCTTTCTAAGGCAATGCTATATGCTAAAGTCAAGACATCTACAAAGTTATGTACCATCTAAAGGTGTGCATAAATAAGAGACGCTATGGTACATAGCTGATATATAAGGCTCTAAGGGGAAAACTCTAAGGAATTTTTTGTAGGCACAAATCTTTCATTAAGACCTTCCGTGATAAAATTTTAAGTGTAAATTGCCAAAAGGCTTCACGCTGCTTCAGTTGGTGTTCATTCTGGGCACAATTTTTTTTTAAATTGCGTGTCCTGCATCCCATTATGGTCATTTTGAGCTAAGTGTGAAAAACGCCCTGGTTGATTGTGTCTGTATTTTCCATCTTCGTGTAAACACGAAAGTGACTTTTATAGTTGTTAAATCTGTGTTGAAACGCTGTTTTCTTTCTTCTCATTTATAGCTTTTTGCTTACATACTACACTATAAGCCACACTGTTAGAGTAGCAATTAAAGTTTCCTTTTCTTATGGTAAATTCCCTATTTACGTTGAAATCATGAAATTTATTATCTTTGAAAAAAAAATATATAAAAATATAAATATCTGTTACTTTGGCATTATTAAAAGGTTGTGTTTTTTTTCTGTAAATTATGGCCATCTGTGTATTACTCAATCGTTAGGATGTATTTAATTTAGTAATCAACCACACTTAAATTTGTGAAAAGCAAGGTCCAATGTAAGGGAAGGAGGGCATTTTCGTGATGTGAAGATTACTTTGACTGTAGATACTGAAACGATGGCATTTGGAAACGCCCATAAATTTTGTTCGAGTTTAATGGAATCAAGGGCCATCCAAACTGGTATGGGATTTGTAGCCTGCAGTAAGCTTCTGTTGGTGGTGTGGTTTGGGGGAGTTGGTGGGGGGAACAGATGCTTTCAATTTTGTATTTAAGTTGTCGATCGAGAAAATTGCTAGTGAAACAGCTTTTGGCCAAAATGAATATAGTGCATTTATGTTTGTGCCACGAATCGTTAATTTTAGAATATTACTTTGAAAATA
The DNA here is from genome assembly GCA_003991215.1 of Morbakka virulenta. Taxonomy (NCBI): domain Eukaryota; kingdom Metazoa; phylum Cnidaria; class Cubozoa; order Carybdeida; family Carukiidae; genus Morbakka; species Morbakka virulenta. Next base: position 515,270 of record RDPX01000364.1, read on the forward strand.
ACTTGACAGTGTATGCTTTACATTAGATCTTGTAAACACTAATATTTATTTATGCATTATTAAATATTTACAGAGGATACAACGTTGCAGTAAATGTACATAAATGAATAAGAATACAATATTCAAAAGACACTGTGTTCTTCCTTGTTACGTAGGGCACACATTGCCCTGGGGAACAAGGAAGACAGTGTAGTCAAAATTAATGCGGTGTTCATTAATCGTGGAAATCGATATTTTAAGCGAGCAAGGAGGCATTAAACGTTGTCCCAGATTGGAATTCAACCTGTGCCCACAGCATTCTTAGACATTGACTCTGCTAACTGGGCTATCAGCTCTACACTCTAAACCAGATCATTTTTGGGTCGTAACCTTTAATTAATATCACCATTCTTTCCCAGGTTGGTATTGTTTGAACCGTTGCCAAACGCGTAGCATGTAATGTGGACATAGGTGTCAGTCGCCCAGTTTCAAAGTGTGACTCGCCCATTTACAAGTGGCTCCAGAAAACAACTGAGTTGATGGCTTAACTTTAAGATTACGGCGCTGTCTAAATCCATAAATCATGTTAAAGAAACCTAGAAAGAAAAACAATTTTGGAATAGTTTCACTTTGATTTGCGTTTTGTCAATTAACTGCTCTCAGACTATTCGTATTCATGCCGAAATTTCAATTTGGCGCAATATCATCTTTTAATAAAAAATTTTTAAAAATTGATATTGAATTGCAAATGAAAAGTTTTATTTCCAGGTTGACAAAAATATAAGAAAAATATTAGTGCTTTGTAAAGATCACTGAAAGCTATATTGTAATACATTTTGACATGATTACATTGCAGTGGGTTTTCTGTTAAAATAACAAGTTCAAAAATATCTGAAGTGACGCCATATGACTGCAGTTAGTTTTTTTTGGTTGATAAAAATAGCTGGGTTGTTTTTCAGTTTGTTGACACTTGTTATGCTTATCAAAACTGTGATCATCGTTAGCTCCTAAACGAAAATTTAACTTACGGCTTATGTTTTCCGTGCAAAAAAACCCCAACCATTGATTATTTCACCAATGCCGAATGGTAAATAGTAAATATGGCCCTTCCAGACATCCACATTTTTCACTTCTTCAATACCGTGTTATGCGGATTTCCAGTGTCTATTGTTTTTGTAATACTTAAAGTATAGCGCGCAGAGTACCATTTTGTTTACTACCGTTAACTAGGTATCTCGTAACCAACCGAAGGTGTAATTTCCCGTAATTTCCTGCATGATTACCAAGCTCTGGCCAATTATTCTTCTTTCTTTCATTTGAGCTATTTTTCATAGTATTTTGCTACACAGGAAAAAGGAGGCAAGTTACTAAATGGAATAAGTTGCCATGGCAATGAGTTACTCTACGGTATAATTGTAAGGTGAAAAGTGAAAAGTTCATCAAGTCAACAAAACATTCTGTAGTTCGTATATATAACTTACAAGAATGTTATTTTGATGGAATCTTGAATGAAAATAAAGGGAAAAACTAGTATTGCAACTCTCGAGTAGAGCACAAATATATGTCTGCACAAAATTAGCATCTACAGTAAGTAGCTTGAGCCCTTGGATAACCCCCTCCCCAAAAATATTTGTTGCAAAATAAGTCCCTGCATGAGGGTTTAATGAATTCTAACCAAAAAGCTTCATATCGCTGTTTCCAGCGCCACCAGTCAGTGCATTCTAACACGTTATCAACTGAAGTGCAACACACATAAGGGTGTCTCCAAAAATTAAATAATATTTCGCGAATTTTTTTCAAAGCCACTCGTTTCCTTTTAAGGCAGCTTTTCAATAAGACCATCAGTTTCCTTAAACAACTACAAAGGTTGTTTAAAAAGTTTTACTCACAGTGAAACAAATTTCAAGTCTACTTAACTGTTAGCATGGAAGGTGCAGTCATTACTTAATGGATCGCCAATGATCCATCAAGTAAAATCGCGGGAATGCGGGATAACCTTGAAATTTAATGTTTCTAACGGGAAATGCACGTTTCATGACGACAAATGTAGGGTTTTTTCCGACTTATTCTGAACACGTCAACAACTGAAGTTGCTACGGTGAACACCAAAGCAACACCTTTGACCGTGATGACCATTTGAGATGTAAAATAAGTTACATGTGAGATGATACATTACATGTAACGTAACTTTCACATTAAATGACCTGAAAGTAAATCAGTTTAATACTATTCTGCTTACTTACTGATCATTTCATTTTTCGTTATTTTTAAATGATTTTATTCATTACTTTTTCATCAACAGATACCAACACAGCCGTGACTTAGTAACCCTTTTGAATTTCTTTGCAAATAGTACATCTGAAATACCACCTGGGTGGGAAAGAAAACGTGACCAGTTTGGACAGGTATATTTTTTTTGCCTAAGGAAACTGCTATTGAAACACATTGTTTTATTTAATCAGAGGATATTCAAAGAGCAGTTCTGACCACTTATTGCCTGTGACAAGTTACACTTGGCAATGTCGATCATAAGGGAGCATCTCTTGAAATTAGGATATTTCTTTGATCACCACATCAAAACCCAAGTGTAGAGCAGGCATAAACTTATTACTCAAGACTAAGCATCTTTCTTTTAAGTGTCTGCTTCTGAGAAAATGACGGATTTAATCTCATCAGGTCTTGATAACCTCTTTTATCCTCACAAATGGGTGCAGGTTTCAATATTCTTATCTTGTTTCGATATGGTATCGATATTGTTTCTTTGTTCGGAAATTATTCAGGTGCTTAGTATAGAAAGAGCACTAGCAGTCTTTTACATAAATTGAGTTGTGCATTTTCGGAATGCTTATTTTTAAGTTTTTCATGGATTTCAGATCCCTAGATACAGGCTTATTGCATTACATTTAAAGAAAATACTTACAGAGTTACAAGCATACAAATAAAGGAAACCTTTTATTTACATAATTTATTAGATGTCCATATATATATATATATGTATATGTGTGTGTTCATACACATACATTTATACCTGTATACTAATTTGATACTAATAGTACATACATGTCATTATGCGCTGGCACTAAAAAGCTAGCTCCCCACTCAGTGCACGATTTGAATTTTGTCTTGTTCAGCTACTGTAATGTTAACATTTTTGTTTGTCTTCTCCAACAAAGACTTATTTCGTGGATCATAATTCAAGGAGCACCACTTTCGTTGATCCTCGCCTGCCACTTGATGACAATGCAACATCACGGCCTCGAAGCAGAACGGACGTGAGTGTCATATCGTAGTGTTTTTAAATCGTGTTACAAATTGGAAATATTGCAGTATTGGAAGCAGGGAAGGCTCTAAAGGATTTTTTTATATTTTAATGGAACAGTTATTCTTTGGTATCATGGGCTAGACGTCAGATGTAAAGGTTTTATAAAAAGAGCTTATTCAGTTAACTTGCTCATGTTTAGGTAAAAAGTATTGTAAACTACTCTCCCGTTTAAATTGTAAATGGTAAAGAACGAACTGTACACTTTGCCATGTATAATAATAAATAAATCGTGTGCATGCTATTTCTTTGTCTAGGCACACCAGTGAAATAAAAATAAAAGGTTAATTAACTGATATGGCTCAATAACATAAAAATAAGATATCAAAAGTCATTACGAATTCATTGAATAGTCAGTCGACAGTGACCCATATCCAAATATGTTGATACTCTTAACTGCCGTTTATAATATTCATCATGACGGAAAAAAACAAAATACGTTGATGACTAGAGTTGTTAGACATCAGGTAAAACTCATCGCTCGAAAGCTTTTCTTGCCACCAATAGTTTTCTAAATTCTTGCAAATGTTGGGCCAGTGTGTGCACTAAGCAATATAAACCCAAAACAAATCCCAACTACTTCTACAAATAAATTTGCCTACTCATTTCTGGCAAAAACACCATTACTGCGACTGGTCCTCTTTCTCATCTGTCTCCACTGTCTCGTCTTTCTCCTTTATTTTCTTTTTCCCCCTTGAATCCTCCCCTTTCACCTCTCCACTTACTACTACTACTACTATTACTACTACTACTATTACTACTACTACTACTACTACTACTACTTCTACTTCTACTACTATTACTACTACTACTTACTACTATTATTACTACTATTACTATTACTACTACTACTACTACTACTACTACTACTACTACTATTACTACTACTATTGCTACTACTATTACTACTAATACAAATACTACTACTAAAACTACTGATGCTGCTGCTCCCACTGCTGTTCCTGCTGTTATGTCTAGTGTTCTGACTCTTACTCATTCTTTTAACTCGGCTGTTATGGTGTTTTGTGACTGCGACAACAGAAGAGGCTTTTTTTTTGTAGGTTTTATGCACTATTACTTTGGTCATTTCTGGATTATTTTTTCTCAGTAAGTTGCGGTTGAAAATGATTAATGCTTAATGTGCGATGTTTTTGTACAGAGTAATATGAGTTGTTTTTTAAACTGCGTACTCGCAATATATTCACGGGATGGGGTTTAGAGTTCTCCAAAATCTCTGTGACTTTCGTTAAATTATATTCAACACCCAACCCTGTTGAACAGAGAAGGGTTTATTCTTCAGAACCTGTTTTATGCGGAGTTATTCATGATATTTTTACAGGTGTAACAAGGCGAGCACAGTGTAAATTTTGATATTGAAGCTTTTGAAATACATTTTTGTATTTATAGACTTGATTAGACTGCCTCATTTCTCTTTGATAGCCGCGGGGCATTTTGTTATCATATCTCCAGTTAGCTGAATGTCTAAACAAAAATATTTTTATTTTGGAAGATAATTATGTCACTATTCATGCATGCTTGGTTTCAGACAATTCACATTGTGGATGGGAGACAATATTCAAGATCTTTAGTAAATATTTTTTATTTATGTATTGAAGATAATTATGTCATTTATTCATGCATGTTTGTTTTCAGCCAGGTCACATTGTGGATAGGAGACAATATTCAAACTCTGCAGTAAATATTATTTATTTATTTATTTATTTATTCAATTCTGAAAAAGAACATTATTATGATGTATTTTCCTTGCAGTTATTTTGTAGTTATTAACTTAACCGAATCCTCCTTCTTGTGTTTCATTTGCAGCCATTATCGGGAAATGCTTTCGAACGCCTTACTGGACGCAGACCACAGCGGCCATTGCCACCCCTTCCGGGTGCAGTTTCAGGAGATTCAGGAATGGGAAGTTCGGTGCCATCAAGTAAGCCCCATGACATTGCTGTAGTTGTAAATGATAGAATTGTAAGTGTTAAGAGCGCATGAAGCTTCAAAAACCAGATTTTTAATTTGATTGGGAAAAAATCAGAAAACTAATATTCATATTTGTTATGTTCCTGCTTTTTGGTGCTTATCACAAACAAATTACAAACAGCTCCTTTGGTATGTAAGCTTAATTGTCAGTTTTCAAGTGGAATGTCAGAGTATTCACCTCGGTTATGTCCCCGTTTTTATGTAGAGTTATTTATTGATGATAATTAACAATTGTTACTGTTGGCAACAGTTACTGCATCAGTGATTATGCTAGTCGACAAAACTGACAGAATTTTTAATATTCTGGAAAAATGATAACGGGGCGATAGTTTTGTGAAATTCTACGATTTTTAATGAAAGAAACCATTCATCTGAACGCAAACTTGAATTTGATGTGAAATATTAGCACTTTTTACTCATATTTTTCATTTTCACAGCATACAACGAAAGAGTTGTAGCCTTCCTTCGAGATTCCAATATTGAGGACATATTGAGAAGAAAAGATAAAGATTTTACAAGCAAAGGAGGGTTGAGGTAATGTAAAGTATTATTTTGAAATAGATCTTTCTTTGCATGCAGTTAATATTTATCGATTACATAATGTTTATTAATGAAAATGAGTAACTTCTAAATTCTCACTAGGCGGCTAGTGTCTATTTGCTTTAATTTTATTCAGTTGAAATTATTGTAAGATAGACCCTATAATTTCTACTGGGTGAGGGGAGTGGGGAAGAGGTTTGTAGTTGCGCCATGTCTTTGAAAATCCAACTGTTTTCCATACAAGAGTGAGTGGTTCCAGAGTAAAGTAACTTTTCTTTGCATATTGCGATAAAAAATTTTTGTTTGCCGCCCCCCGCACCTTTCTATTCGACAAGTGTTTAGGGTATTATACGAGTTTTATCCATGAAAAGGCGAGGAGCCACCGTTAGTACGCAAGATAACTTTTTTCCTTGCGACTTGTTATTTTTGTTTATTGTTTTCAAACCTGTTGCAATTCTATCTCTGAAAACATGTGCGAACTTCAATAGTTCACCATTTATCACGGATAAACCTATTGGGCGCAATAGGTCCAAGGAAGTGAGTGGGTTCGAACTGGTAGTCAGTCGCATGTAAGGTGATGCTCAATACTGCCGAACATAATTTTGTTTAAAATTTGGTCTAATTGGGTTTGTGTAATACACAGTTTCACATTTATTTTACATTTTCAGACGAAAAATTGCTGCTATACAAAGAAATGGCGTCGGCTCACTTGAACGGTTGTCAAACGATGTCGAGCTCGTTATTCTTTTAAGGTAATGTTCATTGAATAAATATCAGGTTTTTTTCACCGCCTGACAGTTGTACACGATTAAAAGATTTTTTTTTTCTTTGTGTTTACTAATTATATAATCCCGTAGTATCATTTAGATTTGTCAGAGACCTTTATTCATAACCGTACCAACCAACCCGTACAGATGAGGAAATTAAGGCTTTTTAACTAACTTAGCAGAACCTAATTTGCCCCTTACCATTGTATGAGGACCCTGATTATCCCTTCGCATGCCCCCGTATTTTTTAATGTACGTTACACAACTGGCGTAATATTTGTTCCTCATTGTCAATTTAAAATTTTCTCAATATCCAGAGGATAAATAAAATAATAGTAATTGAGATAGGTAGTAGTTCCGATTGTCACAAGAAAAGGAATTCTTGAATGTATTTTGTGTGTTTACGGTAGTCACAATTGCTTTATATTAAGTGTATACTTGTACAACAAGTTAAGATACTTATCCTGTTAAAACAAAAAAAACTATTTGTATTTAAGTATTTTATATTGCATCAATGCTACAGGAATGTGTTTTACACAGAGTGGTCGTCACTATCACTGATGAGAATACGTGCTATTGATTTCCGCTAAAGGTGACCAGGAAGAACTGAATTTTATTGTCAGTAGAAGTCTCGTTGATGATTTTAAAATGGGATCCATGGCTTGGCTGTGTATGTCATGTATTGCGAACCCCGTCTATTGAATCCTTTGAAATCTCAATGAAATGAACAAACTGAATCGCACTAACACAAGGAAAACGGGAATACAAGAATGGTGTTACTGGCAATTTATCTCGAACCATATTGCAACTTTTTATATTCCTTTCTCGTGAACATAGATTGTTTTCTCTTGGCGTGTATGTGTCTATAAAACTCTGGATCGATAGATGCATCGATAGATGGATCGATATATGGATCAATAGATGGATGGATGTGATTGAATGGGTGCATATATTCATTACTTATTTATTTATTTGTTTTTTATTTATTTATACCGGATAGTCTTCTAAAACATACATACAGGGCTCTCTGTTTTCCAGAGAGCCCAGTATGTATGTAGGTATGTATGTATGTATGTATGTATGTATGTATGTATGTATGTATGTATGTATGTGTGTATGTATTATGTATGAATGGATGTATGGATGTATAAAGATGTATATGTTGTATGAAATGCATACCACTGAACTAAACTTCCCTTGGGGATGTCATTCCTGTAAAGGTGATTGTTGGATTTTATGTTGGATAAGTTGATTTTAATGTTCGATCAACAGAGGCTGGGTTTTTTTCCCTTTTAGTTTGTTTGAAGATGAAATTNGTATGTATGTATGTATGTATGTATGTATGTATGTATGTATGTATGTATGTATGTGTGTATGTATTATGTATGGGGATGTATGGATGTATAAAGATGTATATGTTGTATGAAATGCATACCACTGAACTAAACTTCCCTTGGGGATGTCATTCCTGTAAAGGTGATTGTTGGATTTTATGTTGGATAAGTTGATTTTAATGTTGATCAACAGAGGCTGGGTTTTTTTCTATTTTAGTTTGTTTGAAGATGAAATTCAGGCATATATAGTTCCAACAAGTGAAGATGAATCAGACGAAGAGGAGCAGGTTACAAAAGACTTGGCTAAAGGTAGGATTCCATTGGTTAAATTATGCAGTTAAATAAAAGAAATTCTCATACATTTACTACAAGGCATGCTTTGCTCGGAAGTTTTGTAAGCAGATCCTAACAAAGTCTGAAGGTGGTTGAAGGCCTGGCTTGGCATAAGCCACCTTCCTCGTAGTTGCGGCTTAACCTTGGTGAAGGGTTGTAATTCTGTACAGTCTCTGGTTGCATTTAATTTTATGGCACGAGTTAGAACAGTTCTTTGCTATCCACAAGAATAAGTCTAGTTTTATGCGTTAACTGCATTTCTAATGCGACTTTTCTAAGGAGCCATGTTGAATTTGGTTCGTTATTTGTTGGACGTTTTCTCTCCAACGTTTGTAACCGTTACTTCACTCCAATTGTAGAATTGGCATTTTAAAACTTTAATAGGTACAACGCTGCTGCAAATTCCCTCGCTTAGTTTTTTTCTTCTTATCTGTAAACTAATATTTTTTCTTTCTTTCCTTCACTTCTTCATACACTTAGTAACTGTATGCTTTTTATGTTCCGTAACCATCATAAAACACACAAAAAGCCAGTGGTGGGGAATAAAGAGAGCCATTTTTATCTGCTTTATTCAGTCCACTTGGCTCACTGCACCATATCATAGTAATCCTTGCCAGTTTATAGTAACTCGCCGGCTTTTATGGTGCTAAAGTTTATTTTGTTGTTTATTATTATGTGGACGTTTTACTCCAGGCGGAACCGAGGTGATAGATACCCGGTCTTGATGTTGGCTATCTGTGGATCCAGGAACGTAAAGTTGCCTGCAGGGCTTAACGAAATCAGTACAGAACATGAAAAATGAGGTGCACGTATTTTCAAGATAGTAATATCGTTTTCTGTTTTATTGTTCTCTATTATATATTCTGCAGGATTATTCCCGTCATTCCGTGTTACCACTCGCTTTGTTTCTTTGGTGATGTCAAGGTAGTTGTCACTGCAAGCACTCCTTTCACCGTTCCAGCCCCGTTCCTTGCCAAAAGAAGCTTTATAACACACAATCTTTAAATCTTCTTTTCATGACCAGCGTTTCCAGACACTGTATTAATTCTCTTGTGGGTGGAATTTTTGCGTGACCGGCTACTACTGGACTACTATGCCTCCTTCGTTATCCTGATACTCAGTCCCTGGTAGTGATGGAGCTGTACTAGGTTAGATTAGTCACAAATGATAAATTAAGTTATACAGGCAAGAAGATATTCAATTTTATGTACATATCTTACTGTTAAGTGTACCTGTATTAAAACCTTTTATTCCATCCGTTTGAAATACAAAAAACGCTTGCAGCATGCTATACCAATTTCCTGTACTATGTAAAAAATCGTCCATCTGTAGCACATTTAACCATTAATTAAACTTTAGTTTATCCAGGATTGTTTTATAAGTATTTTTAACCCCCTTTTTCTTCCTTTACCCAACCCCTTAACAACGATCACAACAACTAAAACCAACACAATGATTATATCGGCATAACATTTATGATGCTAACGTAACAGAATGAACTAACACTAACATTTCCTTAGCTGTACTTTACTATGCCATGGCCCTTAAACAAGAGCGTACGTTAAGCATTGATAAATTCTATTTTGAAAGGGCTAACATTACAAGATTTTTACTGAAAATATTTGACTTGAAAATCACCACAAGTTTCTAATGAAGGTTTTTTTCCATTTTCAAGTTGTTGGTCGGTTGCCAGCACCGTACAGGAGGGATTTTGAGGCAAAACTTAGAACATTTCACCGTCAAATGGTACAAGGAGATTACGGCCAAGGACCAGGAAAGATCAGGTAAAGTTCAAATTAACATGATTAAATTGCGTATCACTTAAAATAACGAACTTAGGGCACTTTACTTGGCCAAATTACAGTATTTTCCTGAGAAAACACTTTGAGTGGTAAATTCAAATTTGACATTAAACAGAAGAGGTGTTCATACGACGTTTTCATTTGTAGGTAAATGATAAGAACTTTTCAATGCATTACCCGCGAATCAGCTTCCATTAAGTACATTGCAGCAAAATTATTGATTTTTTAAATAATGATAAAGTAAAGACTATGTCATGACTACAAACGGTAAAGTAACTGGTATAATTTCATTATAATTTTTCAGTTGTAATGAATTATCGGACCATATGGGACATTAAAGACTGAAACACAGTCTTCGCAACCGACTTCTGTATGTGACAGAGGGGTTTGTTTTGTTTTCCATATCATTTCAAGATGTTACGTGGGTACGTATCCCACCATTGCTGATGAGCAATTGTTTTAGGGGTGAGAGCAGCTTAGTAAGTACAAACGTAAGAGCTTGTCTATGTGTTTCTGTCTGTGTCTGTCTGTATGCTTACGTGCGTTCTTTCGTTGAGGCGTTCAAGTGCCAAATACTCGTAGTTGCACAACTGCTACTCCATAGAATTTTTTCATCGTTGTTGCAGCAAAATGAATGGTCTAGGTTTAGCCGTAAGTGGCCCCATGTATTTTAGTTTGTACCTACTGTATGAATAGTTATGCTATATCTCTACTACTTATCTGCAAATATGTGCTTGTGGCTGTTCCCATTGTTATGTACGCAATAGTTTTAGATGTTGGAATATACGGAAATAAGTAACAGGTTAGTCATAGTAAGTCTCATTTCTTTATTTGCGAAAAGAAACCTCAATTCAAAACTTTGTGCAGAAAAAGATCTGGTCGTTGCTACAGAGTTTTGCATTACTGCATTGTTTAGTATTCCCCTTTTTGTTACACAGAACAGTTTTGGGGCTGACTTTGATAGCAGCAAAACCGGAAAAACACCTACACAACCCCTATTTGGGAATGGAGTTGGCGTCATTTGAACACCTATGTGGAAGACAACAATAAATATGTTAAAGTGATAATTTAAGAAATACATTTCAAGGAATTGAAAATTGCAGAATTTAATAATACGTAAGCAAAACGTCCCTTTTTTTCACAACAGCTGTGCACAGTACCCGAAATTACCTGCAAAACAGATCCTTAACAATTGCAGATATGTGCTTTCAACCGAACAGTTCCTTTAAAAGTACTGTCAAAAACGTTCAGGGATGGCATAAATGGTGTATTGCGCGTGCTTAAACTAGTTTTTCTTATTTGCAATGTGTGGTTTGAAGATGGACCGTCGAAATTTATACCCAAAAAAATCCTAAGTTCTTATTTTGAACTTTTGGTGTTTTTTCTCGACATTTACTGACAGCTCTAATGAGGACCTGGCAACAGAAATTTAATAATAAACCCAATGATTATTTAAAATATAGGTGGTTCTTTCGTCCTTCCCATTTCTTTAAGAGTTAAGTAGATTTATCTGAATGTTGACTATTTATTTGCACTGCCTCCTGCCTCCTGTTCTTAATTGTACATATTGTTAAAAATTCAAGTACAAGGTCAGTGGTTTCAATTAAGCGTTTTAGCCAGACTTAAATTAAACCCTTTCCCCTCTACTCTTTGTTTTTATATAAACGTTTAATCATTGTTATTATTTAGAATGAAGATACGAAGGAAACATGTGGTAGAAGATGCTTACGAACATATAATTCGCCAGTCTCCAAGAGCACTTCAAAAAGACAAATTATATATTAAGTTTACTGGGGAAGAAGGATTGGATTATGGCGGTCCAGCTAGAGAATTTTTTTTCCTTTTATCCCGGCAGCTGTTTAACCCTTACTATGGACTTTTTGAATACTCTGCTAGTGACACATACACTCTTCAAGTTAGTCCAGTCTCAATTTATGTGGATAATGCACAGAAATGGTGAGGCCTAACTTTGTATATTTGTAAAATCATATTGTACTTAGAAAAAGTCAGCAAACCCTACTAAAAACAATGACAGTTACCAAGCAATCCCGTTCCTTTTTTAAGACCAAAATGAGTGAATTCTGTTGAACACAACAGAATTCAACACAACACTTTCGAATTCAGCACATCACATCATATTCACACGTCACAATCACACATCGCAACCATACATCACATATCGCACATCATGATTACATATCACAGTCAAATGTCACACGTCGCAGTCACACTACACAAGAGTTCCGTATAAATGAAAGGCAAGAATTTAGCCACGCTTATGTTTATCAAAACCCTTTCCCAGACACTGTTCAGAACCAAAATACGTTAATTGTAAAATACATCGATTAGTGTTTGTGTGGGATGAAAACAGAAGTTGTTTAACATGTAGGCCTTGCGTTCGCATTTGATTGATAAGTTCTTACATACAAATCTTAAAGTCAAATTCGTTTAAAGTATTAACTGGAGACAGTAGCCTTTAACCCCAGCTGGGACCACGGTGCAAAACAAGTAAGTTCGTCGTCACATGGGTCGACGCTTTCGCCAAGAAGATGGCGAGTGTGACAAAAATGTCATAGATAAAGCCTCTTCCCTTCTTTGACGTTAGTTAGTTGTTAATTTACTTTGACTTCCAGAGGGATGGTGTGTTGTCTCCGACAGCATTTTACTCTCGGCTGTGGTTTGAGAGTCAAAAAAGTGTTTTCAAATTCTAGACGAAATTGGAAATATGTGATAATGATTTCGGTCAATAACATTAGCATTACGAGATCGCTGACATCTTTATTCCTTATTGTAACTTTTCTATTTGGAAAAGGGAAGAAAAGAAAATGGCTTGGAATGATGGCAAACCAAACATGAATGCATGCGGTGATTAAGGGCTACTTAAGAAATTAAATAGGGTATAAGACGTGTTTCATTCAATGTATAGTTAATATTACATATTATGCGGTTTTCTTTCTTTCTTCCATGGTTAGAACAAAAAATTTTAAAAGTGTAATCAAATTCATTGAGACAAAACTGGAGATATTTTTTATAAAAAACTTCCTTGATTTACAAAAGGAAATATTTATTGTATTCCAGTTTAATTCATTATTTCCACATGTTTACACACATGTTCTTATTCAAGATGGATCTTATTTTATACAGGTTTCGCTTCTGTGGCCGTGTCATTGCTCTAGCACTAATACACCAACACTTACTGGATGTATTTTTTACAAGGACTATCTACAAAGCTTTACTTCGACAGTAAGTAACAGCCTCTTAAAGACTTTTAGTATTTTTATTTCATTAGAATGTATGTTATATATGTGTGTTAAACGTGCTATGTCTCTTTGGAAATACCAGTTATAATATCCTGGAATCGGAAGCCAAAGTTCATAGTTCATTCTCTGCAAGTGGTGATTGCTTATTTCTGTACCAGTATTTGGCCAATGCTTTTTCAGTGTAGATATATCCTAGATATATCCTTGCACAGTAATGGGTAAGCACAGTGAGAAAAAAATGCGGCAGAACAATTAACTCGATTTTTCACTTTCGTTTTATTAACCTTGAGATATATATTTTTGGCAGCTGGTAACTTTATGTGCAAAAGAAAAACAAATATCAGACTTTAGATTACAGTACTAACCAGGTTATAACATGTGCCCTTGAGCTTAACTTTTTATTACTCGGTGCTTTAAGACCATTGTAGACTGTTAAATAGTAATAGACAGAATAGCAAACAATCTTCTGTTTTACCAGACTACATCAGTTAGAGAATGGTACAATACAAGATAATGCCTAGACGATGTATAGACGATATTTACTTTGAGAAGTCCCGGTCTTTCTACAGTAAACAATTTTTCTGGCATTCGCTTGCAAGACTTGATGACAGTGATGGATACCATATGTGGTTGAGCATATGTTAATAATCAGCTCTCCTGAATAATGGAATAAGCACACATTTATAATAGTAAGAGGAATTAACTGCACAGATCTGGTACACAGAGGTTCGCTAGACTTTTTATATCTCATCGTCATTTGATAAATTACAGCAATTCAGAGCATGAATGCTTTTTCATGAAACATTCAGTAAAATGTTTTTGTAATCGAGTGTCCATAAGCATCCAAAACCAGTATTTATTAAGGCCGAAATCTTACAAAGCATAAAATTGAATTAAGTACTTGCCGTGGAAGTGGTTTTCAAATATTTTTATTCAAAAATATTTGACCATTTGGCCTTGTGAAATAGAAGTATTGATTTTGTGCGATGTACAACTCTACAGGGGCCATTCTTTAAATACTGCTACTCGTAAGGTTGTGAAGATAGAATTATTGGATACAGGAAGACACTAAAGCGGTAAATAAGCCCTTGGAGGTTTGCAACACCTAAAAAAGTACCCCATATTTTGCCATTGGATAATCTTCGTTGGCTAATGCTTACTGGAATATGTTTTTTCAAATGTAGGTTTTATCACTAACTATTTGGCACAAAGTATGATCCCGCTGCATAGCCGCGGTAGCTTACCACTCGCGGAAAGTGAATCTCTAGCTCACAACACTAATAAAGCCATTCATCAAAATATATTTGCAAATGCTTATTTGGTCAAACGGATTTGGTTTCTATTGAGTATGCAGTCTCCTTTCAACAAAATACCACTCAGAAAATAGGAAAATAATGGAATGCCCTGTGTGAATTTTAAAAATTAATCTCAGTTGTATATTTAATAGACTAAAGTAGCTTTTTCTCATAGCTTGCAAATTAAACCTTTTCATAAATTGTTTTTTAATAATTTTTTTTAGATTTGGGGTTAGTTTTAGAACATATTCCAGGAAATTAAAGTCTGAAAATTGATTCAAATTTTCTAAATTAGCATTGATTTCTTACTTTTTTTATTTGGCTTTGATTTTATCAAGGTACTTTCATGAGGCTTACTTTTTTATTCATTATTTTTCCAATGGTAAATAAAATTTCAAATGTGTCCTTTTAATTGCTAACGATTTATATTTCGTCTTCAATCCTTCCCTTTACTACAGCAAGTAGCCTTCTTAAATTCGGGTTTTTCTTCTCTTTACTGATTATCGTTATCTTTCTGTCCAAAAAATGTTCCTGAACATAGGTTGTAACATCGATTTGGACTTTCTTCTCTGTATTCTCTAACAAACCTTTCGAAATGGTCTGGATTCGATTGTCGAATTTCGAAATGCGGTCAACACCTTGCTTCTTCTTTCAGGATTGACATGGATTTCTCATCAGCCAATACATGCTATTTTTGATAGGAATTGCAAACCCACTTTAATATAACGACGATAGATTTCGTTTTTCTGATATCACTAATATCAGAAATCTGCAATATATATATATGATAAGAATTATTTCACGGCTTATAAAATCTCAGTACTCATGATACCACTATTACTTCCCAAGAAGTTGTCTTAGTACCCTAGATTCTGACCAGCCAACCATAATCTGGAGCCATGGTAAATCATCACACCGCATACAGTAAAGTGATTGGTGTTGTTAAAAGTAGTTTAGAAATATAGAGACCTTGAATGTTCTGTTGTGACCGATGATTAGCTAAACGACTTGCATAAATGAATAAGTTATTATTCGTTTAGAGCGGTGACGGCGCCAAGACCAATAATAATTACTGGATACTTGTGGATTGACATTTAGACATCGTTTTATATTTTATTTGTGGTTTTGTGAAAGGCTTTTTGTATTCCAGACGAGTTCATAATAAACCTCGATCGGAGCACTCAAAACTCATTTTCAATTGGCAGTTTTAATTTCTGCCAAAAAGAACATCAAAGTGCGTTGTAACTGGTTGCTTAGCTGAAACCCTAGACTGAGATCTCTTGCCTTTTTAAGCGAAAATATATAGGAAATGTAAGTTATTTGCAGCGTTTGTATTCAGTTTTGCTGAAGCCCTCTGGAATATTGAAAAAGCGACCCCGGCGTTGTTAAGATGAGTCACTGATCTAAGCACCGCCCGGAAGAAAAGGAATTAGGTTTCATTGTTGATCAGAGGCATTCATTATTTGGGTGGCTTTGGGGGCTTAGCTCACAGAAACTGTAAAGGCACAACATGAGGATTTGAACATTAAATCTGTGGCAGCACCTAAATGTGTGGCCGAGTTTTTTGCAGTTCTAAAACAAACTACCAATTAAGTGATCATCATTTGAAACAATAAAAAAAAAACAATACGGAAAATAAAAGAAAAAAGTAATCCCATAATAGCTGAGACACTAGATGTTGCCCGTTATCACAGGAAATGAACTAGGAAAAGAAGAACGATTCTGAAAAAAAGCCATAATGGTTTTATAATAATAATAGTAGTAATAGAAATATCAATAATGTTTTAATAATATATGTTAATTAACTGAGAGGAGCTTTTCTATGCCCGGTTTTTATATTTTATCTGTTACAGTTGTATTCTTACATATATAATCTAAAGGAAATAAAGATTTTTACCGTAATTTTGTACATTTTTAAAGGCTCTTATTGAATTGGTACTGATAAAAAAAATTTATAACTATTCTTATCCATTTGCCTCAGTTTATACGGGTAATTACCTTCTGTTGATAACTTTAAGGGTTAATTGACCGGAATAGGGTATATTTCGTAACACATGACGTTCTATGCAGCAACGTTAATGCAGAAGTGTATTGACAAAAAAGTATGTGAAAACTTTAATGAGAACCATACAGTAAAATCACAGTTAATAAATCCAAGAAAAATGTCGTTGTAGAACTTTTTACATGCAGAATAACATTTTGTAAACGTAACTTTTTCTATTTGGTGGCTAAAATCTAGAATGAACTCCCTAAAATAATTAAGAAAAGCAACAATTTTTGCAACAAACATTTTTTTTAATGTTTTAAAGAGGTTAATTTCACATCCTGTATATACCACTACTACTACTACTACTACTACTACTACTACTACTACTACTACCACTACTACTATTACTACTACTACTGCTACTACTACTACTTACTACTTACTACTACTACTACTACTACTACTACTACTACTACTACTACTTACTACTACTACTTCTACTACTAAATGATGATGATAATAATAATAATAATAATAATACTTGGAAAGGAGATCGAGAGTCCATGATAACATTATGTACCAGCGAGATCAGAAGAGTTTCTTTAAGAAGCTAGAAGGAAATGATTGCTCGAAAGGGTTAAATGGCAGATATTGAGAAATTTGTGAAGTTCTTGCTAGGCATATGGGAAAGAAAAAAGAAAACGCCAAACATGCCAAGGATGGAAAAAGTGGAAAGAGAGCTCAGGGAGAAAGTAAATGTAATTGAAGGCTTGTGACATTGAGGATGAGAACCGCCGGAAAGAAATAAGGAAAAGGAAGAATTGGACAGCCCCGGGAATTGATAATATGCAGAATTACTGGTGGAAAAATTATATACCTGCTTAAAAGGCGTTTTTCAACGGATTTGTCTTGTTGAAATCAGATAATAACTTAATAGCAATGTGGTGACCGAAAGGAAGAACAGTCCTTATACCCACATCCAAAAACCTTTGTGTTATCATTGCAAAGTACATGAGTAAATGAAATTGGGAACAAAGTCCAGTTGGGAACATTCGAAGGTGTATTGGGGATGGTCAACCAACTTATAATTGATAGGTACTTAATGGAGGGAGTGAAACAATATCAAAAAGGTCTTGCTGTTGCTTTTTATGATTGTGAAAAAGGGAATGACAAGGTTCATCACGATTTGATGATACGTGCCTACGAACGGATACGAATTCCATAATCAGTAATTCAACTGAAAGAACAACTTAGGAGTAAGTGGTCTACACGACTAGAAATATGGAATGACGTGGAGAAGATGACTAACCGATGGATGGAAATGACGTGCGGATTCTTTCAGAGTGAGTTACTCACCAGTGGGATTTTGCATTTTTGAAATACCTGTGTGTAAATTATTACAGCAGAGCAAAGGCTACAGAATTGGAGAGGCAGGAAATAGAACAGTGCATAGAACACACAATTTGTTTGTCGGTGATTGAAACAGTGCCAAGAAAGTCATAAAGTGCTAATGGATGTCAATAAAATAATAGTAAGAGATAGTCACGACACAGGAGCCTGCTTCAGATTGTCCAAATGTACCAGTATTGTATTTGATCATGGCAAATTGATGAAAGGTGAGGAGCTACAAGTATTGGAAGGAAGAATGAAAACGATAGATCCAGATGAGAATAAAAAAACTACAGATTTCTTGGAGTTGAAAAAGCAGACGGTATAAAGTCAAAGATAGTTTTCGAGAGAATCGAGGAGGAAGTAAGTAAAAGAGTTAACATCCTGGTGAACACAGAGTTGAACGACGCTTGTCTTACATCTGCAATAAATTCAAAAGTGATACCCGCTGCAGCCTACCCAATGAATATTTGCCAATTCAACAATGACGAAGTTAACCAATTAGGCCAAGTGATAAAGAAAGAACTACACGCAAATAATATGTTGCGAAAACATCCTCTGTCTTGGCCGAGAAAGAGGAAGAGGAATTACTTCAATGAAAGATGTGTACAAGGAGACTAGGCTGCATGTGGCTTGCTGTATGTTGAAACCAAAGAGTCGATGCATAAAAATGGCTAAGAGATGGAAGCAGCGGAAAGGAGGAAACACCATCCTTGCACAGTATTTGACCACCATGCAGGAAGTTGGAGATTCCTTCACCTTTGAAAACATAAAACCAGATGAAGAGCTGGTCGAGGGAGAATGGAAACTAACATTCAGGAAAGCCAAAAACACACTAAGAAGGGATGTAAAAAGTAGGAGAACTGAAAAGTATAAGACGAAAGAACAGCATAACAAGTTGTTTGGAGACCAGGAAGGGGAATGCTACCTGTGGCTAAAGGAGACCTTACACCCACGGAAAACATCTACTATAATGGATATGCTGCAGCAGATGGTTGAAACAAGGTCGTGGAAGGTGACGAGAGGGTGGATAGGAGATGCAAGGCCCAGATGAAAAGTATTGGCCAAGAGTGAATATTTTTCAAGACACAACAGAGCTCTGATGATGTTCGCAACTGTACGGGCAAAGGAAAACAACCTAACCAAATAGGATACGGTTTGGGAGGGAGGGAGGGAGGGACGGTTTTAGAGAACTGTGCTCAATTTGTTTCTCCGTTGTATGTGGCATAGCACTTAGTTTTTAAGGCAAAATTGGAAGAGGGAAGAAATCAGTAAAATGAAAAGATAAAGAAGTAAAAATTAAAAAAAGTGATCCTCTGCCCTGAAGTAGCTACAAAACCTTGCTTAGGGTAAATGATAAGAAAAGAATGTGATGGAAAATGTTGAAGAATGAGACCATTATGAACTTTTTGTAACTTATTAACAGTATGAAATTGTAATTTTACTTAAATTAATGATGGTCAAACCGTCATGGGCTAATGGAACATTCTCGGTTTGATTCCCCGAGTAGATAAACGGTTATTTTGCAAAAAGACATTCATAGGGCCGACCAGGCATATCCAACCTACGAACTCCATAATACGCTAGTAAATGGCCCTCGCATTAATCAGTGCATTATTTTTACTATTTTGTACTAGTTTTACCATCTAAAAATAAGCATTTAGCATCGTACTAAGATGTGCCAAAAGAAAGAACGTGGATTGAGAAACTGCTTTTTCATTTTAAAGGAAGATATTCCACCACATTCGTTACTTTTTTTTGTTTTTCTTTAGACCATACGACCTGAGTGATCTTGAATCATTTGATGCTGAATATCATCAGAGTTTAACTTGGATGTTGGAAAATGACATCACAGATGTTTTGGATCTCTATTTTACCGTCAATGAAGATGTCTTTGGCCAGGTAGGAGATGTGATACAGAAAATTAAAATGACGTCGAGTCCTCCGGCTAAAGGATATTTTCTCTTGTATGTGGTGCTTTTTGTTATTTTGCATGAAGTCAAATATTTACATTGTATCTTTGGAAAGTATCTTGGATGGATATTTTGACATTTTTCCAGAGTAGAGAGCAATTTCTTTTTGACTTGCAGATTGAAGACGTTTCGATATTTATTTGGATGATCATAGTATATAAATTAATCGGCGAGTCTTGACAACTTGTATATTCCAGAAATTATTCGACAGGCTTCCGGGTTTTTGTCAATGGTTAGCTGCCATTGTTGTTGCCCAGTTGGAGAAGCCATGACCTTGTGGTTTATACAGATGTTGAGTTTATACAGATATTGGATAAAAGTGGATAATCTTTGCAGGCAAAACTTTAAGTAAGGAAAGCTTAAGTAATTGATTGCAATCAAGAAGTTATTTATTCTTGATTATTCCACATCTTGCATGGTAAAGAAACCCAATTTTGTTAATCATCGCATTTTACACCTGCCTGAGTATGCAATGTATCGGCCCTACTAACAACGTTGTCAAATACAGCTAGGTTGTGTGTTACAGGTTTTTAAAAGCTCCCATTTGATGTGTTCAAGTACCCTGAATACGTTATTTATATTGGTAGCAGTTAATTGGGCATTGCGAAGCTAATTCGAGAAGCAATAGTAAGCCTTAATAGCCAACTTGGGTAAGTAGATTTTGGTTAACAATTATTTTATCAGGTCTTTCACCTGTTAATAAATGGGGTACTTGATTGTTGCAAGTACTACTTTACTTTACTTTCTCATTCTGGCGTAGTTGACCTGTCAAATGAAAGCGAAATAGCCGTCGAACAGAATAAACGTGATTTTAGTTGCAATGTTTAAGTTCTGTGTCCAAGGCTTTTCTAATGCGAAACTGTACACATATTTTTAAATTGAAAACAGATGATTGAAATTACGGAGAAAGTAGCATGCATAATATATGTCACCTGCGATATAGTAGTATACAGCAGAACCACTTGATTGGGTGCGTCTTTAAGTATTTGTATTGATAATTTGCAATAGCAAAGGGGGCATTCACTCTGAATTTTAAGCACATGCACACATACCAGTATGCGCGCACACACAGGCACAGGTATAGCTATTTAGTGGAACTTATTAGTAAATATGTAGCAGGATATAATGGAACAGTTAATAACAAGGTAGATATCATCAACGAATGCATTGGAATACTTAAGCTCATGAAGGAGCTAGTTTTATTCATTTATTCCTTTTCTACTATGAAATCAAACTGTTTGGCATTTTGCCATATNAACAAGGTCGTGGAAGGTGACGAGAGGGTGGATAGGAGATGCAAGGCCCAGATGAAAAGTATTGGCCAAGAGTGAATATTTTTCAAGACACAACAGAGCTCTGATGATGTTCGCAACTGTACGGGCAAAGGAAAACAACCTAACCAAATAGGATACGGTTTGGGAGGGAGGGAGGGACGGACGGTTTTAGAGAACTGTGCTCAATTTGTTTCTCCGTTGTATGTGGCATAGCAGTTAGTTTTTAAGGCAAAATTGGAAGAGGGAAGAAATCAGTAAAATGAAAAGATAAAGAAGTAAAAATAAAAAAAAGTGATCCTCTGCCCTGAAGTAGCTACAAAACCTTGCTTAGGGTAAATGATAAGAAAAGAATGTGATGGAAAATGTTGAAGAATGAGACCATTATGAACTTTTTGTAACTTATTAACAGTATGAAATTGTAATTTTACTTAAATTAATGATGGTCAAACCGTCATGGGCTAATGGAACATTCTCGGTTTGATTCCCCGAGTAGATAAACGGTTATTTTGCAAAAAGACATTCATAGGGCCGACCAGGCATATCCAACCTACGAACTCCATAATACGCTAGTAAATGGCCCTCGCATTAATCAGTGCATTATTTTTACTATTTTGTACTAGTTTTACCATCTAAAAATAAGCATTTAGCATCGTACTAAGATGTGCCAAAAGAAAGAACGTGGATTGAGAAACTGCTTTTTCATTTTAAAGGAAGATATTCCACCACATTCGTTACTTTTTTTTGTTTTTCTTTAGACCATACGACCTGAGTGATCTTGAATCATTTGATGCTGAATATCATCAGAGTTTAACTTGGATGTTGGAAAATGACATCACAGATGTTTTGGATCTCTATTTTACCG
Organism: Morbakka virulenta; assembly: GCA_003991215.1. Taxonomy (NCBI): domain Eukaryota; kingdom Metazoa; phylum Cnidaria; class Cubozoa; order Carybdeida; family Carukiidae; genus Morbakka; species Morbakka virulenta. The sequence goes on from RDPX01000364.1 coordinate 537,373, forward strand.
TCAATGAAGATGTCTTTGGCCAGGTAGGAGATGTGATACAGAAAATTAAAATGACGTCGAGTCCTCCGGCTAAAGGATATTTTCTCTTGTATGTGGTGCTTTTTGTTATTTTGCATGAAGTCAAATATTTACATTGTATCTTTGGAAAGTATCTTGGATGGATATTTTGACATTTTTCCAGAGTAGAGAGCAATTTCTTTTTGACTTGCAGATTGAAGACGTTTCGATATTTATTTGGATGATCATAGTATATAAATTAATCGGCGAGTCTTGACAACTTGTATATTCCAGAAATTATTCGACAGGCTTCCGGGTTTTTGTCAATGGTTAGCTGCCATTGTTGTTGCCCAGTTGGAGAAGCCATGACCTTGTGGTTTATACAGATGTTGAGTTTATACAGATATTGGATAAAAGTGGATAATCTTTGCAGGCAAAACTTTAAGTAAGGAAAGCTTAAGTAATTGATTGCAATCAAGAAGTTATTTATTCTTGATTATTCCACATCTTGCATGGTAAAGAAACCCAATTTTGTTAATCATCGCATTTTACACCTGCCTGAGTATGCAATGTATCGGCCCTACTAACAACGTTGTCAAATACAGCTAGGTTGTGTGTTACAGGTTTTTAAAAGCTCCCATTTGATGTGTTCAAGTACCCTGAATACGTTATTTATATTGGTAGCAGTTAATTGGGCATTGCGAAGCTAATTCGAGAAGCAATAGTAAGCCTTAATAGCCAACTTGGGTAAGTAGATTTTGGTTAACAATTATTTTATCAGGTCTTTCACCTGTTAATAAATGGGGTACTTGATTGTTGCAAGTACTACTTTACTTTACTTTCTCATTCTGGCGTAGTTGACCTGTCAAATGAAAGCGAAATAGCCGTCGAACAGAATAAACGTGATTTTAGTTGCAATGTTTAAGTTCTGTGTCCAAGGCTTTTCTAATGCGAAACTGTACACATATTTTTAAATTGAAAACAGATGATTGAAATTACGGAGAAAGTAGCATGCATAATATATGTCACCTGCGATATAGTAGTATACAGCAGAACCACTTGATTGGGTGCGTCTTTAAGTATTTGTATTGATAATTTGCAATAGCAAAGGGGGCATTCACTCTGAATTTTAAGCACATGCACACATACCAGTATGCGCACACACACAGGCACAGGTATAGCTATTTAGTGAGCTTATTAGTAAATATGTAGCAGGATATAATGGAACAGTTAATAACAAGGTAGATATCATCAACGAATGCATTGGAATACTTAAGCTCATGAAGGAGCTAGTTTTATTCATTTATTCCTTTTCTACTATGAAATCAAACTGTTTGGCATTTTGCCATATACACATACACACACACACAAATATATAAATATATATATATCCACATACAGAGAGAGAGAGGTTTTTACATATTAACCTCCTATCGTAGCTAGAAACCATTCCAACAAGCTGTAAAAAGCAGTTTTGAAGGTTAGTTCTGTCTAAGGTTTTCTCTTTGTGTGCCCATTGGTAAAAATCTCACGTAAGCTACTGTAAAACAGCTGCTATGAAAAAAGATTATCAACATTGAATTTTTTTCTTGGAACTCTTTAGTAATTTGAAAAAAATGTACAGGACGTGGAAGCATATTTGGGGGCACGTAACTAGTAATTAGAGTGTTTTGTCGTGGATGCGTACAATAGGAGGGGGGTCGCGAATCTACCAGCGTTAAGGTCGTTAAAGGCGCCAGAACATTAAATAGGGGTGCATATCTTTATGAAAGGTCTTCAGCTAGATTTTGTCAAAAAAGTGGAAAATAGAAAAACATTTTATTTTGACTTACGGCACTCTTGGTAGGTAAATAAAAGACCGAATCGGTAAGGCCTAGAAAACAGTCAGACTCATTTTAGCGACCCCAACATAAACCGTTTACAAAATCACTTTCAGTCCTTTAACTTGAGAGCTCCTTCCTCTGCAGCAACTGGGAAGTACGACGAATAGTACAGTTAAAAAAATACAGCTTTACTCTTTAAATTCAAAACAACATAAATATCGCACTTTACCTAATACTTACAGTAATATTTTGACCTCGACCAGAAACTGAAGCCTGTATTTAACCAACAAGAATATTAAATAAGACAGAAGCAGTCCATTTCCCATTTGTTCAATCTGCCATTAAAACGAACTTCAACAAAGCGAACAGCTCTATATTTATACATTTCCAAAACGAATTTCGAGATGTATGTGCTAAGATATTATTTGTGGGTGGTAAAGTTAAGGCTTTTACGTTCTACCTTCAACAATTTGTTAATTCTTTTACGCATAATTAAGTAATTACGGCTCCTGAATTTAAAACGGTACTTGTCTCGTTCTGAGCTATCAAGCATTCCTCCAGTTTCGAAGATTATAAGGGGGGAGGGGGCGTTAAGTTGGATCCAGACTTGTCTAGATGATAAAAACGAAAACAAATGGGAATGTTATGTAACTGTCTGAGACATGTTTCTATCGTCATCAGGCTGGTGGCGGGAGAAGTATCTTTTGAAATCCAGCTCAGAAAAAGCCAACGACTCATGACATGACAAAGCAACCATGTTTCTGCTAAGGTTATAAAAACAGGAATTTTAATTAAAATGACAATTGAGAGTGAATCTTAAGGCAAGGCATTGGATGGATTGGGCTCAGTTCCTTTGACCAGCTAAACAGAGCTGCAGGACAAATAGTGTATGAGCTGCTTTGGTTCAAAAAATATAGTAAACTCTCCATATTCAGTAAACCAAAATATTTTGAAAAGGCTGACCTCCATTTCACCTATTTCATAAATCATCCTAAAAAATTTAAAGCGATGGCTGAAGTGTAAAACAGCTTGGTAATATCTTGTTGTTCGTGATATAAAGGGATTGCCAAGGCTTTCTTTTGTATTACACGTAACGCGTATGACATTGCATAATTTTTTTGGTTTTAACATCGTGGTTCCAGTCTTAAAAAGTCGTAAAATTTTCTTTCGTCGTTTAGGTTAACGAAAGAGAGTTGAAACCAGGTGGAAAGTCAATACCGGTGACAGAGGAAAACAAATTGGAATATGTTGATTTAATGGTAAGGTGGCGAGTTGAAAGAGGAGTTGGAGAACAAATGGATCAATTGGTGCATGGCTTTAACGAGGTAATTCAACTCCGTTATTATATTGAACTGAGAAGTTGGTGTTGGTACAACCGTTGAAATAAAATTCTTTGCTCAAGAATAACGGTTTTTATGTACTGCCTTTAAAGTAAGCGGATGTAACGTTTTACATAGCGATTGAAGCTCATCTATACTAGGAGTTACAGAAGTCCTTATGAACTTCTTGGAACTGTCTTTTAATTCGATTACCTGTGAAAAAGTTCTGGTCATTGTTAAGTTTTTATAGGTAATGTCTAAAGGAGACCCAAAGAGATCGGACGAAGCTGTGATAAACGTGGACTGGAACCCAATAATAATGCAACCTGCATCACAACCAAATGGATAACCAATGGTCAGAGCACACCCTCCCCCACCCCACCCCCTTTGGTTGATGGTGACCAAGCAAGAATAACGGTAGTCAGCCTGGCATTGACCGGTAGTCAGCCCATTGGGGTAAAAGAGCTGTCTTTTATCTCACCCAGAAAAGCAAGAAGAACATGCGTAACTGCTGTGGCACCTATTTAGACTTTTGTTCAATCCACCGCCACCCGTACTGGGCCATGCAGACTAAACGTGTTTCTCTCTCTTAGGTTGGTCTATTGTTTTGTCTTATTTTGACGACTAAGAGGCGTAATAGTGACTTAATGACCCCAGTATTCTGTTAGATCGGATATTATTGGATTAGAATTTCGAGTAGTTAACTGAAGATATAAAGTAAATGTGAAAGCAGAAATGGTAAGCATAACCTGTAGAAGGTTCACATGTAAGTTAACTCGTTTTCCTCATTAGCATTTACCGTAAATGAAAAACAGTTTGTCAGAATAGATGCAGTTGGATTCAGAACTGCAGTGAGATACAACATATACAGTGTTTTCCCTAAGAACCGGTAACCGGCCAAATTGACCGTTTCAAACGTTTTTTGGGCCGGCTCAAACTTCAACCCCCAAAAAAATTTTTTAGCGAATTTCAACTGAACTGTTCAATAATTGATTGTGTCTTGCATATTGTAAACACCAAGCCATCGAGAGATTGAGCAGCGTGTCTCAGAAAACGGATCAAAACGCGTGTTCATCACATGTGTCGAATCAGCTGTGTTTACTTCCTTGTTGGTCCAAACACCGGGAGTAACGGCGATTTTAATTGGTCGATATCGGATGATCATTCGATTACAAAACGAAAGTGAAAATAAAGGCTTTGAAGCATGTGAAGCACATGTGTGAAGTAACATGAAACGACCACGAACTCTTATTTGATTACCATTATTTGATTATTTTGATCTAGAATCTGCCCGACTTCTTGTTTCCCATTCAGCAGAGTTTCCTCAACCAGAATCGAGATGTCATGAAACCAGCTCTGATACTACA
>RDPX01000364.1:586081-628395 GCA_003991215.1 Morbakka virulenta
GTCATAGTAAATGACTAAAGGCAACCAATATTTCCTCTCCTCATCCTTTTAGGACTTGCCTTAATATCCTAGAAGTCCCAAGGAATGATGTCTTTTGTGTAAAGCAAAGCTTCACATCTATTTTTAGATTTTCCACACGAGATTGAAAACCTTTCAATATACTGCCTAATGCCCCAACAATTATTGGAATAACTTTATCCTTTTACATTTTATACATTCTTCTGATTTCTCTTTTTGAGTTTTGGTGCTTTACAATTTTGTCTTGATCTTTATATTCTCTACAGTCAGCCGGGGCCACAAAATTAACTAACAATAACACACGTTTTATCTGTTTTATTTACAACGATAATGTATGGTCTACGGGAATCAATAACATTATCACACTTCTTGTTAAAGTCCCAAAGAACCTTAACAGATTCGTTTTCTATTAGTCCTTCTGCATTATACTGGTACTATGTTTCAGCTTTTCCAAAATCAAATTTTTCACTGAGTTTTTAGTGCATTATTCATGCAACATTATTATGTCCCTCATTTTTTTTCACTCACTTCTTGCTCCACACATTCTAAATAATGGGTTGCCAGAACTATTGTCAATCTTATGCTTTTTATAATTTGTTCTTTATGCTTGTTTTTGTGCAGCACACAGTGGTGCTTCAGTTTCTACTTTCAGATCGCTTTGAATTAGCCATTCTCAGTATTTTTCCTTGTCCACTTCATCAGGCATATCTCTCACAAACTGACCATTAATGCTTTGATCTGTCCATTTCCTTTTGGTGTCAAACTTTTTCTTTCTCTTAAACTCTCTTTTTGGTACTGCTTCATCTGTCTCAATTGTTCCAGCTACCTTCACAGATTCTATCAACTTTCCAGTAGATTTTTTTTACATTTATTCCCAGGTTGTTTTCTTTTGACCCTGGACCCTCTCTTCTGCTCAAATGCAATCTGTCTATATTACTCCATGTGTGCAGTGCCCAGTACAACGAAAAAGTTTTCCTTGTTTTCCTATCGACAGTCTTCAGTTTATTTTCTCTACACCCAGGTATACCAGCTCCATATGTCAGTATTGTTACCGTCCAAGTATTATCATTATTATTAATTTATTACTATTGTTATAAAAAAGTTCTTTTGATATGCTTTTGTAAAATCAAACACTGAGTAACTACCAGTTACCTAATGAAAGTGAAGTTGTTACTATTATTATTATTATTATTATTATTATTATTATTATTATTATTATTATTATTGAGTGGTGGAGCAATACGAGCCCACGGGGGACTCAATGTAGAAACCCCAGCAAACTCATCCGATTCCAAGTCCGATAACGGTAAGCTGGGTGCATGCATCACACCTAAGTGTGTGTGATAAATAGATGGTAATAAAAATACAACACATGACTTTGCAATTAGGGTCTGGTTAGGTTTCTCAGTTTAGGTGATCCATTCTGCTTAAAACGGTCTCCGTAGCGAGGCTTCGCCCAAGACCTCAGGACTAAGTAACAAAGTGCGAACTCGGTAATCAGCCCTTTAGAACTTGAGATCCACGCTCACGACACCTAAATATGATACTCCCCAACTACTCCCGCCCGTTGAACAGAAATGCGTGATGTGTCAGCCCTTTCGGGAAATGCACAACTGGTTACGGTTAAAGTTAAGGTTAAGTTAAGGTTATCATTATTATTATCATTATTATTATTATTATTATTGTTGTTGTTATTATTTTTCACGACATATAAGACATTCACGAGTCTCTTTATGGAGCAGGGTGATGTTTGGCTTATTATGTTCAAGTCGTCTGTTGGTTTGTATCTTGAAGTCCAAAAAGAGCTTCACCCTGTAAGTTTCAACGACTTGTTCCGGTACATGGTCATATCACTTCTAAGCTAATTCAAACTTTTGACAAAGGTTCCGGTGAAGGTTTTTGCACACCGTATCAGGTCGTCCTTTATACTGGCGTTGAGCAAGCAACGTCCATTCACTGACAATCTGCATTATTCCGTCCGGTTGTCGGCCACACATTTGACATGAGTTACTTTCAACTGTTCCGTAGCACTTTTTCTTTACAGATTTAGTGGCTGGGTCCTGTCCATAGGTCGTCGTCAAAAGGCTTTCTGTTTCTCTTTTTATGTCACCCCTGGGCAATCATAGCCAAGAGCCCTCAGTCGTTACATCCTCCGTGTCTCTTTAAAACTTCCCATGCATTTCCATTGTCTTGTACTGTCTTATTCTCTCTCCTTCATCCCTGGCTTTGTATTGCAGCTTTCCTTCTATAGCATCTTGCTGTAGCTTCAATGTCGAACTGACGTATTGGGAGCTCCTCCTCTTTTCTAACCAGGTAGTTATCTGATGTGCTCTTCTCAGCCCCCAATGCAATCACTCACGCTAATCAGTTCCCTGCCACTAAGCTTTCTTTGCATGTAAATGCTGTCTTTGTTTCATTTGAGAGGGGGTGCTTTGTACTTGTACAGGAACTTGAGTGTGCGCCAGTCCATCTCGTTAGGTTTATCGAGGTTCCTATCGAGTATAGTTGCACTGTATCTAACGAGAGTAACAGCGTACATATTGATGATAGATATTAGGTTCCTTGAATTCAGTTTAGACTTCAACAGTTCTCTTACACGTTCAAAATAGGCATTCCTTACCCGCAGTTTCATCTCTTCTTGTAGGATATCCTATACTTCTAATAATCCAATATACTTATACCCTCCCGTTTCAGGGCCTTCTACATGTTGACCACTAGGCAGCTCAATACCTTCACTGATCACCCGCTTCTTTTTCTTCATTGCCACTACTGAACATTTAGATATACTAAATTCTATGTCTATGTCTTCACTTGTACTAATGACTCGATTTCTCTCTCAGACTTACCAAAAAGCTTCAGGTGATTCATGAACAGAAGATGAGTGACCTTTGGTCCATCCTTCTCAAGCTTGTATCTAATTGACGATAATCGGAGAACCATCGTTAATAGTATGGGAGTTATGACAAATAGCAGGGGAGAAAAATAATCTCCCTGAAAGATCCCTTTTCTTATGCTGACACTTACGAGAAGCTGGTTGTTGGAATAAAGAGCGGCTTTCCAATTCGCTATACTTGTTGAGATAAGGTCCACCACTTTATCAGCGATCATAAATATCTTTAAAGTGTCGACAATCCATGAATGTAGTACCATGTTGTAAGCTTTTCTAAAATCGATACACGCCATGGACAAATTTGCATGGCCTCATTTCCAGTTCTTCACCACTATATTGTCCAAAATGAGATGATCTGTTGTACCTTGCTACTTCTTACGACATCCCTTTTGCTCCAAAGGGAGCAATTGATTCTGTTCTAGGTTCTTGTAAATTTTGTCATCAAGCACTCCAGTGTTTCACAAAAAAATTCAAGCAAGCTGTAGGTCGGTAGTTTCCTGCTTCAGGACATTTAGCTGCGTCTTTCATCACAAGAGTTATCCGACCTTCCACCATCTATCATGCCACGTTTCCAATTAATAAGCACTCCTTCAACTCTTTAACAATTCGGCTTGGGAGCGATTTGAACCTTTTGAGCAAACACACCTGAATTTCATCAGGGCCTGGAGCTTTCCAGTTTAATATGCCTGTAACCCTTTGTTAAATAATTTTGCATCTGCTCCTCAAGTACAGTTTCTTCAAAGTTGTTAATCTCATCTGTTTCAGAACTCGAAATTTCTCTTATCGAAATCGAAAGGGAGTAACTGTGATTCAGATTTCTAAATTCTGTACTCTCACACTGGTACACTTCAATCGGTTCCTCAATTTTGATTTCACATAAATTTCATGACAATTCTGCTTCTAGGAATGGATGACTATCAATATTATTCTCTATGGTTGTGTAAGGCACTCTTTTATCGTGATACGAGCTTTCAATATATTCTTACTAGCAATCATGTTTCAGTGAACCTTTTAAAACTTTCTTAGAACTAGTATAGTTGAGTCAGCTGTGTTAACCACTTGTAAAGAAACTTGATTGACTATTGATTGATTCTCATTTGTTGTCAATGAAAACCTCTAAACTATGGTTTAAAAATGCTTTAGTTTGAATATGGTATGAATACACTTGCTTCAGGGTTGATGCGCGCTAATTTTTGAAGTCCATAGCGAGCAATTTATATTTACACAATGTAAACAAAGCTGTGAAAATTGCTGAAAACTAATCAATATATATATTGTTTCGGTTTGCAAAAGAGCGCTAATTTTTGAACCAATATAACTTCATATCGTTCATAGAGCTGTAGAAAAAAGCAGCAAAGACGTGGTAAGAAAAAACAACAAAACAAACCAAAAAAGCGACGCACAGACCATGGAAGGATTAATAAATGAGCCGATTGCTAACAGGGATGATGAAGCTCAAGAAAATGTAAGTAAGCTCCTTGATCTATTAAGTTGAGAAACATATGAAATTGTTAACTGTGTTAATGCCAATTTTACTGTATTGATGGTAATAATTTATTTCACTTTAATAGAAAATCGCAGCGAACGCCTTTATAAGTATTTTCCAAATCCTCTTACTTATTCCAAAATGTTGATAAAAACTGATTGTATGGCTGAATCGAACTCAATTTGAAGGTTATCGTTCCTGAAATTTATTGAGGTTTATTCAAAGACCATTTTATGTCGCTACATAGTGGGTTTTTTTGTACTGAAAAGAATGTCACTCACTGTGCATTTGGGGTGTATATTAATTTTGTTTGTACCCTTTCATTTGACAGCAATGTACTCAATTTGTTTTATTTCTTTTTTATTCCTTTTTTCGTAGATCAAACGTGCTGTTACTGATGAAAATAATGGAGATGAAAATTGCCCATTTCTGGTGTTTCGGTATCCAATTCGAAAAAAGAACATTATAGTAAATATTACGGTAAAAATTAATAGAAATAAACGGATGTTTATCGCAGAACGTAGCTGGGAGGATTTCTATTCAAAACAAGCTTAAAATTGTTACGACCTCCATTCAAATTTTGTTATGCGTTAAGTAGTGTTAATGTTATAGGTAAACGCTATGTAAAACCAATTCACTGAATTTCAGTCCAGTAGTTCTTTCATCAAAAAAATAAAGCTGTCTTTAAACATTAATGTACAAACGTGTCAACGCAGTATAATGCTCAGTAAAAAATTAGCAGCAAATACATATATGTGAACTCCATAATTTTCTGTCCCTTCATTATATTGTAGTAGTTATTAACCTTGTCTTTATTCGCGCACCCTGCAAATGACAAACAGGTTCTCTCACCTACGTCTAGAATTGATAAACAACGTCACTTGTATTATTCATAAATAACAATAACACCATGTTTTTAATCTTCATTCATATAAGCGACAAATAACGCATAAAAAACCAAAAAAAAACAAACAAAAAAAACCCACAACAAAACAACAGATTATTAACTATATCATGAAAGTATAAAAAACACGTCAATATATTATTTGTCCTTTCTTTTCTCAATCTATTGTGTTCTTCTTATTTGTTTACATTAACACCTGCCTGGTAGAACGCGGTCTAGAGGTCTGGGAACCTGAAATCCATTGTTCTATTAACCAATCAGAGAGCTAGCTGAGCTCCACAAAAAAAGTGGCGCAGTATCTTGTGGCTCCTCTCTACTTATGATGCTCTTCGTGGCCAATTCACTTCCACTTAATGTTTATCAGTTGCCTGACTATCCCAGAGACACGGGAAACAGTAGTATTTTGTAAAACCTGACTGCATTCCCATCAACATTTCAATCTCCACATATTTTCCATTAATATTTGCCACAGTCAATACCACGAAGCCAAATCTGACTAGGTCATTCAGCTCAGCTCGAGAAAACTCAATATTCTTCGTCAGCGCTATTGGGACATTCAGGAACACCGTCTGAAGCTTCAATATTACCATTTCGTGGAACTGGTATTGGCAAACTTCCACTGTGAAGGACAGGCCACATTGCAAAATTCATGCTTGAATACACGACTTTATACTTGCTCTTCCCGTGACATTTACTTTGGAAAAATAACAGTGAGTGAGATGGTCTTTTGGCTCCCTTCAAGTTATAGGAATGCCAAAAGGCATGGATTTCTTTCTCTCTTTGTACCAGTCACGTAACTCACTTACGCAGACTGTGGAGATAACATGCAGCGCATATGACTTGTCCTGATCTCCCAGAGGACCGCCGAAATATAGAATGTAAAGTTTCTTGATCTCAGGGTTTGGTGTACGCTTCTGGGTTTTCAAGGTAAAGTCTTGGCAGACATAGCAAAATGCATCATGTTGATTTTTACACTGTCTTGACATTTTAAACGTTGTAAAAACAAATGAGGAAATCACTTCATGCCCTTTATATGCTACGCTGGCTTTGAGATGATGAAATAGTTTATCAGAAAAATTCTGATTGGATAAATTGAGATGATGAAAAGCTTTCAGATATTTCACCAGATACAATTAAACCTTCGTTTAAAATGAAGAAATATTTCATCTGAGCTATACTACAATGATAAATTCATTTCATTTTAAATGATCTTTTCGATTTCATAAAGGAAATATTTGCTAAAGCTTACATACCTTATTAGAAAATTGATAATCACCCCCCTCCTCCCTCCTTACATAAGATAAGTTAAAATCAATAAATTACCTCATCTTAAAAACTGTACGTGCTACGAAAAACGGATTAGAAATTTGAAATCAGCACTAAAATCTATAATGGACACAAATAAGCATATGCTTCATGAAAAGTACTCGTCAACCAGCGTTATCAAATTGGTACGTAACGAATACCATTATTAGGTAGTAAGCCGTTTGAATAATTGCAAGCAAATGCAATATTAAGAAATACCCCCAAATCGTAAAGAACCAATATTCTCAAACACGAAAATAATTTTCCTCTGTACTTTTTCGAAGGAAAATTTCACATAAACTTGACCCATAATTTATATGCTTTTGTAATTCAAAAACGTTCTTTCCCCTTTCCCAAGATATGCCATTGAAGTACCCATAAAATCAACCTCAGTGACTGTTAATATATGAAGATGATGCTTTGATAAAGCTAGTTTTGTTATTCATGTATGAAAATAAAGTACATTATCGATCTGAACAATATTAAATATTCAGATCATGATTGATTGATTCATTAACGAGGGACCAACGTCACAACTTTTTTTCCCTATGCCCTACCGTATAACATCAGCGACCAGTTCATACCAATTTCTTCTACTTTCCGTTCTATTTATGAGCTCCAATGCTGATGATTCTCTGCTCCATTCGGCAAGTCTTTGGAGAGATGTGATGTGATGCATAATAGAAGTAATACAGAATATCATTGCTTTTCCTTGCGTGTATTTTTGAATCCTTGCACAAGCCACATCTTTATAATTAGAGTAGGCAGAATGCACACATAGACTGAACCCTTCCAAAATCTTTAATTTTCACCACATAAAAGTTATTGCAGTAAGTTTAAATAAAAATACTTCTTTTCATTTACAATTTCCACTATATCCATGCAATTATAGAAATAAGACAAAATATTTATTATTTCATAAAGCAAAATAACCACAGTGGACTGAAAAACATGATAACTCTGCTAAAAATACCAAAAACTAATGTATTCTGCATAGTCAAATACATAGCAAATGTAGCATAAAGTGTATGTGTACATATTGATACATAGTGTTCATAGCAGCCAGCTGGCATAACTGTGAAGGAAAAGTCATCTGTAATAATTGGATATTATTTGTACCTCCCTAATTAAAACTTTCTTTTAAAACCTATAAAACAGTATGAAAAACAATTTTCATCAAGTTTATCAACATATAAGAAAAACACAATAAAAATTTTTAAAAATGATAAAAATAATATCATAATATTAAAAATAATAATAATAATAATAATTATAATAATTATAATATTGTCAAAGAACATTCTACATTGAAACAAAAAATAACCTAAATTCCTCTTCTCTACCCTTAATTTACAAAATATCTTTCTCTATAAATATAAACACATGGTAGCTAGTCAATTTCTGATTCTCTCTCTCCTTCCTGTAATGTGTAAGAAGTCTATGGTCTTGAAGTCAGTAATATCTGGACGCATTAGAGCAATTTCTGGGTGCTTAATTCCACGACATTTTTCTAGGTTTTCTTCAATTCTTTCATATAGTGCACTCTTGGGTGACCTTCCTCGTTTGTAAGCCTTAAAAGTGAGATTGAGAAGAAAAATTTCAGAAAAAAATTACTACTGATAAATGTTGTTAGGTATCAGAGTTGATTTAATTCTATCAGATTTAGTAATAGCAATTTAGTCATATAAAAAGTTTAAGTGAACAAAATAAGAAGGATTACCTATTTTAAACAGCAACAGCAACAACAACAACAAGTCTAAAACAATAAGAAGTCCAGTTCATTTCCATAAGAATTGAACTGGTAAATCACTTCCAACAATAGATGGGGATTTTTCTACCTTATGACCTGATTTTAATGGTAAAAAATCAAAACATCAGTATCTGGAGCTGTATTGTAGTTTAAACTGCAGTGCTGGCCCAAATAGCAAAAATAGTAATTCAATATACTTACAAAGTATTAGAAATAACTTCTTTCTCAAAAATATGGTTGATAAGATCTCCAGTAGCTCTATTTTCAAAATTTCCAGTGATTTGCAGGGTTTTTTTTCATTTTCTTGACTTATTTTCTAAATATGATATGAGTTCCAATTTATCTATCTTAAATTTTATGTATACCAGAGGGAAGTTCGATTTGTAGAAATTTTGAAGACAATATCTTTCAGTCCTTTTCTTGCAGACTGCCACTACAGATAATATCATCCAAAATAAAAAAAAAAGAAAATGCTTACCAGTCAATTAATTTATAGACCTACTGATTAATGTTACCTGAAACTAGTTAGTGTTGATCACAATGCTAAGAAAACATAAAAGTTTATGTCAGCAAGAATATTGACATTCAACCATTCAGGCATTTTTTATATCCTGGTGATAAACTATTTAAAATCTGATAACAAAAATTCAACCAACACAAATTTGTGAATATAAAAAAAATGCCCATTCGAATAATACATACCTGGTTTTTAAGATATAGTTCTTTTGTCCATTTAGGACCTAGTATTAATTTTGGAATAGCTTCTGAGACACAATCTCTGAACTTTAGAGCCTTTGCAGAACTCAATTCTTTAACAGAGAAGAAAGAATAAATAAAGAAGGGAAAAGGTCAGGCTTTATAAAAAAACTTTAACTTTTTAAAAAGGAAACAATTTAATGAAGCAGTAGGAACAATGGCAACAAAGTCCATTTTTAATCTTATCAACATATATGACATTACTTATTATCTGCTAGAGCAACCATTTTAAATCTTGTAAGTAAACTAAAGATTATGAATCTGACATTGGGTTAATGTGACTCTTTTCAAAGCTAAATAATGAAAATATTGTTAATTTGATGACATATAAAAAGAGCAAATACTCACTAAATCAATTGTAAAGGAAATGAATGCCATAAAAACAGTTTTTGCAAGGGATGTTGAAAAATATGGTAGCACCAAAGAATGGCGTGTTACACATGGCTAAAGAAACACATTTGATGAACTCCTTTGTAAAAAAAGAAGGCTAGAATTCTTAGGGCACACTTACTGATAAGAAAAATTAGAGTAAAGAAAAGAAGCCTGAAGCAATTCAAAATCTGTATTGAAAAACCAAATATGATCTAGTATTGAGTACCCAAACAAAGAAGGTTACAGTACACAAAGGTAATGTAAAAGATAACCAAATGTGATGATGATGATGATGATGATGATGAAGATGATGATGAAGATAAAGTAGGGGAGGTGGTGGGGGAAAGGAAAATAATGGTAATGAAGAAGTATGTTGATTTTTGCTAATAAAAATCTAAAAATGTATATGTCAAAAATGCAAATATAAAAGGGAAAGTCAACAGGCATCAAAATTAACAAGATGCCTATCTATTTAATCAAGCCACCTATCATTGTAATTGTTTGCATGTTTATTTAAATATTTGTTGTACATTATTGTTTACATATATTTAAAGAAAAGCATAATGCTGTGAAACACAAAAGAAAACATAACAGTAAACTTATGATTGCATAAAAACATAAATAAGATTAAATAAGTACTGGATGACAAAAACACATAATGGATTCTAAAAACTAATTTCTGTTGTGATCCTAACAAGGAGGTTTTACTCATTTCTAATACCTAGCTCATTTATGTCTCAGAGTTACAAAGACATTTTGCTTTCACCTACCTGGTATTGTCATTTGTAACATCTCATTGCGGAACTTCAAGTTCCTCGGGTCCTTTACTTTATGAGTTGTGAAGTCTTTGTCAATAATCTGTTTTGAGTCATTAGACTAACCACATGGGAAACAAACAAATGAAGTGGCATTATTCCTCTGTAAGTGGAATCACTAAAAATAAACCATGGTATAAAGCAATAAATTTTGATACAATTTTCCTTACTACCCACTGACAAAAAAGACCCTTCCAAAAGCAGTCTGTTATTCCCTTTTTACAAAGTAGTATTTTGCTTGAAGTAATTTATTTGAAACCAGCTAGTAATATTTCAGTGTACATTTCCTGAGAATACAGAACTCTGAAATTTATAAGCTCTATCAAACTGTATGTTTTATCAGAGGCACCTCATTAATAGAGAGGACTCTGGTATTCATTACTTACTGTTGTTGAATCACTGTTATTCTTTATGTAACCACTTATATTAACTGATGTTGTGATGATGTTATATAATATGTATATATAGTTATATAAGATCATATACCTTGTATATGTGTATATATAAGTTATGTTATATATAGTCCTATGGCAATTGACAAGTGGTGACATGTCCAGATCTAACCAACTGGAAGCTCACAGCCACAAATCTGCACAAAGGCAACAGGAATCTTATCCTAAGATTGTTGTTGTGCCTTACTGTAACAGGGACATACTCCAGTGGAGGTGGCATCTGCTGGGTGATCTCATTTCATGAACATTTTCCTCACAAAATACTTTGCAGTACATAGCTTTCCCTTGATACAACTAAATTTCCTATGAAGCCATATATTACAAAGGGTCCAGAGGATAGAATTACTCAAGAATTCAGAACAAGAAACTTAAAATTCTAGAATTACTAGAATTTTAAGGCCATGTACTTTTTTGAAGCTGTCTCAATAGTCGCTGTGCAATTAAATTAATATCAATAACAAATCTTCTTAAATAAAGATAATTTATTAAACACTATGGCTATGGATCATGCACTCACAATATGACGAAAGAGGAAGATCGAAATTGTTTTGGCTTCTTTCCGGAAGAGTCAGCGGTATTTCGAATAATGTTCGAATCTGCGGTGCACATTTGTCATGAAAACAATTTTCGATGACTTGTTCTTTGTCAAACGTAAACTGAGCTACTGTGGAGACTGATAGACTTGATCAGACTCAAATTCAAGAGTGAGTTATGACAGCAAAAATAACATAAATGAATTCCCTCTAAAAAAAATTTGTCCGAACCAAGGAACCCAGGACAGTGCTGTTTTCATTTTACATCACAAGTTTTCTTAACAAACAGACATCACAAAACCTCTGACTTCTCTACTAAACAATTTATATTTCAATACACATTAATTATTCATAGAGCTGGTTATTGGTGAGCTAAAATAAAAATGCTCTTTTTTTAATAAAATTCTTACCGGACAGTAGCTTTCACCTCTGAAGAGAAATCTACCTTGGGGTATATACTCCTCTTTGGGAAGCGTACCATCATTGATGCTCCTTATTTTAGCAGTGAATGGGCTGGTTGAACGAAAATGTGTCTTAAATGTTCTGGTGTCCTTTTTTTTATCTTTCAGAAGAATCGGTAATTCTATCTTGGGTACACTGTAGTCAGCAGGTCTCGCTGCACTTGGATTCTGTTCTGCGGGACTTTGATCATCTGTCGACACCCTGGTCTTAGAAATATTCTTTTCATTTGAATACAGCTTGATAGAAAGATCAAGTGGTTTGATATCCCACACTGTGAACGCCTTTGATTTTTCTGTGCTATCATTTCGGTAGCTCTTTCGATGATAAACACTACTTCTTGAACGTGGCAAGTTATGTCCAGCTGAAGCAACAATACGCTCCTTAAAATCAATAACTGTTGGTGTCTGATACCTGGAAGAAAGACCACTAGTTTTCCTAGATCCTTTCTCTATAAAATCAACCATAACTTCTGAAGTCAGTAGTTGCAGTGGAACCAATCTGTGCTCATCTTTCATTGAGCTCTCTCATCTGTTAACCCAACCTGAGCCAAAGGATCATTCCTGTGAAGACATGTTTATTAAAGTGGATGGTTGCCAAGGCAATGGTCTTAGGGAGCCAGTAGCATGAAATGTAGCTCCTTGCAAATGAAAACCAACAGCAAAATTATTGCATGACCATGGAGATTTGGACAAGATAACTTAAATTCGACCAACCCATATACACTTTTGTTTTATGCAGAAAGTCTTTATACGACTTAATAAAGCTGCTAGATGGCGTTTAGAGAAGTAAAACGAGCAAATGAACTTAAGTCTTAATAGAACAATTATGTATCCCGGTGAGTACTCCCGCAGATACTACTTTTTTTCATACATTTGTTCCAAGGAAGCTTCAGTTTGTATCTAATTTGTCTCTAATCCTATCTTTGTCCCCATCAACCTTTTCCTAACAACATATCTTCCAGTTCTAAGAGACGTATGGCTATCGTAAGCACCGTGGGTCTAACAATTGAAAGAGCTGGTCAACAGCCATACAATGCATAAAAAATTTGCTTGAAACTGTGAAGAAAGGACAGAAGAAAGAAAAAAAGGCTACACCAAGAAACAAGTGGTGGCTTTAGAGGTAAAAAGACACAAAAGATGTAACAGAGGAGAGCAGAAGCCGAATAACTTTGCAACGTTGCTATCCTTAAAAAGGTACTTTAATAGAAAGATTTCTTACGAGAAGGGACAGCAACAATAACTTTTCAGATAGTCAACAACCATTCAAGACAGAAAGCTACTACCAGCAAGGAACTGTGAAGAAGAATAGAAGAAAGATAGAAAAAAAGTCAAGAGATAAGAGCTAACCTTAGACTTCAACACATTCAAGTCTATAGAAGAAGGTCCAGCTGTCAGAGGGAAAAAAATCCACATTCATAGAAAGATAACTGAATGAGCATATTATATATAGTATATAACTTAACTTACCATTTCCATTTAGACAGACACTTATACGTCTCTTTATTTGTTTTACTGTCCGTCTTGGGCAGAGAAGAAGGTGTGTTCTAATGGCCGAAACTTGTTTCCTTGGGAGAGTCGTTTCCAAACAGTGGAGTGTGCCTGATTTGTGAAGAAGGAGAAAACAGCAAAAGTGGACGGAAGATTGAAAGACAATGAAGGTTTTAGAAACAGAACCAAAATTTGTATTGGTAAAAGATTAAAACAAAGCAAGACGGACAAAAAAAATGATTTCAAACCTCTATATTCTTTTTAACTTGTGTGGGCTTATTTGTAATCGCGTACACAAGTCCAAGCATTAATAGCTCAAAATATATATTGACCACTTTTGGGATTTTGTTGTTTTTGTATTGTATCAAGTATTGAGAATAAAATAGCATTTTTTATTTAAAGATCACGACTAGATATTTTTCAAAAAGAGGAGGGGAGCATTAAATTATGATAAGGACAATCATATTTCGAGTTCTAGTCGAGAGGCTTCGTATAAACAGGTCCCCGAAGAAAACTCACCAAACTCTACACCAGTTGCAGGCAAAATAAATCCTTCAAAAAGAAAACTTCCCCACAGTAAATGAATACCTGGGCGAGTCTCATAAAAACGATCCTTTCCCTGTGTGTTTGAATTCCGGTGGACGCTTTTGAATTTCAATATGATCCCAAGCAAGCTGAAAAGACATCTCTTTTCTAAACCTGAAAATCTGGGAAGCAAGAATATTCAATATTTTGGAAGTCTGAATAGCAGCAATACCAGCGAACATTTTTTTAAAAACAAGTGACATTCTCAGATAGGATGCAGACTGTATCTTCCTAAGTGGCTGGATTGACTGTTTAACATATATAACCATATACGTTTACAAAAGCTAAAAAGATTATTCAACTCTAAGACTGTTTGACTGCAAAATATTTGTTTGGTGATTATGCTGAAGGAATACTTTTCACAGTCGATCGTAATCATTGCAAGAGGATTCTTGACGAGTCAAAACAAAGTTATATGGAAAGAGTTCGTGGCTCAGTCTCGAGATTCAATGTTCTGGACATTGAATCTCGAGACTTTTGAAAGATCTACAGTTCAGTACTCCACACGAGGAAATAATTTACTTCTTCCGCACTTAATTAGACCTGAATTCCTCAATAGATAAAACCGAATTCTTTGCATAGCTTTTTGAAGCTAGTTTTACTTTCTCCCCCTTGACACATCTAAAATCGCTGGCCCTGACAACATTTCAGCCACTGAACTACAAAAGAGCTGTCAGGAAATCTCACTTGTTCTCTCTAAGCTTGTCAATAAGTGATTCAAGCAGTTATGTTTTCCATCCTGCCGGAAAGTAGCTTGTGTCGTTTGAGTATTTAAAAACTCTGTTGAAGGTTCTGATCCTAGTAATGAACGACGTATTAGTCTTTTACCAATTACAAGTAGAACCTTTGAGCCTACGATCAACGTAATCCTCGTTTACCATTTTGTGTCTATTGAGATTTTTCAGGCCACCAGTATGACTTTAATTCTTCAAGGTGCACTGATTACTTGGTTACTAATGTCATTGAACTTATTCACTATGCCCTTGATCCATGCAACAGCGGTGGCTCTTGGTATTGCCAATAGTTGGAATAAGAGTTTAGCATTCTATTCTTGTTATAGAGCTTAAGATAAAGGGTTCACCGAGTAAAATCTTGTCCATATTACCATATTTTCTGTGTTCTTGCAGTATAAGGTTGAGCTAGATAGGCGCTCCTCAAGTAGTTACTTCATTAACGTTGGTATTCCTTAAAGGTATGCCTTAAGGAATACCAGCTTATTTAAAAATGATCCACCCGATTGCATCATTTCAGCGCTAGATATATTTGCTAATTGTAATGAAACAATACAGCTTTAAGACCTAAAATGAGGCTTTAATCAAGAAAAACCTGGTGCTACACAACATGGCCGATTTTACATAATGTGTATATCCGCTGAGTACCGCGGGCGCTTCAACAAAGGAAACCCAACAAAACTAATTTACACATTATTATTATAATAAGAGTCAAACAACAGTCAAATAATGTTAACCATTTTTAGTATATTCACCCCTTCTAAAGATTAAGTCTATCAACTGGACGAAGCTTTGAGACCCTGAGAGCGTCTCAAAGCTTTAGGACCCTATCCAAAATTGGTACAAACAGTTTCATTTTCAATGTAAACATCTTTATTATCAGTAAGTACTTCAGTTGGTACTTTAGGGACCATTGGTGGTAGTGACTCTGGATTTGCTGGAGTTACGACATCTTCTTCAGGTAAGCTACCGCGGGCAGCAAGACTCCTTGTAGACACCGTGGTCTCTCGCCCATCAGCATAGCGGATGTGGGCGTAATGTGGGTTAGCGTGGATCAGGTCAACTTGGTCAATCAATGGATCAGTTTCGGTGCTTCTGACATTGCGCTTAACAAATACAGGACCAGAAGATGTCATCCATGAAGGAATGGAGCTCCCTGTAGAAGACCTACGAGAGAACCCCAAGAACCACTCGTGGGGTGTTTGGTTTGTAGCAGTGCACAGCAGAGAGCGAACCGAACTTAATAAATCAGAAAGTACATCCTGCCATCTCTCAGTTGGTAGACCTTTCGATTTGAGACACATTGTAAGAGCCTTCCACATGGTAATATTGTATTTCTCTACTTGACCATTACATACATACAGGCAGGATTGTAACTAGTGGCAAGAGTCATTGCTACTCCTTTGCTGGTAAAGAACTTTCGTAACTGACGGGTCATGAATGACGCTCCTCTGTCCGACTGTATATATCCAGACACTACAAATAGAGAGAATAGCAAGGTGAGACTCTTTATCATTAGGACATGGGAAGACAAATGGAAATATAGAGAATTCATCCACACCATGCAGAAAGTACTTGTTCTTATTGTTAGTTGGCAGGGGACCCTTGAAGTCGATGTTTAATCTTTCGAATGGCTGAGTAGCCTTAATAAGATGAGCTTCTTCCTCTGGACGGTATAACTTAGGTTTACACTTGCAGAAGATAGGACACGAGTTGACTGTTTACTAACTTTATCTAAACAATAGAGCAAGTTTTTAGCTCGTACAAAGTACCAGAGTCTTGCTATACCAGAATGACACAATGAATCGTGCAGCCTGTGAGTGAATCTTGAGTAGCTGATACACAACGGGCCCTTGAAAAGGTATCAGGCTGAAAATTTTCACGGCCTGGGCGATACACGATGTCGAAGCTGTAGCAGCTATGTTTTATTCTCCAATGCACTATCTTGTCATTTTTGATATTGCCTTTGTGGCGTTGGTTAAATATGTAGGACACAGACGTTTAGTCGGTCTTTAAAGAGACATGATGTCCGGTAAGGAAGTGTCGCCAATGCCTTATTGCTTCAACGATTGCTTGAGCTTCTTTCTCAACAACAGAGTGGTTTAATTTGCTTCCTTGCAGTGCACGTGAGAAGAAGGCTACCGGCCTTCCATTCGAGTTGAGAGTAGCTGCTAAAGCTGTATCTGAGGCATCGTTTTCAACTTCTAATGGAAATGTTTCATCTATAGCTGAGACAGCGGCCTCTGCAATAGTCTTCATCAGACCCTCGTGTGCTTCTTCTGCTTCTGAAGAAAATGGAAAGTGTTTGCAACTTGTAACAGGTTTAATTCGATCAGAGAAGTTCGGCACCCATTGCGAGTAATAGGATAAAAGTCCCATGTATCGCTGACTTAGTGTTGTGAGGGAGAGGAAGCTCTCGCAAAGGTCGCAACCTCTCTGGATCCGGGTATAGCATGCCATCTTTGATGACATAGCCAAGTAAGGGAAGGCGTCGAGTAGACAGGACACTTTTGCTATCGTTGAACTTTAAATTGACAGCTTTGGCAGCTTCCATAAATTTGCTGAAGTTGATATCATGATCTTCTTGATCAAGTCCACATACAGTAATATTGTCAAGGTAGGGAAACACTCTTTTCAGATTATAGTTTTCAACAAGTTTCATTATTTCCCTATGAAAGCATCCTACACTATTTGTCACTCCTAAAGCTAACCGGGTGAACTGATAAACTTTTTCTTTAGCTTCAAAGGCAGTGTAAGGTTCATCTGCATCTTTAAGAGGTATCTGATGACAGGCACTTTGGAGGTCGAGTGTGCTGAAGACCTTGAATTGGGCAATTTAGTTGATGGTGTCGTTAATTCTAAGTAATGAGAATGCATGTAGCTGGGTAAACATGTTGATTGTTTGTGAGTAATCTATGGCCAAGCGTTTTTTTGTGATTTTCGTCTTTGGTAATAACTAATTGTGCTCGACATGGTGACTGGCTGTGTTCAAAAACACATTCCGCTAATAGTATGTCTACTTCATTACCGATGAATACCAGGTTCTTGTTGCTGTAGCATCGTGACTTTGAAGCAATAGGATGACAATCAGATGGAAGGTTTGGAAACAGTGAGGGTGGTTCAATATTCAATGTAGTCATACCGCAGACAGACAAAGCAGGCATGGAACTCCGATATTCAAAGGTGACACTGTTATGCTGACACTGAAAATCAAGTACGAGGATAAGGTGAGAACATAGTCCTGGCATAACTGAAAGACGAGAATCTTTGTAAATGCGTCCTTGCAAACCTATGTCAACTAAGCAGACTCCTTCTGTTTGTACATCTACTGCAGATGTTGCCATGGATACACTACTAGACGAGGGTAGAAGAATTATATCAGTTGCTTGTACCAAACTCGGGTGGATATACCTTCCGCCACTTCCACTGTCAACGAGCGTAGTGACATTCCAATCTGAATTTAATACAACAGCAGTTGATCACTTTTTAAGAGCTCCTGGGGGCCCCACTGATGCGAGTGTTGAAGTGATCGTGTCACGGACAGGCTTCGTTGGTTTCCCCTGACATACTTTTGCAAAATGGCCCCTCTGATAAATCGAGTAGCCCTCAGAACTTCGCATAGCCGAGTCAAGTGCTCTAGCCTGGTCAAACATACTTTTGGGATCAAGAGTTTTGATTTCCAAAAGTCGCTGTCGTATCTGATTTGATAGTAGGCCAGTAATAAAAGCATCACGGATGTATTCTTCACAATATTTAGCTGTAGTAACATATTGGAAGTTGCACTCCTTGCTGAGGACTTTGTGCGCTTGCAAATACCTGTCGAGGGATTCTCCAGATAGTTGACGTCGAGTAGTAAGTACGTGTCTTGCAAAAATCTCGTCTGTTGGTTTAATATAGATGTTTTGGAGCATTTCCATTGCTGATTTGTAAGATGTAAACTCCTCAGTGTATTGGAAGACAGACGGAGAGACGAAATTAGTAAATACTTCTTATTTGTCGTGATCTTTGTCGGGAAGAAAGGAGAGAAAATTTAAGAAGGTACGTTTTCAGTGAATCCACGCTTTCGAAGCACCAGAACCACTCGGATCAGCATCAAAACGTTCCAGTTTTAGAAGGTTATCCATGGTGGAGGTTTCTTGATTAAATTGTAATGAAACGAGACAGTTTTAAGGCCTAAAATGAGGCTTTAATCAAGAAAAACCTATTGCTACACAACATGGCCGGCTTTACATAATGTGTATATCCGCTGAGTACCGCGAGCACCTTAACAAAGGAAACCCAACAATACTAATTTACACGTTATTACAGTAAGAGTCAAACAACAGTCAAATAACGATTTTCATTTTCAGTACACTAATGACAATGTCATTTATTTTGAATGAACAAACGACATCTGTTCGAATAGAGTAAAATAGTAAATCCTCTTGAAAATGATATTTGCAATGTTGCTGAGTGGAAAAGAAAATGTCTGGTTACTTTCAATACCCAGAAAACCATGCTTATTTTTGTCGAACACTGCAGAAAATTGGTTCTTTTATCAGTCACCAAGAACGACACTCAGCTTCACGAGACCCCAGTTGTTAGTGATCCTGGACTTCTATTCTGTGAAAAGTATTTTTGGAAATCCAGTTTGGAAACTATTGCCAGAACAGCTTTCATGTAGTTTGGATCTTTATACAAGGCACACAAATTTCTCACCCAGAGGAATATTCTACCCCTTTATAACTCTTCAGTCCGACCATTTATTGTCGCCACATCTAGATAGATGTTCCTATCTCTAATCTGAATCTTCTGGACGAATCCAACGTAGTATCTTCACCCTGATTGTTTTTTAGCTTCCTGTAAGTTTCGAAACCTTTTCACACTGTTGGGCTACGTCGTCCATTTTCGTTTTCTACAAGTACTTTTATGACTGATGCAGCCAGGAGCTACCTTCTCTTGAACCATCTTTCAAGACTATTCATCTGTTTACTCGCTCTTCAGTGAAACTTCATCCATCCTCTGCCGTGCCTTTAAAGTTTAGGGCTTCTACCTATACCATACGTTTTCTTTTCTGTATGCCGAGTCCATGGAATTGTCCTTCTCCGTCTTGATTCCCTGACGAACGTCTTTTATTTAATCTACCTGTCTTGTCTATGCCCTCCTTCCTGAGGCTATAAACATTTCAATGGCATTAGAGTCTTGTAATAAACAAAGTAGTTGAAAGTAACAGTGATAATAAAATCACAGTTCCGTGTCATCGTGAATTAGCTAAATATAATGACGTCAGTGATGACTAAGAAAAGGTTCCAGCTTTTTTTGGAATGTTTTGAGTACAAGCTTACTTTCTAGAAAATTTACTGCAAACAGCATTTAGCTTGAAATGACGTCACAAGAACTTGTAAAAAATTACCCTTTTGAGCCTTAGAAATACTTGACCCTCTAGTACCACTTCCATGAAAAGAACTTCACTATTGATCCAAAATATTATTTTACCACTATTTAATCCTGCTTAAGTACAATTAATAGCAAATTAAGAAGTAGCCATGACTTATTCGAAATAATTCGAAACGAATCCAGATTAAAGCACCAGAAAAACACATTGAAGTTGTTGCAATATGTTACTTTATAAACGACAAGGTATGAGTGAAATAAACACTTTCATCAACAATATATGTTTTTGTGGAAATTTCAAATAGACAGTTAGTGGGGGAAGTGCAAGGTATCCTGGAACTTAAATGGCATGATACACCATGAGGGCGGAACTACTTGAAGCTAGGGGGTGAGATCTAGTAACTAACTGAGATTCTCCAATGTTTATGACTGAGGGATAATATTACAATTTTTGTTTTCTAAAATTTTGTTATTGATACAACACCTAAATTTTGATGCGTTAATTCTCATAATTAAATATTTAAACTAAAAGACTTTGGGATGTGACGCTTTTAAAAATTCGCTTTTCGAGACCAATGCATACTCATTGTAATTGGCCATATATTGGAAAAGGGGTAGCTACACTCTCTGTTACGCTAACTACGCTCTGTCTGTCTCTTTGTGAAGACAGAACGATTTGCAATTGAGAATCGAGACTTTCTGACCAGAGAAGACAAGTGTGACATTTTATTTTCTGAAACAACAAGTCAGTAGGTGCTTAGTTAGTTTCTCTGCACTACTTCTAGAGATTTCTTTAAAATTCTACTTTTGATAAATGGTACGACTGGTGCAAATGATGGATTTCAAATGACTCTATTGCTATAATTAGAACATCACAGAAGACATGTCGTGACTTGTTATCGATACTTATCACAAGGATGTTGTCTGGACCAGCTTATGGTGCAGTATGTGGTATGATGAATGTGTGAGAAGTGTTCTCGTTTGCATTGACATAAGGAAAAGTAAGAATAAAGATATGCCAGGTGTTGTAATATACTATACTAGTAAAGAAAAATGGATTTTTGTGTTTGCCTAAGAGGAATAGCTCTGGTGAAGTAAAATGACAAGTTGGGATTCTTAGTCTTAAGGAAAGCTGTCGTGATATGGTGATATGCATTTGTGGAAACGATAATAACGGGATTATAAGTACACAAAGCTGAATGTTTAAGGTCAAGTTAGTAGAGGAAGTCCAAGAGTTTTAATCTAATACTCACGAGCACAGAGACACGATCGTTGAGGGAAAGGCAACTGTGGAAACGGCAATCTCAACCAATACGAACTCATATTTCTCCTCTTTCAACGTCAGAACCGCACGCTTATGAATGGATGAAGACCTGAAGGAAAGGACTAAATAAGAAAAATCCTGCAGGATTTTATATGCTGGTAGAAGCATTGCATTTATCTATGCTATACACATATTCACCAAGGACACCAAACAAAGGACGTTAATTCTTTTAAGCACAATAAGTATGAGAATGTTTGATTTTTCCTGTCATTTGTAAAACGTATAGAGCGGCAAGTTTTGACTGATTTGAACCAAAGGGTGAAGTGGTGTATTTGGTGAAATGTTGACTTGATATTTTTGTATTCTAGTATCAACCATAGTCCACCAAAGACGATTCAATAAATGGAAATGCTGTTAATAGTTGTTTTGAAAAAAACCCCGAAACCTTGACCAAGGATACTGTAAATGCGTCATGTCTGGATACGAGGGGGTGGGAATACAGTAATAAAATTATCCGTTTTAACTGGGCACCCAAATACGGGCTCCACTAGCACATTTTACTTCCTTCCAAATCAACTCTCTCAAATCAACTCTAAAAACGCAATATTTATCTAAATTTATCTGATACTAAATCTATTTACAGTATTGATGTCATTGTACAATTTTACTTACCTGAGCAGTAAATCTGCTCCGAGGCCTCTCTTCTCGGCTATCTTTAATAGTATGACTTAAACCTTTTACTATATTTCTGTTCCCATTTCCGTCGCCACCCTTTCTTTCCCTTTCACTTCCCAAATATTTTCTATTCAATCATAGAGACATGAAGATATCGGGCAAAAGGTTCTGAGGTACCACCCCTTCTTAATAATTAAAAATATCTTGGCGCCTTAGAACCTTAGTATGTTGTAAAATAATCTATTACATTTGTGGGGCATTTTTGGCTTGATAATCAGAATATTTCGGTTCAAAACCGTACTACTGTGCTTTGAACAATGTGAAACTTTGTCATTCTTACACTGAAACATTTGTTCTTGTATGTCATCCTCACTACTCATGTTCTAGGAAAAATAGGTCGCCTACTAGGCTTGGTGGAACTATTATTCAACTATACAAAAACAGAAATACATCTCATAAATAACAAATACAGCAACAGAACCCAACACAATCCCAAGCATACAGCATACTTTCAGCACAATCTTAAGTCACTTAAAAACGATCGCGGCAATCATTCTGAAGTGGTATTTTCTTTCAAATACGCTCCGATCGGTCTAAAGACAATGGTCTAACTTGACGTGCAATAGGAAAAAATGATATATATGCGTATGATCAACAAAAAAATGCTAAATATCTAAGACATTGTCATTGAGCCACAAACGGAAGTCCTCATCAACAGTTTTGATATCACCTCGAATACCTATCAGTTGGCAAATCAATACGTGTTGATGGGATTGAATTTCACCACAACGACAAAATGGATTGTCCCTTAGACCAATTCTATGCATGAAATCGGCATATCGTCCATATCCAGATCGTAATCGATTTAAGAGCACCCATTGTTCACGCTTCAGGTCATGTCCTGCAGGTTTCACCGTAGATTCAGGAATAAATTGGGAAAGCTAGTTGTCTGTATTACTCCATCTCTGTTTCCACACATCAGCAGACCAAGATTTGACAGATGCTGTATCGTTTATGGTGGAAGCTAAAAGGTGCGTGCGATTCGAAAGTGGAACTCTGCTCTTCAACCTATTGTTTGTAAGTGGATATTCAACCAATTTTTCAAGAATGTGCCTTTCCTCTGATAGCACACGATTATATAAATTCAATATATTTTTATCTCTTCTTAAGTCGGCAGGCTCAATACCACAAAGAATAGGAAGAACATCAGTTGAAGTCGATTTTATACAACCACTCACTAGTCTCAAGCATTCATTAAGTGCAACATCAACTTTATTGCAGTGATGGCTTTGGCTCCAAACAGGAGAACAATATTCCGCAGCAGAGTAACACAAGGCTAAAGCAGATGATTTCAAAGTCGAGAAATCAGCACCCCACCGACAGCCAGCAATACGCCTTAGTAGGTTACATCGCTTGGTAACTTTAGAAGAGACTTCAATCAAATGATGTTTGTATGAGAGAGTACGGTCTAGTGTGACACCAAGGTACTTGGGAGTTTTCTCAAAAGGTAACCTCATGCCAGATATTGAGACATCGAGTTCATAATCAGCTCTTCGATTAACAAGATGAAACACGCTGGAAACAGTTTTGGTGATATTCAGTTTGAGTCTCCAATTTTTGAAGTATTGGCTGATGATATCCATATCTCGTGATAATGTTCTTTCAATTACATCAAACTTCTTATGACAAGTCTTAAGGGCTATATCGTCAGCATATATGTATTTTTTACTGATAGTTGTGGGTATATCATGTGTGTACAGGTTGAAAAGAAGTGGAGTACTGACTGAACCTTGTGGTACACCCTTATGGTTCGGCAGCGTGATTTCTTTGCACCAATATGTACATGAAACCGCCGCTGTGATATCATGGTCATTATGACACGAACCATTTCCTTGGATGGTATTGTTCTCAACAGTTTCAGTGTAAGCCGACAGTGCCACACATTGTCATAATGATTATAAAAAATATGAATGATCGTAATTATCAGGTCTGCCAATTGTCTGGTGCTAATTCACCTGGAGCCTGCTGAGAATTATCAATTTGATAAGAAGGAAACCTTGCTTCTGATGTTACGATTGAAATGTTGATATTCTAGGGCAAAATCTGTTACATTAAAACTGTTGTTTTTGTGGGCGCCTCCCTGGTAAACAAACAGTAGCATACTGGTTTTCAGCTTCAATAATCTCGACTTCATCCAGGCGCTGATACTTACTCCGATAGACAAAGTTATTCAAAGTTACTAGTCTCGGCCCAGTTATCAAATGTAAAATTGACTGTTTGGATATTCATTTCTTGATCATCATCATCAAATATGCCTTTCGTCGCTTGTCGACATTTCGCTAAAATCCAATATTAAAAAGTTTGTAAGATCAGTTTTTCGTTACCTCCCTCCACCTTATTCTGTCTCTGGCTTGTTGTTCTAATTTTGCATCTCCAATTTTTGGCATGCCTTTCTCTACTAATTGTGCATTAGTCATTGAGATCCAGGTGGTTTCCGGTCTGCCTCTTGGCTTCTTTGCAGTTTTCAGAGTCTCCGCAAGGGCCTGTTTTGCCGGGGGGGTTCTGGCAGGCGTAACACGTGCCCTAGTCATCCGAGTCTTCTTCCTCTTATCTTTTCGCTCCATTTCTTTACTTTCAATCTTTCATATAGCTCTTCATTCTTATTCTATGTGGCCATTTTATATTTAGCATTTTCCTTATGAGACTTCTTTGGAAAGTATCAATCTTTTCCTTACAGTTCTTAGTCAGAGTCCACAGTTCGCTATTATATAAGTATGTGCTTCCCACATGGGTGTTGAAGTGTCTGATTCTTGTTCTAAATGATAATATCTTAGTTGTAAGCAGGTATTGATATTGTCTATATGTTGCTGTGGCTAGCATTTTTCTTCTTTCATATCTTCCCTGGTGTCGAGCATGCTTCCTAAATATTTGCTCTTTTTCCACCCTTGTCCTCCTTTGCTTTTAATTTTAAATTCTTCCGTTTTGTCTCATTTAAACACAATTTTCTCTTTTTTAATTTTATTGGCACTGTCTTTTTGATGTTATTATTAACTGAAGTATTTTCTGATNCCACATGGGTGTTGAAGTGTCTGATTCTTGTTCTAAATGATAATATCTTAGTTGTAAGCAGGTATTGATATTTTCTATATGTTGCTGTGGCTAGCATTTTTCTTCTTTCATATCTTCCCTGGTGTCGAGCATGCTTCCTAAATATTTGCTCTTTTTCCACCCTTGTCCTCCTTTGCTTTTAATTTTAAATTCTTCCGTTTTGTCTCATTTAAACGCAATTTTCTCTTTTTTAATTTTATTGGCACTGTCTTTTTGATGTTATTATTAACTGAAGTATTTTCTGATATATATCCTACATCGTCTGCATAATGTTGATCTATCGTTTTTCCCGCTGGTTGGCTATAATTATGGTCATGTAGGCCGTTTTCTTTTTTGCTGTAGTTATGTTCTTCTAGGTGGTATGGTGTTTCGCTATCTTCCTGTTCCAAAGCCTTGGCCAGATATAATATGAAGATTATGGGGCTTAAGCAGCCCCCTTGTGGGCCCCCCACATTTGTTGTGAATGCGTTTCCTGTCGTTTTTCCATACTGTACTCGTAGTTTAACATCCTTTAACATTATCGATATTATGTGTAGTTTTTCTTCATCTAGTACTTTCTGCAGTTCTTTGAAAATATTCCTCGCTCCACTGTGTCGAAAGCTTCTGACATGTCGAGCAGTAATATATTTGTCTCATAGTTGGCAGATGTGATCGCCTTTTCACTACACTACTTTACACTATTGAATAGTGGTACTAAGGCTTTGTTGGTAAGCCACTTGAGTGATAGGCATTTCTTTCTGAATTTTGTTGCTTGTTCTTCTTATCATGCAGATGGCCAGGATTTTTCTGAGCATCGTCAGCAATATTATGGGTCTTAAGTTTCCAGGTGTTCCTCTTTTCTTTTTTGGTTTAGGTAGGGGGATTAGGATACCTTTTTTTATTTCTGTAGGATATTCGCCTGTGCTCGCGATATCGTTTAGGATTTTAGCTATTCCCATGTTTATTTCCTTTGGTCCATACTTCAGTTGTTCTGCAGTGAAGTTGTCTATGCCTGCACTCTTATTGTTTTTAGTGATTTTTATGGCCTTTTCTACTTCGTCTTCGATGAAGGGTATCCGCATTGGTTTTGGTGTGATGTATGGTATTTCCATCTGATCTTTAGCAATGAATACTTTCTCACTGATTGTGTTGACAGTTTCTTCCTCATTTCCTGTTAGGCCTTCTTCATTTTCTACGAGTATTTCCTCTTTAGGTTTATCTCTTTTCACTTGTCTGATGACCTTTTGCATCTTGGTTGAATCATTTTGACATTTTTCTAATTCTTCAGTGTTACTTATTGCCTTCTGGTCTTCTTTTTCTTTTAGCTTCTGATGTATTTCGCTTGTGATTTTGTTTTTTGTTTCTTTCATCTCCTTCCTTTTCTCCTTCCTTTTCTCCTCATCTCCTTCCTTTTTTGTGGCATTTATTTTTATTCTTATTTTGTTTTGTTTTTTTGATAGCTTGCGAATCTCTTCATCTTCGATAAAATTTTTCCTTTCTTTCTTTTTGAACCCAAGTACTTCCTCCGATGCCTCAGTGCATGCTGTTACTATGTTGTTCCATTGGTCTTGTACTCCTTTCTTTTTCTCTCTTTGCTCTAGTTTCTGGTTTACTGCAATTCTATACTTTTCTCTTGTTGTGAGGTCTTGTAATTTGTCAAAGTCAATTTTGTTGCCTTGTGATGGTGTAGGCTTCAGTTTTGTCCAGTTTATGTCCAGCTTTGCCATCACTAGACGATGGTCTGAGTAGGTGTCTGTGCCACAGTATGACCTTGAGTCATTTAGGATTGTCCTGTGTTCTGATCTTATCAGGATATAATCAATTTGATTTCTCACTGGCTTTTCATTGTTTGCTCTTTCTGGGCTTTCCCAGGTTGTTCTATGTGCCATCTTGTGATTCAACATGGTGTTAGTGGTAGTTAGTCCATGTCTACTTGCCAGATCTAGTAGGTGTTCTCCATTGTTGTTTGATTTACCTTTTACATACTTTCCTATTACTTTTGGGTATTGTTCTTGTGCGCTACCAGCTTTTGCATTGAAGTCTCCACATAAGTATACGACTGATCTTTTACTCATTGAGTTTATCACATTTTCTAGGTCTTGAAAGAACTTTTCTCTCACTTCTGGATTTTTTTCACCTTGGGGTAGCGTTGGAGCGTAGGCACAGATGGCAATGTGCTTTCTGTTTTCTACATTCACTGTTGTTGTACATATTCTGTCTGTTTTCTCTTCAAAAATTGCTTTGCATTCTTTTCTTACTACTGTCCCATCACCGTGCTTCTCTGACGTGAATACAATGAACCATACTAATTACTTCTGTATCTGGGCCAGGTTCAGGGGTTCTTTCTTTGATGTTTGAAAAAGAGAGGACCAAATGCAGCATCAGATCAGCCCCTAGTAGTTGGCAAAGTTCGGATTAACTTAAAGTGATGTACAAATCCTTTATAAGACTCAAGTACATCATAGGGAAGGTGAAAGACCAGAAATGTGTATAATATTACAGGGTGACGCCAAGAAACAGGCTTAAGGCACTGAAAAAGCTTGACAATAAAGAGATCATATGGCGACAGATGAAGAAGGTCAAGGAGAACTGGAAAGGAACATTTGAGAACAAACTGGACAAAAAGAAGAAACAATAAAAGCCGTCTACAACACAGTAAACCCTGGAGCAGCTGCAAGATTTAATTGTCGGCCAAAACGGAAATGTCGCCATATATTCGCAGGTTTCAAATATTGCAGGAGCTTTCTTTTCAGTAGATAACTGGACTTGTTTACTACTTTATAATTATGAGAATGGAAAGTGGCTGAATGGCCTACTTAATTAACAAGGCCTGACGTTGCCCAAAGAGTCCTAATCACAAAGTCCATTCTTACACAATAAGTTGCTAACTACCAAGTTGCTGGATCTAAGTTGCTAACGTTGTTTCGGAATGAAAACGCAATACCTGCACTTGTCTGAGGAAGTGTTTCGTGTTTGGAGCCCCTGAGGTTTTCAAGAACAGGAAATGCCTGTCTTTTCGGGAAGCAGGTTTTTTGTTTATTCGGTGCTTTTGGAAGGGAGGTTGTTGATCACGCTGTAATAATATTTGCTTGTGGGCTGTTGTTTTCAAGTATTCAGATTTTGGATAGATGTGTGAAATGCTATACAAATGTTGCATTGTTGGATTCCTTTCCAACTGCAAAGATGGTCCAAAAACACCAGCTTTTTATTTTCCGAATGACATGCACTCAACACCAAATCTACCAAGGAAGGTTGTTATTTTTGACAGTGCTCATCAATTAAAAAGTGTTCGCACAACCTGCTTTCTAGGAAAAGGTTTGTGTTCCCCGGGATTAATTTTGACATGATTTTTTATATGAAAACAGTTCCTCGTGGTTTCACTGAATGTTTCTTGCTAAACTCAGTTTATGATAGCGACAGTAGTCTGGATGCACATTTTCAAAAAGCCCACAAACTGACTTATTGACCCATTCATCCAGGTGATAAAAAGTGTGCCATTTGCACTTGCTGTTTTTGATGAAACAACAACAGCTGTTGTCAGGAGTTATTTTCCCCAGCGGGGAGAAGCTGCTGGCTTTCTAATTTTGATATACTCTTGGTGGAAAGTTTCCAGTTCAAGCTCTTGGAAAATGCTCTGAAAATTGACAATGGGAAAACCGACTTTCTCTTGACATTTGCTGAATGGATAGATGAATGGTCTCACCTGTTTTCTTTTAATTTGATGACTCAGACATGAAAAACAACTGCCAAATTATGCTCAGATACATATTCACAGCAATATTTCGAAGTGATTTACCTAAGAAAAGGTACGTCAATTGCAGACAAATGGGCGAAGATTGCCCCCTCTCTTGTCAGTTTGAAATGGTGGTGACACTTAAGAGCCCATTCTCCTCCTTCGCAATCTTTTGAAAGATGTAAATTTCTGGGAAGAAGATGTTTGTACACAAACGTCCTGGTGTGAAGATGAATTTAACACCTTTAAAGATGAAGGATAAATGTTTCCCACAGAAACACANGGTTGTTGATCACGCTGTAATAATATTTGCTTGTGGGCTGTTGTTTTCAAGTATTCAGATTTTGGATAGATGTGTGAAATGCTATACAAATGTTGCATTGTTGGATTCCTTTCCAACTGCAAAGATGGTCCAAAAACACCAGCTTTTTATTTTCCGAATGACATGCACTCAACACCAAATCTACCAAGGAAGGTTGTTATTTTTGACAGTGCTCATCAATTAAAAAGTGTTCGCACAACCTGCTTTCTAGGAAAAGGTTTGTGTTCCCCGGGATTAATTTTGACATGATTTTTTATATGAAAACAGTTCCTCGTGGTTTCACTGAATGTTTCTTGCTAAACTCAGTTTATGATAGCGACAGTAGTCTGGATGCACATTTTCAAAAAGCCCACAAACTGACTTATTGACCCATTCATCCAGGTGATAAAAAGTGTGCCATTTGCACTTGCTGTTTTTGATGAAACAACAACAGCTGTTGTCAGGAGTTATTTTCCCCAGCGGGGAGAAGCTGCTGGCTTTCTAATTTTGATATACTCTTGGTGGAAAGTTTCCAGTTCAAGTTCAGAGTTCAATTCTAATGACTGCTTGGAAAATGCTCTGAAAATTGACAATGGGAAAACCGACGACATTTGCTGAATGGATAGATGAATGGTCTCACCTGTTTTCTTTTAATTTGATGACTCAGACATGAAAAACAACTGCCAAATTATGCTCAGATACATATTCACAGCAATATTTCGAAGTGATTTACCTAAGAAAAGGTACGTCAATTGCAGACAAATGGGCGAAGATCGCCCCCTCTCTTGTCAGTTTGAAATGGTGGTGACACTTAAGAGCCCATTCTCCTCCTTCGCAATCTTTTGAAAGATGTAAATTTCTGGGAAGAAGATGTTTGTACACAAACGTCCTGGTGTGAAGATGAATTTAACACCTTTAAAGATGAAGGATAAATGTTTCCCACAGAAACACAGGAGTCAACGTTGTCATTTGAGAGTGCGGAAGTCTCTTTTCTTGTTGCAAATTTGATTGCAAAAAAGACGTGTGGGCGCTTCGAATGTTCTGGTGGCCCAAGCTTTCTGTCTGATGCCACTGAGGCTAATGTTAATGAGGAAATTACAGTCAGTTGTTGTCACGGGATGGACTTAAGACTTCAACAAAAGTTATGGGAGAATGGATAGCACACATATTCGCCATCTTACAGATTATTGAACCACTGTGTAAGTCATTTCTCAGTGTCTGTTCTATATGCTGCTAAGTACTTACTGAAGAAATTTTGTGAAATGAACAGTGCTATCAGCTCAGAATTGCACATGAGAAAAGCAAGTGACCTCATTTTCCACACCGCTCTGATAATTTATTTCAACAAAAGGAGGCTTGTGATCGGGCAAGAAAAGACAATCTGTCGTTGTCTAACGGCAGCGACCTGTAACATAACTGCCAGAACTTTCATGTTGATATCAGAAAGA
The DNA here is from genome assembly GCA_003991215.1 of Morbakka virulenta. Classification (NCBI taxonomy): domain Eukaryota; kingdom Metazoa; phylum Cnidaria; class Cubozoa; order Carybdeida; family Carukiidae; genus Morbakka; species Morbakka virulenta. Next base: position 616,509 of record RDPX01000364.1, read on the forward strand.
AGATCAGTTTACACCTTTCGTGTTGTATGATAACTTTGTGACAAATATTTTGCATTTATAATTTCATTTGAAATTCCTACAATTTGCTAATGCTGACAATGTTACCAGTTTTATTACGTTTTTCATTGTCCTGCTGTGTGGAATTTCAAATTTGAAAGTGTATTGGGGAATGACCGAAATTTTAAAAAAATACAGAAAAATTGTGCTGTTTTACGTGCTGTTTTACTATATCACACAGTTGTAATTCAAGTTTTGAAAAGTTGGACTGTTTGATTTGGAGTGTTTGAGCATAATGTAAGGTTGTGTTAATTAAGTAGGTCATGCCAGCTGTTATTCCTTTACTTTACTATCTTTACTCTTGGCAACTATTGAAGCAGAAAACAACAATGAAATAAAACAATAGAAAGAAATTGCAAATGATTGTGAAGGAAAGCAAATGCAGTGACGTTAAATCAGAGACCATCTTTGCCAGACAATTTGATATAAAATAAAACAAAACAGAAACCGAATAAAAACATTTCCTGATTTTAAGATTCAAAATACAAGGAAATTATCTAGATCTTATAGAGTATATTTCGACATCTTTATCGTGTCATCATCAGCAATGAACTAATTCACAAATCATACAGTCTTATACAAAAACTAGGTAACCATGTTTTTGCATTTGTCGCAATGTGAATTGTTTCGAGATTACGTCAGTCTTTTTAGTTTACCATCATTTGATACATCGTTCAAAATAGAAGTTAAAGAACACATTAAAAACGCTGTTCTACTTAATTATTCTATTGTTGATTCTAATACTAGTTGGTCCCAATTGTCAATTCTAGAAACATTTTATATAAAACGCTACTCACCGTCGATAAACAAAGGTTTAAAGGCCTCAAGGGAGTTGCAATTATTTTCTTGACATAATTGCCCTCTGCGAGTTGCCTTTGTACTTTTGGTTACCCATGGTTACCTAGTTTTTGTATAAGACTGTATGATTTGTGAATTAGTTCATTGCTGATGATGACACGATAAAGATGTCGAAATATACTCTATAAGATCTAGATAATTTCCTTGTATTTTGAATCTTAAAATCAGGAAATGTTTTTATTCGGTTTCTGTTTTGTTTTATTTTAAATCAGAGAGACTGAAGAGATTGACTTAGGCAAGCCATGGTAATGGGTAACATACGTCATCTGAAAGTCTGCACAAAAGACTGAAGTTTTCGGGCTTGTTTTTATCAACTGTTGTTAAATATGGAACTACAATTACAAAGGAGCCGCAGCTTAATGGTTAGTGCAGTTGCACAGTAACAAAGAGGTCCCGGGTCCGATTCCCCGAGCCGAGATTCCCCGAGTAGAATTCGGAACTTAACAAAAGAAAAAGCCATTGGTTGGCGTCAGGAGCACAGCCAAATCAAAGTCCTTCTGAAGGGTGCCGTCTGAGCCCCAATTGCTGGAGGGGGAATGACGTTAAAACTAAAAAAAAAGAAGGTTTTACTGTCTCCAGTGCAGCCATATCATTTATTCTTTTTAGAAAGTAACTTTTTATTTGACCCTGATGGGCATTTTTTGTCAGAAAAGAAAAATAAATGGTCTGTGTTGTCCAGGTATGCAACAGGGACTGAAAATGTATTACCAGCCATAAACGCAACCATTTTTCTTTGAAAAGATGGAACGTTACTCTTATTCCAAATAGCATTTTTTTTTAAATGCCACATTAAGAGAACCGCATATACTGAAAATGGGTGGCCTGACTCTCACAATGGGATTAATTAATAAGATTGGCTTAGATTTATGACGATGTAAATCTTATTCTTGGTAAACCTAATTACTAATTCACAAATATTACGAAAAGGCTAAGGATAAAATTTAGTATGGTTGTTGATGATTTGTAAATAGTTAACACCCATACAACCTCAAATTTTTAATAATTACAACTATATGGGACCATTACTTGAAAAAGACGCTGTAGCCCCTCTGTCTCTTCCCCGGTCTTTGTTCCCCTTTATCTTTTTCTGTCTCCCTCTGTCTGTCTTTTACTTCAACTTTCTTTCCTTCTCCCTCCCTGTCTCTTTCTCTCCAACAGGAATCCCTGAATGTGTTTAATACATAGAATGAAGTTAGGGGATTCGAGATGCATTTACTTTACAGAGTTTAAGAAAGTATTCCTGCCATGCATGGGGCTCGTTCTTCGAATATGTGTTTGAACCATGAAATGTAAATCTTTCTATCCAGGAGCCACATCTTAAAAGGGTCGACGAGGGCTTCCAGTTTTGCACCGATAATCCATTGCCCCTAAAGGTTAGAATAGCATAGAAAGGATGTAAGACTGGGCGAACGGTATATTTGTCGAGAGAAAGGACGACTTGGCGATACTTTTTATAGAGATTCGTTGTTTTGTGTCACTTCTGCTGTTCTGTTGCTACTGAGATATTGGAATAGACCAACTTATTCCAGCTGTTAACCATTGATTAAAAAGTTCGACCTTGATATCATACTGATAGCTGTATTGACACTCTTGAAAATACAATTTCTTTTATTTAATTTTTCCAAAATGTTCTTTGACCTTATTGATGTAATTTTTCAATATTTTTAAGCAAAAAAATTTCAACCCCCTGATTAGATTTTTAATGCTGAATCAAAAAGTGCCATTTTTTTCTCAGAAGGTTACACAAAGATTACCGGCAAACTTCATGGTTTCGATTTCTTTGAACAATAAATAAGGAAGAGAAAAGGCACGCAAAAAAGACCCCCGCCAACCAAACACAAAAGGTCATTTTAGCCCCTCATTGTTACGGGTCAGCATAGTTCTTTTTTTATTATTGTGTTTTGCTCAGTTGCCAGCTTTGATCATGTCGCTAAGCAAAGATCCTGTTCTTTACTCAATGTATTGATCAACAAGAACAAAGGAACGATGACATACTTGAAGGTTTTTATCTTCATTACTTTTCCAAAGATTCACGATTGTTGTTATGAATGTGAGAATCAAAGATAAACGTTTTCAGATCATTTTATTTTGGAGTGTATTACAGCGCTCGATATTTCTGAATGGAGGTAAAACTGTCAGAATACAATTGTAAACAATGATGATGTGTTGAAAACAGGATTTGCAACTGTGTAAACAGCCTTCTTAAACCAGACACAAATATTTTGGAAAACAAAAGTTATAATTTGACACTTTTCTTTTACTCTAATACTTAGCTTTTCATAGGCGATTGTGTTCGACACGAGTATGGCAGAGTTTCAGTATGTCTTGTGTCCATTAAGTAGATCGAATAATTGTGCATTTACTCAATGGAAAATGGCTTGCTTTAATGCTTCAAGGTATTGCCTATTGGTTAATTAGGGGATATTATGAATCTATTTGTACAGGTGAGTGCTAACTAAGCTTAATTTTGTAGAGTTCCAAAACCAGAGTTTTGGATCTCCTCGAAAAGAAACGATACCATTTATTTACTGATCTCTCAGAGCACATGGTTTGATTGCCTGAATTAAAACTAAAAGCATTGTTCAAATACTAGGCAATAAAGATTATTTAAAACATGAAAAAAATCTGTAAAATTCGACCATTTAAAATATATATCTGGGCAGAAAACATCAATATATACATCAAAAGAAATATACGCACATGGTGATAAAATTATCTCCATATTTCATTTCCACATCTTTGTGACTACATTTGCATGAACATTGGTTGCTGTTGTGCTCAATGATTTTATTGTTGATTGTACATTTAATAAATTACTTTTGCAGTTAAAACAATCACATTTGCAATCATAACTCACCACTGGTTCAGATAATGGCATCATAATTTATGTGTAGGGTCCATGCATTATATAGCCTATACCTTGTACCTGACTGTGTGGTTTTTATCAGTTTCGCTGAAGTTTTCTTGAGCCGTTAAAGTTGGAGATGATGTGATCATCTGATATTGTTGGTGAGATGATCTCGTATAATTCGTGGGGTGTATCAAAGAGTTGATTGTTTTTAGAGGGTGATTGCGATTTATTCTTAGTAATGTTCCACTGGAAGTGTAAACAATGCATAATAGTTGATCCTTTTTAGGAGGAAAGAATTGGACTTTATATTTCTATTCCCTTGAGTTATTAGCTGTTATACTTTTGTTTACAATAAAGAACATTGGTGTCTGGGACAGTTCTTTTTTTACCTGTGTTTTCTTCAGAAATTGGGTTTAAAATCTTGAAGTGGAAAAGGGTTGTTCGAAGATGGCAAGCTTGTTATCAGTTTTCCTGGAGTTGTGCAAGACATAGTAAGGCTAAGCTGATGTCAAATCCTGTTTTAATTGCCTTTGTCATTGTCATTTTTGGAGAGTTGAAGTATTTTGGCCAAAGACCATTTATTTTGCAAATCATGCAACTTAATGGGTAAAAAATTGGCAGGATAGTCAGAAAAGAATGCTAGGGGGAATACCCATTATCTAAATATCTTCTCTAGCCTTTCAATGATCATTGTATTCTTTATCTTAGAGCTGAGACATGTCAAATATGTTGTGAACAGAAGTCAACAACAACTAAGAAATTGTGCCCCAAAAGAGTGGAGAGATCACCTGCAGCTTTGAGGTTCTGGTTTCCTTTGGGATATTGTGAGGAATCTTTGGTTTAGGGGGTCTGTTGCATAGGAGAGATATGTGGAGCAATTAAATACAAGTTTTTAAATATCAGTAGTGATGCCAGAAGATTGATTGCCCTGCATTTTTGTTAGTACTTTTCAACTGGTGGCCTTGATAGAGGATTTGTTTTATTTCAGATTACTGTTACTTTGGTATGCTGATCCCTGCTATATAAAATTACCCTTCTAGGATCAGCCCTCATTTTCAGAAAAATATTGTCCATCAAATACACATCAATTGGGTTTCCTTTAGAGCCCAAGAAAGTGAATTGGATCTTGCAATAATGGTAAACAAAACCAAAAAAATGAAGAAAAAGTAGAGAAAATAATTCTTATGGTAGTAGCAGTAATATTTATAGCAGGAACAGAAGTAGTAGTTGTAGTAGTAGTAGTAGTAGTTGTTGTTGTTGTTGTAGTAGTAGTAGTAATAGCAGTAGGAGAAGGAGGAGGAGGAACAGTAATAGCATTAGTAGTGGTAGTAGTAGTTAGAAGTAATAGCAGTAGCAGTGGTGGTAATAGCATAAGATATAGTAGTAGCAGTAGTAGTTTTCTTTGTACATGATTGATAAGTACAATTTAAGTATGTGTTAATGTCAGTCTATGTGTTTTCAAGTGCAAGATAGTCTCATTTTGTGGGTAAAATAGAATATACTACAATTTGTGATGAGGTAAAAATTTTCCTGTGCATCCAAAATTGGTAGTGACTTCATTGTCCAACTGATACAAAGCCTTTGTGTTGTAGACATTAATCATTATTCCAAGCCATGAGGTAGAAACCTATGGTAAGACACTACATAACTGTTACATGGTGCAACTGTATGACACATGTTGCATTGGAATACTGTACAGACTGTATAAACTTATGACCATGCAGTATTTATAAGTCTTTTGAAAAATTATCTTTGATTATTATTTTGGCTTTGAATAACCATTATGTTAGTTACTTCCCTTTACAAATTTTTGTAAAAGAATAAATAATTAAAGAAATTGTACCTTTTTGTGTTCTTTTTGTGTTGTTTCTAATGTTTTTACTTACCAGTTTACGCTTTGAATTCCATTCACTTCTTTTAGATTCTATGTCCTATGTTACAAACTATCATATAGTGGATGCTGTCATTCAGAAATATTAGATCACATTTTTTAAAATGTTAATTTCCCACACCCATTCTTTTGTAGTTTAACTTGGTTTTTCTAGTGGGAGTTGTGTGTTTATCTTCAGGGGCCATAACAGAGTAGTTGGTACAGTTACATTGTAACCAAATACCTCTAGAACAAATTGGAAAATAATTCAGCAACAATACAACAATCACTCTTTTGTACTGGGTTGAAAAGTATAACTTAAACAATTAATCTAAACAATGGAACTTGCTTTGCTAGCTGGAAGAAAATTGGAAGCCCAACTCAAAACTTATGAACAATAGCAAAGATAAAACTGTGGCAACCAACAATTGTTTGCATCAGTCACTGTATTGTCATCCTATATAATAGATAATATCAAAACCCTGTGAAATGTATCTTTAGATCACAGTAAATTGAAGAGATTTTGGTAACCACAGAAAATTAATTTTAGGTAAATCACTGTATACAGTATTTACTGGACTTGGTTGAAAACCTTTGTGACATTTACAGAAAAGACATCTAGATATGAAACTTCTCACTGCTTCTCAGTAGCTCTTTGGTCACTCCTTAGGTGGACACTGTTTGAGCCAAGGAACTGGGGAAAAGGACAATAAAGCATATAAAAGAAGAAAAATTAAGTAAAACCCTGCAAAAAAGAAAACAATCTCACTTGTAGTACTTTTTTTTCATACAACTGATATATCTACTTATCTACCATGGCTGATACAAGAGTAATACAATTTCTTATAGTTTTATCTTCATAGCAATAATAGTAATAACTTCAACTTGTAACCCTATAGTCTCATAACCTTCTATTAAAAGGCTAGTTACAGAAAGCTAAATTTTGCCATTGGAGTATTTTTTTATTAAATTTTATTATCTCCACTGTCTCTTAGCTTTTTAAATTTTTACCATGCCTTCATTTGCAGAACACAGCTGTTTAATTGCTATTGGTATAGGACATTTATCATATTGTGAGATGTAAGCTTTATCTGAGCTATGTTTCAAAAGATACCTCTCTCATCATAAGCCTGATGATGGGAGAAGTATGTCTTGAAATGTAGCTCAGAAAAAGCTTTTAATTCATAACATGATAAATGTACTATATCAGTGGTTTCTACTGAGTCTAATTGTTGTTTCTTCTCCAATTCTGCACCCTCTATTTTTACCCTTCTTTGCTTTAGATTTTTGCAAGTTTACAAGTTTATCTAAGAAATTTATGTACAGCAAAGGGTTTTGAACCTCAAATGACTAATGACAGAATCTAACAATCTTCTGTAATTGTTTACTATCCTATTTTCTTCCCCTTGTTTCATTGCCATATTGAAGACAAACTTTTTAAAAAATGAGCAGGTTTTAGCACCAACCTGCAAGAGTTTAATTTGAAAAAGTATGCTTGCTTTAGGAACTTGACACTGGGTGAGTAAAGTGTGACATTGTTTCACTGACATTTAAGCAATAAGTAGTAATCATTAAGAAGCTATTTAAAGTCATTTTTAAAAGCACTTCCAGAAGGTTGTGATGACATTCAACTATTGCATGGAACAGGAAAATAGCCAGGGCTTGCTAGTGAAGCATATGCTACACTGTGGCCACTTTACATATTGCCAGTCAATAACTAATTTACTTTTGCCATCTCCCATGATTTCCTCTTTTTTTGTCTTGCAGTATCATACCATCATATTCTTTAGTACTTTCCATTTCCTTTTCTGCTAACCCTCTTTCCATATTTTCTCCAATAAACAGATTATATTTTCCTGTCAATTCTTCTGTGGGCATTTTAGTTGGGGATGGTTTGTTCAGAAGTTAACTATTTCCTGATTAGCTGCAGATATTTTATCATGGTTGATATTCTAATCCCCTCTCTGCATCAGTATATTTTGGATCGTCTTTTGTCTTGTATACCTTCAACAAATAAATCTTTTATTGTACTTACTTTCAGTTTTAAATCTGGCTCTCGTCATTTATGTTCTTCCCAGCAGTAGTTGAGATTGATTTCATGAAAATGCTTTTACAGTGGTGTTGTCATCTATATACCAGGTTATACACAACAATGGTATAACCTTTACAGTTTCCTGAAAATATGTATCTGTTGTCTTTGGTATTTTTTGCTGATAAAATTTATACTAGATGACACTTACGTGTACTTTGTGTGATTAAGAAAGGACCTAGGATGGTTTGTCTTTTTTCCCCATTAAGCCTGAGTTGCTGTAATCCCACTTTGGCATCTAGTTTTGAGGTGAACTGTCTCATCCAGGTCTGTTGACTTGTCACATGTTCAAAGCTCATTTGTTCCTTGTCTTTTTTCTCCCATCATGTTTAGATGAATCTGAACTTTAGTTAGTATCATACTTGTCATTATGTGGGTATTTCAAGACTATTTTGATTTACATTTCATTGACTTATGATAACTTTTGCCAAGAATAGCATGTTTTATTGTTACATTAATGATTTAGTCACCACTAGTTTAGTTTTACAGTTGGTTTGTTCTGTTCTCAGAATGCAATAACATTCTAAGAGTTGGCAATACAAACCTGAATCAACAAATATAAATGTGTTATCATTTAATCAACCAAAAGAAACGATGACAAGCTTCAGATTCTGTAGTCTGAATGTGGGAAGTTTGAGAGGTAGATCTGGTGAAGTAGCAGAGTTACTTGAGCGAAGACACATTGATTTGTGCTGCATCCAAGAAACACGATGGAGAGGGAAATCTGTAAGAATGATAGAAGGGAAAAAGGCAACATACAAGCTGTTTTGGATTGGTAATGGAAAAGGCACAGGTGGTGTAGGTATCTTTGTTGCAGAGAAATGGATAGACAAGGTGATTGATGTCAAATGCATAAGTGATTGAATTTTGCTGATTAAACTGATGATAGGTGAGACAATCTTCACAGCAATATCAGTGTATGCACCACAATGTGGCTTAAGTGAAGAAGTCAAGGATGAATTCTATGACAGTCTCATTGCAGTCACTGGTAAGCTGGCAGAGAAAGAAATTGTTGCTATTGCAGGTGATCTAAATGGCCATGTTGGAAGAACAGGATCTGGGTTTGAGGGAGTCCATGGAGGAAATGGATATGGTGACCGAAATAAGGAGGGTGAAAGAATTCTAGAGTTTGGACTTGCCATGGACATGTTGGTGGCGAATACTATTTTTAAGAAAAGGGATAGCCATCTGGTAACCTATGAGTCTGGGACAGCTATGACTCAAGTGGACTACATTTTGGTAAAGACAAAAGACAGGAAGTATTTGCAAGATGTAAAAGTGATACCCGGTGAAGAATTTGTGACCCAGCATAAGCCAGTAATTTGTGACTTCAGGATTAAGAAAGTACATAAAGTGAAAAGAAAGTATATCCCAAGGAGAAAGGTGTGGAGACTAAATGATGGACAAGTAAAGCAGGCCTTTGAAGATCAAGTGAATGGAATTGTGGGAGCTAGTCCAGGAAAAGACCTACGAAGTGTAGAAGAGCAATGGGAGAAGATCAAGGATACACTTTTAAAAGCCACAGACCAAGTCTGTGGCTGGACAAAAGGGCCTCCACGTCATAGAGTGACATGGTGGTGGAATACTTCTGTTGAAAATTATGTGAAAGAGAAGAGAAGGCTGTGGAGTCAATGGAAAAAGGGGTTAGTTAACAAAGAAAGGTATCTGGAGGCCAAGAGAGTAGCTAGGCAAGCAATCTACAAAGCAAAGATGGATGCCGAGAAAAGAAGGTTTCCAGACATAATGTGTAGAGATGACCAGAAGAATGAAGTATTCAAGATAGCTAAGCAGATGATCAAGACTAATCAGGATATCATTGGAGAAAAGTGTATCAGGAATGATGATGGAGAACTTGCAACAAGTGAACTTGAAAAGAAGAATGCCTGGAAGTGCTATTATGAGAGATTGTTGAACACAGAGTTTTCTTGGGATAGAGAAAATCTTGGAGAGGTAGAAACAGTATCTGGACCAGCCATTTTCATTGAGAAAGAAATGGTGAGGGAAGCTGTAAAGAAAATGAAGAAAGGCAAAGCAGCTGGTCCTTCAGGAATTGTGGCAGAGATGGTCAAAGCTGCAGGTGAAAGAAGTATAGAGATGATCACTGATCTAACAAATCAGATCATAAGAGATGGTGTCATTCCTGAGGACTGGGAAATAAGTACAATTATCAATTGTTACAAAGGAAAAGGAGAAGCTCTAGAAAGAGATAATTACAGAGGATTAAAGTTAATGGACCAAGTCCTGAAAGTTGTTGAAAGAGTTATGGAAAAACAAATTAGAATTGAAATAAACATTGATAACATGCAATTTGGTTTTATGCCTGGACGAGGAACTATTGATGCCATTTTTATCCTTAGACAAATGCAAGAGAAGTACCTTGGGAAGAACAAGAAGCTGTACTTTGCCTTTGTGGATTTGGAAAAAGCCTTTGACAAAGTGCCAAGAGACGTTTTTTGGTGGGCTTTACGGAAACTAGGAGTAAGTGAATGGCTGATTAAGGTTGTTCAGGCAATGTACAGAAATGCTAAAAGTTGGGTAAGGGTCAACAGTTCCTATACTGAGAGTTTTGGTGTGGGAGTTGGAGTTCATCAGGGATCTGTACTAAGTCCACTGCTTTTTATTTGTGTTTTGGAAGAACTCTCAAGAGAGTTTCAATAGGGTTGCCCAGAGGAATTGCTATATGCAGATGACCTGGTTCTCTCCATTGAGACATTGGATGGTCTACTTGCTAAGTTAGAGACTTGGAAGAAGGGTTTGGAAGAAAAAGGCTTAAGAGTAAACATGGCAAAGACAAAAGTGATGGTTTCTTGGCACTCTGTCAAAGGCTTTTTCCAAATCCACAAAGGCAAAGTACAGCTTCTTGTTCTTCCCAAGGTACTTCTCTTGCATTTGTCTAAGGATAAAAATGGCATCAACAGTTCCTCATCCAGGCATAAAACCAAATTGCATGTCATCAATGTTTATTTCACTTCTAATTTGTTTTAAATATTTGATGAAATATAGTTATTAAAGCAGCAGCAAGGCATCTTAGAGAAAAAGATTATAATGATACTGAGAAATGAGCAAATTTCCACCTCATATTTTCTTGTAATCTGATGATGTGTTAAAACTTATTGTATCCAGAAAGTAAAGAAATCAAGTAGCTGTGGGGAAATTTGCTAGCAGTTTTCTTCTTTCTTATTTTGACTGGCGACATTTTGTTGGCACAAATCTGTCAGGTAAATTTCCCTGCAAGCCTTATTAATGGGTAACACACCTCACTTGGTTGTTATCGTTTTGATCACTTCTACTTGGGCAATGCTGTTTACTTATTCTTACAAATACATGCTCACACAGTGTTTGTATCAAGATACTTGGCATTTTGAGTAGTTCTTTTTGTTGGTATACTGTTGCTCTATGTGTGCATGATGTACAGGGTGCAGCATCATGGTTGACCTTTCAGTAGCCATAACCTATTAAAGGAAAACGACACCAGATACATTTGTCAAATGCATCTTTGTTTTAAAGTAGGTTAAGTATGTTGTTTTCTTTGTTATTCGGTTTATCAATAGTCCAAAAAATACTGACTAATTTGATTTTAATGAGGTTTTTTGTGGAAAACGTTATTGGCAGGTTTGTTGGTCTTAAGTCACTCACATTTGTGACTTTTTGAGATGTTTTATTTATTCAGTTGCTTCATTCTTCTTCATATCTTGGGTTTTTTTATTTATGTTGTTTTAGTTTATTTGAATTCAATTAAAACCAACCTTAGTCACCTTTTTTGTTGTTGTCTGATCTCAATCAATCAAGTCTTTCGATAGCCCGGGAATTAATTGTTTGTGGGGGCTAGGTCTACATACAATCGCAGTAGTTTAATTTTAAACTGAGTCACCTCAACCATTGGCAGTTTCATTAGCTCATCTGCTTGACGTGGAATGTTGATACCAGAAGAAAGGTATGTTGTCCAGCTGCTATCAACACTATCCGACAACCTGCTTCCATTGTCTTCACCTTTATCCCTGGCGGGGCAGCTGCCGGGTGCTATGCCTTGCTGAAGGGCAACCCGTGATTTTGTCCGGGACTGCTTATTCAATATATTCGCAGCTAACCTCCATATCTGAAGGTCGTTCCACTATCCGCAACCTGTGGACCCGGTGGATGGGAGTTATCATCTCCACACCAC
>RDPX01000364.1:628448-645712 GCA_003991215.1 Morbakka virulenta
TTAATGGGTAACACACCTCACTTGGTTGTTATCGTTTTGATCACTTCTACTTGGGCAATGCTGTTTACTTATTCTTACAAATACATGCTCACACAGTGTTTGTATCAAGATACTTGGCATTTTGAGTAGTTCTTTTTGTTGGTATACTGTTGCTCTATGTGTGCATGATGTACAGGGTGCAGCATCATGGTTGACCTTTCAGTAGCCATAACCTATTAAAGGAAAACGACACCAGATACATTTGTCAAATGCATCTTTGTTTTAAAGTAGGTTAAGTATGTTGTTTTCTTTGTTATTCGGTTTATCAATAGTCCAAAAAATACTGACTAATTTGATTTTAATGAGGTTTTTTGTGGAAAACGTTATTGGCAGGTTTGTTGGTCTTAAGTCACTCACATTTGTGACTTTTTGAGATGTTTTATTTATTCAGTTGCTTCATTCTTCTTCATATCTTGGGTTTTTTTATTTATGTTGTTTTAGTTTATTTGAATTCAATTAAAACCAACCTTAGTCACCTTTTTTGTTGTTGTCTGATCTACTTAATTATTTTTGCATTCATAAGACTTGGGTTACTGGCTAATCTGAATCAACAGTACCCAAGGTTTTTTTATTTATGTTTACTAAGTGGAAAAAAATGAGAGGGGTGTGTATAGGGAAGGGGGGACTGAAAAATGTTTGTTGACATAAGGGTAGATATCTGGCTGATGTGGCAAATGACAAAAAAATAATAAACAAAACTTAGTTTAGAACTGTCAGTTTGATGTTTTCACAATTGTCACGATTAGTTTTGTTTATTCTTTGTCATTCGCCATAGGATAGCTCTGATATTTTTATATTATTGAGCACTGTGAATAGCTAATAATTTATTCGATACCGCTATCTGGCTGATATAGTATTCCTTTTTCTTAAAAAGCGTTAGAGCTGAGTTGGCATTTAAACACAGTAAGAAATGACATTAAAAGTAAAAATAAAAAGACAAATAAGGGATGGACAAAACATGACGTCAACTTTATTCCTTTTTGTTTACTGAAGTAATTATGCACAGTAGTTTTAGGAAAGGCAGGTGAATCATTGCTCTGGATACTTCAAAATGGACCTATGGCTTCAGATAGGGTCTGTTTTGATTTTTACATTTTATGCTTTATTTTTTATTCAATTTTGCACATCTATCTTATTGCTCTACTGCCCAACTCCTACAACAAAGCTATTTGAAGGGGATATTCTATCCTCAAATATGAGCAAAGACGTTGATGAATAAAAGCAGCAGGTTGATGTGAATAGCAATATCAAACGTTATATCAGACAAATAAAAAGTCTCGTTCTTTTTTTCATTTATTATCTTAAATCCCCAAATGGTTGTATTTGAAACCCCAGACTATTACATAAAATAGTCACCTATGAAGAAAAAATTAAAAACATGTCTGAAAATTAATGTTCTATTGAATTATTTATTTTTGATTAATTTAGTATAGAGATTAAGTATTCCTTTTATTCGGTTTATTTTTATTAATTTTGTTTTGTTTGCTTTTCTTTTAGGTTCAAGTAACTCGTAATTACTACAAATTTTTCTTTTCAATAACCAGTGCTGTGAAAATAACTTCTGTGGGTGCCAATTAAATAGAAATTGGTTGTCGAATGTAAAAATGCACGATAGACGTTAAACCGCAGACAATATTACGCTATTACAAATCGCAAGATAAAATCACCTTTGGTCTTAACTCAGTTCATTGGGATTGTGGCCGAGTATTAAAAGCTTATGATTTGTACATTACTCTGTTACCAAGATGACCTTGTTTCATTTCCGAGATAATCTTTCCTTGAATGTATATTTGCTTTTTTAGGACACTTCTGATGCCTGACTGATAAACGATAACTTTCAAACTCAATATGGATATAAAAAATGATATTTCTGTGGGGTCCTTGCAGAGAGGCTTTTCACAGGCATCGTTAAACCTTTCTGGATCAACTCTTACCCAAAGGACGGACGTAGATTCTTCATTAAATACAACACAAAATTTTGCTTCCATTCTTGGCGGAAAATACTTGGATAAAATTAATGAGACGGAAGACCATCTCAATACTCTTGCAGCAACCCGAGCGGCTGCAACCTATTTTGATAAATTTGATAAAACCGATCTTCAAGAGCTGCTGTCATATTCTGGTCTAGATTGGTTGCTTTCGACAGAAGATACTCGAATTGTAGTTGAACCACCATCGGGATTAATTTCAAATGTTTCTGCCAATGATCTGAAAGAAGTAGTAATTCTGGTCTCTATGCCATCGGAAGCATCGCCGTTGGAGCTTCGCGAGCTTCATCAGATAATAAGGGAATTAGTTTTAGGGATTTATGTTCTCAACGAATGTCCTTCTATCACGTTAGAAACAAATTTTGACCAATCAACAACATGTCAGCTTCCACCAGGTTACCACGATACTCGAATAGGACAACTGTTAGTTTCAGTTGACTACATGCTAAAAAGTCTTTGGCATGGCGTATTTTTTCAAAAAGAAAAACGAGCAAAATTTGGAGAAAGGTGGCGTCATAGTGTTAATTTGAATTCAATGACAGGTGAGCCAGAGACAAAGCGTAATCTGCATCTTGTTTGGACTGAGGCTGGTTTGTTAGATATTACAAAAGATCCGGAACTCAGTACTATTTATGACAACATTTCTTATGATACCGATGAATATAGACAAGCTCAGAGGTTGGAAAGTAAGAGATTTTTTATGAAGTATATTGACGATATTCATATGAATCTTACCTTCAGACAGAATAGTGTAAAACAGCTTGAATCATTGTTTCTTGTTGATGCAATGTATGAAGTCAACAGTACTGTTAGGGGGGACAGACTTGATGTGAATGGATACAAGCGGATTCAAAAGAGACTTTTGAACCATGAATTATTCCTTGAAGCTACGCTGGAAGCGAAAAACGAAACAGCAAGAGAAATAGGATTGTTAAAATTGATTAGTTTTTTGGTTCCCCTCTTTATTGGGTTAAAACGCGCTGGTAAAATTCCAGATTTAAGCTCATTTCTCCCCCCTTTGACACATGATGAATGCAAAACAGATAGAGATTTGCCCCCTATTGTAATTTTTTCAGACCTCAAATGTAAGAATTTTGATGCCACAAAAGGATACACGAGCCTACATGGTGGTATTATGTTTGAAAAAGACTGTAGCAATATGTCTGTTTTGCAAGATACCGTGACATTAGACCATAGAAATGAAATTTTGGATTCCGTATTCTCCTTGCGTCAAAAGATTGAGAAGTCAAGTGGACCAATGCTTGACAGCTATCCATTACAACCATTGGAAATAGATGGGAAAATATATTTTGCGTTTGACTTTCAGCTGGAAACCTTCTACCCTCTCCAGCCGAAGATACCAAGATGGGTCAATGCATATTGTGAAGAGATGGCAAAACTAAAACCAAAAAGACTTCCAATGATGGAAGCACAAATGCATGAACAGTTTAGAAAGCGCTTTGGTTATCAGAAAACAGTTCGTCTGAAACAAATTACCGCAGGACTTCATGCTGCGGCTAATAAAGGTCTGGTTGCTATTTTTCATACGATGTGTAGAAGGCAGCCAGCGTCCCGATTAATGTCACAAGATCATTATGGCCTTTCTTTGATGCATTATGCTGCCATGATGGATAGAGCTGAGATAATTACCCAACTAGTTGTAATGGGATGTGACGTTAATGTTAAGAAGTTTAATAATGCTAGTGCAAGGGGAACAATGCCAATTCATTACGCTGCCCGAAGTGGTGCAACGAATACTCTAGCTTGTATTATTGCATTTAAAGGAGATATGCGTGCGTTTGACGGTAGTGGATGTGCTCCCATTCATCATGCCAGCTTCTTCAATAATGTCAGTTGCCTTCGTGTTCTTCTAAACAGAGATATAAAATTGTTAGAGATAAGGACTTTAAATAAATCAGTTAGTACTGGATTACTTCTTGCATCCTCAAGCGGTGCGCTCCATGCTACAAAATGCCTACTTGAATATGGCGCAAATGTCGAGGCCAGAGACGCAAGTGGAAATGGATTAGTTCAACTTGCTGCACTTGGTGAACATACCAATATTTTGAAATATTTTGTAGAAGAAAAGAACCCCAAAGTACCAGTTTGGAAATCCCTTGTAGACATGCTTCTTTTAGACCAAACAGAAATGAGAGAAAAGGCAGCCAGATGTCTTGAGACACTGACTTTGCCACCAGAATCAAACTGGGAACCCCTTCTTGCTGCCAATGCAGTTCCAGCCCTCGTGGCTTTGCTAGAGATTGATAACTCGACTCTTCAAGCACTATCTGCTTCGATCTTGTGTAATATTGCTCAAGTTGATGAAGTGCGGATCGCACTTGGAAAAGCTGCGGCGGTTCCGGCCCTTCTTCATTTATTGGATTCAGATAACATGACTGTAATTTCTAGGGTCTCAGTAGTTATTGCTGATATGGCTTGTGTTAATGAATACCAGAAAGAAATAGCAGCGCAAGGTTGGTTTTTATATGTTGTTTTGTATTGAAATCTTTATGATCAAGGTTACCTTTCTCCTTTCCCATGTACTGATTAATTTTCTTGTCATCATATGCTTACATCAGTTATCTTGGGAGGTATATATTTAGAGTGAGGTAGAGGCAAATTTCGTGTTATACTGTATAGCGAAGGGAAGTTTTTTAAAATTTAAATCATTACCTATTCACTAATATGAAATAATTTGATAATAATATGATAATAATAATAATAATCATAATAATAATAATTTGATGTTTCTTTAAAATCTTTATGATCTTTGAGATCTTTAAAATCTTTAAAGTCTGCAAAATCTATAATTTTGAATATCCTTTGAATAGTTTAATATATCTTTTCACTTGTATATGTAAAATATTGGTTTAGAAAAAGTTTGTGCCCAGGCTGGGAAGTGAAAAAACGACAGTAAAGTTTAACTTATTGATTCGCCATTTGTTAATAGTGAATTGTGGTATTGTTTTAGCAATGGCTGATTGGAGGACCAAGTGCACATTACAGAATGAAAAAATCATTATTTCACTGTGAATGGATAAAAGTTCCATTATTTTACAGGCAGTCGCAAGATAAAAACACATTTTTTTTATAAACAGGCATAAATTATAGAAAAACCAAAGGGAGGGGGACCGGTTGAGCTACAAAGGGGATGCTAATTATATGCAAGCAAATCCCATATTTTAAACCCTGCATGAAATCTAAGTTGTATTATTATAAAAGATTAACTCGGGTCAAGCAGTAAATGGCCTATACACAGTGCAGTTACTTACGTATTTCTTTGATGTGAACATGGTTGATGTGTATATATGTTGACATGATATCGTTTCCATTTAACTTTTATTATAAGTGATGAAATATTTGTAAAATACATCGATAATTATAGACTGACTGGCCCTCTTTTGGCAACCATTGACCCTTAAGACAGACGTATGATATTATAGATGAACTTTGAATGTTTCTGACCTGCATGAGTGTTGCCTCTTTTAAAGATATTCTATTGCTTAATGGAATATAGTTTTAAATATTTGTTTTGATTTCACCCATCACTAGCCAACAATTTTAGTTTTTAATAGTAGCTCTGCTTCTCAGAGGGCAGAGTACCACCTCTAAGTGCTGGATTAATTGATTTGATTAAAGAAAGGTAGCAAAAAGGAAGAAATCGCAGAATTAAATAGTTAAAAGAGTTTTTGTATTGCAAAAGGCAATGGAATGAGAGAGGTAGAAGTGCCATAATCTGTCAATTTGAAGTTGATGGAGGGTGATCTGTTTATACAGAAGCGCTTACACCTGCTTTTGGTATAACCTTAATGAAATCATGCAGAGATTCAGAGTACCTATCAAGTCTTCTCCTGAAGAGAGACAGGAGCCACTCCAGCCAAAATATCAAGATAATATGTAGAGAAAAGATTTAAAGTTGGCTACATCTTTGTGTTGAGAAAGTGACTGAAGAGAAAAACCACTTTATACCCGACTGTACAGAGGACTTGATTCTAGTCTTGATCAAAGAGATTGAGTTAGCAGCAAGTGCACCAGTCCAAGGATGACAGCAATACTCCATATACTATCTTATTATCATATCCATACAGAAATATAACACAGAACAGTTGTAGACGTAGGTAAATGTAATATAGCCACCGCGAGAAAAAAGCGTCATGCAACGCAAAAAAGCTCCTTTTCAGCTTTTCTGAATAAACATTTTGCCAATTCAGTAAAAAAATGTGATCCCAATTCTAGTTGAAGAGTAAAGAGGTAGCAAAAGCTTAATTCATAGCTTGTCCTGTGGAAGCTGTTCATCCTTTTTGATAAAAATATTTAAAGGCTCGCGGGCACTGGTTAGAAAAAACAATAATGTCTTTCTAGCATTAAAGCGAACATTCTTTTCGTCGTCACCCTCCACAATAATCCTTCAGATCAATCTTTAATTACTCCTGGAATTTGTTCCTTGTAAAGTTTTGTTGAGGCTTGATGACAACCCAAATACTAAGAAGTAGCGTCAGCTTAAGTAGCAAGCGCACTTGTTACCGACGTAGGAAGGGGTCATGGATGAAAAAATAGAAAGGTATGGGAGCCAAAATAATAGTTTGTTGCGGACAGTATCGATTGACAAAAAAGAATCGGAAGGGTTACCATCCGTAATAACCAAAGAAAGGTTTACAGGCAGACATATGTGAGAAAAATGTCCGGTCACTATTGCTTTTGAAGACTTTAACCACAGATGACGTCTGCTGAACACGCAGATTGACAAGACTCTTTTTAACACAGATTTTAAAGTTTGCTAAGATGTAGGAGGATTCATTGCCTTAATTTTAGCTTCTCTACAGTAATTACACCTGGAGCAAACGTCTTGTAGGAATTACAGTTATCACGTCACTACTCCACCAAGAAAAAAACGTTTACGGCAAGATGGTTTAGTCTGCTTTGAATCTCCCTAGCTTAAGTTATTGTTGGAGAGTTATATTTTATGTATCGCAATTGAAATCATATTCATTTTGGTTGAAAGCTTTTTCGCTGGGCCTTGACTGAACTATGATGTCGGAATAAGAAAACATAAGTCAAGTGAGTTTTTATCGATACGAAAAACGGAGAAGAGGGTCGAGAAAGCCCGCTATTTTTTGGTATTGGTTAAAAAAACAAAAGCTGTTGATGAAAGCCCTCGACTTTTTGTGACTGTTTCTCTAAAACAATTGAAGACCATACACAAATTCATTTTGTTTGCAAAGAGGAGGCAATAATAGTTTACTAAATGCAGTGAAACTAAAATCAAATGCCGCTAATACTCCTGTATGCTCCTATATTTTTTTATGAAGGAAGTATAGTGGATTTTTACCGTACATGGATGTCTTATGTTACAACACAAACCGTTACCGCAAAGTAGTGTCGAAATTTATGCAAGGTCAACGCTTATTATTCATTGAAAAGCCGGTGTTAGGAGTAAATTTTAAGACTTGAGAAATCGTGACTCCTGACGCATTATTTCACAATAAATAATGAACTGGAAGGACCGAAGTGTTTAGGATCCCTTTTTTTATCGATTAAAGAATTTTAGGGAGTTTAAATGATTTCATTGCTAATTCTATTCATAGAATTGGTCGAGCATATGACTTGTTGAAATCATAAAGTTAAATATGGAATGCCAACATTATCAAAGAGATGGAAATTTAATAAACATTAACTACAAGTTAACTTTTCTTTCTTTAAACAGCTTCCTTTGTACTCTCCTTGCCCCTCCCCCTCCCCCCGGTATCTCATAAATAAGTGTTAATTGTGAATACATTCACAGAAGTTTTTTAAAGTTAAAAGAATATTCTAGAAGGGGAATAAGGTATTTTAGTTTAGTACATTGTATTAACAGAAATCAAAATGAAGCAAGTAAAATGTTACCAGGTAATACATAATAGACCTTTTACCCAAAGTACATATTTCTTTATTAAGATACACCACATATTTGGAATATTTGTTTTGCAGGAGGAATATCGTTACTAGTTGGTCTGCTTTTATCAGAGACGGAACATGTGTTGGTTAATGCTGTGAACGCCTTGCGTCTGCTTATAGAAGATAACAAGGAAAATCAAACAGCATTTTCACATTGTGGTGCCACTCAGACGTTGATTCATTTGCTGAGTAAGTATACCAGTGTAATTTTTTGTACTGATCTCGCATTATGGTTAACCAAACTGCACTAAAGATACATAAACAACTCTTAAAGGGCAGATCATACTCGCCTTTTAAGCAACAGTTGAAATTAGGATAAATAATTCATAAAAACTTGTTAACGTATAGATTTATTAGTGTTAAAACATGAGCACCAGTGTTTATATATTTGAATACTTTCACGTCAAACTACTTAATTGCAGATAATTGTTTGACAATCCAGTTAGGCAAAGCAGCCTCAAAACATAAACGATACTTATCTGTTTTAGTCGATTTCCCATTCAAGCATTCTTAATAATACCAATACAACTGTTGCACTCCAGCACCACATTTCGCATCATTTGAGTCAGTATCTCTTATGATGTTGTTGGTGTAAGTAACATGCTTTCTACCAGGGCCAACTAGGGCCAACTCCTCTTGGCCATGACAAATTAAGAGTTAACCTCGACATTCTCGTGTGAGATTCATTCATAGTCATTCTTGGCTTGTTTAATGAGTGATGACACATTTGAGTTTTATAACAACACAAATTTAATAGTAGCAGCAATTTGAATAATGATTCACGATGATTCATAGATTACAACATGGAAGAAGAAACTGTTGCCCTTTGATTTCTAGGGTATGCCGTAGCTCCTATATACAAATGCAAGCTACTGCAGATAATTTCCTTTGAAGCTGCCTCTGCTTTAAGTTGATATTTTCTACTTGACTTGTGTATTCAAAAAGACAAAATACCATGGTTTTATCAGTTGTGATATTTGCCACTGATTATTATTTTACTTAACCGTCATAGTTACCAATAAGTGGTGTATCTAACACCCAATACGTTTTCACTGTTAGGTTTTAGGGCTGCACCACAATATGCTAGAGAAATGGCATTCTGTTGTTTTTTATGATCCTTCTGGTGCTGTTGGATCTCCTATTTGTGACATGATATCTCAGTTCAAGAATATTTAAAAACATCGTTGTTGTAAGGTGTTTATTTTGTTAATCAACCTTTCTACATTATCCTACTATTACATTTTTTATTTATCTTTACGTTTATTTTTGACTGTTAACAACAACGACAACAAGGGATCAAAGTTGCTGAGTATTTTCCCTCTTTGTTTTCTTACATTTTGTTTTGCATCCTTCATTGTCGTTCACACAACCTATATTTGCCTTTTTCATACTTTTATCAGGCTATGGTTCACGTAGATTACAAGCAAACACAGCTGCTTGCATATCATCAATAGCTCACCGTCACAAGCCCAACCAGGACGACTTTGTCACGTGTGGTGCCATTAAGCACCTTGTTCATCTTTTCCGCTGTAAGGAGCAATATTGCCAGCTGAAAGCTGCTAGAGCATTAGAAGCACTGACCGACGGCAACCCAGCAGCACAAGAAGAATTAGATAACTATGACGGAGCGAAACCATTAATTCGGCTATTGAAGCTTTGGGCACTTGAAATGAAAGAACAAGGTAATTATACACTGTTAATCGTAGGTAAACCGTTAAGGATGCCATCAAGCAACAGAATATACTTAGGTAGTTTTGACCGATCTCGATAAGTAATGAAAGGACCCAGTTTTGTTTTAACATGTTCATTAGCATTAAATTAAACCCATATACCATACAATTTCTATTGGTTGCTCATTGTAAGGTTTTTTCCAGGATATTTTTTTCAAGTCGCATTGGATTTTTTCCTTTCTACTTTTTAATCCTTTTTATTCATCAATTTTTTCTTCTCCCAATTCTTTCTCCAAAAACATATACAAACTCAGTACCATGCCACTTATAACAAAGAAACAAATTGGGCGTGGTACCTCGAGGGGCGTGGCCGGGGTTCGAACCACCACCCTCTTGCATGGTAACCTGCTGATTAAACCATTCCGTCAGTACTTTTTAGAATGTAATATCTGTGTAGACTGCTATAGTAATTTCAACTAAAGCCCTTTCAGCTTTCGTGGGAATTGTTTTTTGCTCAAGCTTTGAATGTTTAAGTGCTGGGCACCAAACACCCTGCGTTCTCGACTTGAGGTCTTTGTAATTTTGTAATCCTTTATTAATTCATTCTGTCTTAATTCTTTTTATTCGCACTGTAAATTCTTGGGCACCATGACAAGACACACATTGATGGCAATTTATTGTAAAAATTTAAGTGAAGTATATTATCCATTAAAAATATTCTATAATAATAACGCGAGATAATGTCGTACTTATGTGTCACGCAAAAGAAAAGGTGATGGATAACAAATGACGTTTTTTTGGGTTGAGTTGAAAGATTAATTGTTTTCAGAACACTTGAGGTTCTCCGTATGTTTAAACAGAGGAGAGAGAAGGACATATTGACCGCAGCGTACGTCAGGAGTCTGGCGAAGCACTCTGATTGATTGATTGATTGATTAATTGGAATCATATGCACAACATCTTTAGGACGCTGATCAGTTGATACATAGGACAGTGTTAAACGCAAATCTAAGCCAGTCGTACATCTCATGCTCAACATAGGTAAGTTATTGGTCAGTTGGCGCACTGTTCATATTGACAAACATAAAATAGCTCCCCTGTTTGACTTAAAATTGTACTGGTATCAAATAATAGCCAAGGGTACTTTTTATGCGTATTACCTTTAAACAGATAATCAGTTTATTTATTGTGAATATTGATTAATTTAGAGTGACTAATGTCAGTGTCATATTATGGTATTAGTCCCAAATCTTTGGCTGTACGACATTGATTAGACTATTAATGTCACTAATACCTTTAATACCATTATATACCTTTAATACCATTATATACCTTTAATACCATTATTACCATTAATACCTTTCTCAAGTACATTGAGTATAATTACTTTTCAGGGGCAACTGCGCTGTGGGCTCTGGCAGGAAGTTCGTTACCTCAACAAAAAAGAATAGCCGAGAGAATAGGCATCAATATTTTAGTTGATATGTTGATGACAAAGTCAGAAAAGTTGCAACATGTGTCTGGGATGGCATTAATTGCACTTGGGCGAGATAATATTAAAAATCAGAACCGGATCTCTCAAGGAGGTGGAATTGCAGCACTTGTGAGACTACTAAGAAACAATCATCCACCAACATCAACTAAGGTTGGAATTTTGATACCTTTCTCCTTATTTTCTTATTTTCTGTTATTATTATTATTATTATTATTATTATTATTATTATTTCTATCTTTATAGAGGATGATACAATTCAGTTGTTTACAATAAAAATATAATAAACACTGCTGTCAACATGTTTTGTTTACTTAAAAGCGTGAAATATAAATGACTTGATGCCACTTTTCTTTTCTGTTTTGTATGATTTTACTTAGTCACTTGCCCTTGGTTCAAACTAAGCACTCCTTTTTCCCACATCTAAAGTGAAATGTTGATTTTGTGTGCATCCTGGTGTGCCTGTTTGAAGTTGGTAATGCTTTACATGCAAAAGCTGACGCAAATGAATGTGTTTNTTATTATTATTATTATTATTATTATTATTATTATTATTATTATTATTTCTATCTTTATAGAGGATGATACAATTCAGTTGTTTACAATAAAAATATAATAAACACTGCTGTCAACATGTTTTGTTTACTTAAAAGCGTGAAATATAAATGACTTGATGCCACTTTTCTTTTCTGTTTTGTATGATTTTACTTAGTCACTTGCCCTTGGTTCAAACTAAGCACTCCTTTTTCCCACATCTAAAGTGAAATGTTGATTTTGTGTGCATCCTGGTGTGCCTGTTTGAAGTTGGTAATGCTTTACATGCAAAAGCTGACGCAAATGAATGTGTTTCCTAACTTGTGTAAAAAAGGGCTTCATGCATTTAAATATTCAACTGTTAATGTTTTAAATATTCAAAAACCATGTTCCCTACCTTATTTTGTACGTAACTACATTTAGAACCTAAAATACCGTGAGACCCTTGCAATGACGCTCCCCGAGGACTCACGCCTCCTTTTACCCAATAAATAACTTGTATGAACAGTTGGGAAAGGTACCCCATTTTTCAAAATGAAATTCATTTTTATATTACCTCACCATACACTAAATTTTTATAAAGTTTCCTGTGACAAATGGATTTCTTGTATGTACCAGATATACTTTATATTCTTATTTTTTATATATTTTGTTGTATAAGTTCATTTAGTTGTGCACTTTAGAATATTCGTCCTTTGTCTTGAGAAATTTGGCTTAACACAATGAAGTGATCTGGTATATTATATCATGGGCCTGTTAGTTGATTCTATGCTACTTTGAAGAAATACTTCTGTCATTATCAGGTAATTCAACGTTCAAAGAGTTTTGCTTCAGTAGAAAACCTGCCCCACGTATTTGTAGACGTGACACTTTCCCGCAAACACAAGACTTAACGGAATCATTTCGATCCGTGATTTTTAGAGCGTAGTAAAAGTTATTTTTTAAGTCTTGTATTACTTTAGTCAAGTTGAAATAATTGACTGTTTTCTATGTTAACTCTAATCTAAGGTCCTGATAATGACAATACAAGTCCTTGGTTATTTGTGCGTTGGCGTTGCACATCATCCAAACAAAGGAATACAAGCAGAGATATGCAACACAGAGGCATTAAAAATTATGTCTTCTTTGTTAAAGAACAGCCTGGATGAATATGTTAAGGTGGGTGGTAATGTATATTGTATCTTTTTGTTTATTGTTCGAAAAGCTGAGGTCATTATCCAACATACTGATATTACCGGTGACATCTGGAGCCTTAGTGGAAGCATGTGGTGGGATTCGCAACTCGATTGAATAAACGTAGCAGCCCACACCTTTGGCTTTACGAACTTTGCAATTTTAAGTAACTGAGTCACCGAACATTTTTCTCCCTTACCAAAAAACTGCTACAACAACACCGCGTGTGCCTTTAGTGTGGGTGTGAAAACGGTTAGATTTTATCTGTCATTCAAATTTTCATTCACACTTGCGCTCGTTGCCTTTTTTGCACATATTTTCTTGCGCTTTCTGATGCTTACCCGGTCACTTGAATTTTCATCCAGTCTTCCATACACTCTTTTGCTTACTTATGCATTCTCTACATCTCACTCAATTTTACATTCCTTTGCTTATTTCGTCATCATTTACTGCCCCATTTATTCACTTCCACTTACCTTTTTCAGTGTGCTGGGATTTTGTTAAAGTTATGCAAGCGTTTCCTATATGACACTCATACTCTTACACCACGCCACTGTACAGAAAAAGTAAGATAACTGTTATTTCATTGAGGTAGCGTCCGACTCTGTAGGTAGACAGTTGTAAACACGACATTGCAAGTAGCTAGATCTGATCTTGATCTGGAAAAAGGTGAAGAGGGCATTCACAGTAAAATATATAGGAACATTTGAGTCATATTACAGAAGCAGACGTAGAAACTCAGATATTTTTCATACATACACCCTGGTAAACAGTGGCCAACGGGGAAATCAGTGAGCCCTGAACATGTCACATAAGGGCGTCCACCAATTAATCATCAATCGATCCGATAGACAGAGAAATGTAGAGGGTTTGGCAGAAACTAGCAGCATGAGCTAAGATATCTTCGTGGCAAGTAAGGATGTTTTGGTTGTCTTTAAGAGGCATAATTATGCCCTTGTTCCCCTAGATTTCCTCAAAAGACAAGAAATAGTTTATGGGCTGCACATTAAAGGCTATGAACTTTTCCCGACATCCTAGTCTAACTTCCTTTATTCTATGGAAATCTTACTGCAAACGTTGCCCCCAGCCCCCACCCCGTCTAGGTGGCGAATGGTTTCCAGTCTTCCTGGAGTTAGGCACTGATGTCGTTTGTTATGTAGCACACCTAGCCACTCCGACACATTTACTAGTTTTTTCATTCCGCCACTCTGTCACTTGCTATGCGTAATCACTTATGTACTCTTTTAATAAGGTATTCAAGCTGTTTCCCATGTACTCTCTAACTCGTTTAGTTTTCTATTTAATAGCTGAATAAGTCCGACAATGCTATTTCATGAACGGGTTCCATTTTTAACAGGTGTTTCCCGTTCATTCATTCACCATCATGGCATCCTCTTACATTTTGTATTCATGGGTTTGGCATTTCTTTGAAATATTGAAAGTACAATGAAATTATTTAAAATAGCACCACTGCAGACCTGCAAAAATGTAACTGGTGCCCATCTTTGAATAAACTATGGATTTGATGAAACTTTTGACTTTGAGTCCATAAAAATAGTTGGCTGGGGGTAATTAAAACTGATGGCGCCGTCTGGGTGATAGTGGAAGATTTTTTAGTTCTAACTTAAATGAAATGGCAAGTTGAAACGATCACCAAAGGAACAGTGGCTGTTAATGGAAACCGTTGGGTAATCTTTACCTTAAATTATGGGTTATAAGACAAAGGTGATTATGTTAAGTTAACTTTAGAGAAAGGCGCTTATTCGAACAAAAGTTTTCTCTAGAGGAGCTCCTTAAAAAGCTAGTTCATGACAAAATGAATATATTAAGAAGAGATGCTCGAAGTGTAGATATATTAAACCTCTGTACATTTATGGCTTTATCCTTACCTTAATTTTCATCAATACATTATCATAAACTAGCATATTCCTGGCGTCTTCAACACCAGAATAGTCAACTAAAAGGATTTAAAACGGCTTTTATTCGTAGTTTTCTTGCAAAGGGGTCTTTTTTAATTTCTTCTTCCATAGTGCCAACTTGAAACAAGCTTACGCAAACCCCCACCGTATTGAAATGCGCCGCCATTGTGCTAGGTCTCGGACAGAATTCCATTGCTCTCTGCTGGTCTTGGAGTGGTATTGAAAGTTCTGCATTTACGTTTTCCTTCGTCTACCACGACCGTTGTCACAGGAAAAAAGCACTCCCCGAAAAAAGTACTCCCCGGTACATATTTTCCGGATATAAGTACTCCCCAGTACATATTTCCTAGGAAAAAAGTACTCCCGGGAGTACCTCTATCCTAGGAAATAAGCACCCCAGTCGGGAAAAGTCTTTACATTTCTTCCTGAAGTTTCCCTTTTTACCCTTGTTATCAATTTCACAAGGATATATTCCATCTCTAATGAACTACTCGACTGGTTTTAAATCTACGTGTCTGCTTGCCATGATGAAAAAAATGAATGGTCACACCCACGAGGTCAAAACACACATATTCAAAACATTCGAATTTCTGTCCACAAATTTCAAAAACATTTGAAAATTTCGAAAACATTGAAATGAGTGCAGTGGAGAGTCTTCTTTTTCAGGATTTACATTTTTTCCTAGGAAAAAAGTACTGCCCTGATTAAAATTGCAGGGGAGTACAAATTTCCCATAGAGGGTTTATATTTCCTTGGAAAAAAGTACTGGGGAGTATTTATTTTCTGTTACACCGTGCCTTCCTTTAATTCAGCTACTGAGGCAAAGGTCCTCCAGTTTCCGTTTCTGATGTAATGGCCACTTCAAGTAATTCTCTTGCTTTTCCAGCAAGGCGAAGGACTTCGACCACGGCTTCTTTGTTTCTTCCTGTTTCTGAACTTAAAGTAAACACATCTTTTCCGTACATATTTTTAACTTTACGTCCTCTTAACAAAAATCATATTATGAGTAATTTCATTCAATGTTTTCATTGTGGTGGTTTTAGTCCAACGAACAAAATTTAAGTACATACGCCTTTCGTCCTTATGTGTACTCGGTTAATATCCTTGGAGCACATTTTGAGGAGCATTTATTCAGAAATTGAAAACTTATAATGAGTCAGTCACTGGCTACACTTCTCTTTTCGATGATACAGTTTTATCATAGTCTTGAAGCAAAGATGTTTTTCTTATGTATAATTGGTATTAATTGCTTTTTCTTGCTGCTCTGAATTTCTGTTTTTTGCCTCATATTTCTATTTATTTTTTACCCAATAGACAAACATTAGCTAAACATTGCAAACTCATTCCCGAAGCGATCAATACATTTTAAGAAATTTGCAAAGATAATGTCAATGGCCACAACTTTAAATCTCAGTGTTTTTAACAAATTATACCAAATGTAGGCTAGAAAATAAATTTCCGTTGCCTTAACAGTGTTTTATACCTACTTTTACTGTATATGAATTTGATTAATTGGAATATTTTGCTAACTTACTCCAAACTCGTTTCTGTTTTTGTATGAATACTATGCATTCTCCGAGTTGTCTTTAGAGGGTCTTTCTTTTCTGTTGCAAGACGGTCCATTTCCTTTTATAGGTTGTAGTTGCAATGACGTTGTCAAAAGTGGTACTTGGAAATCTGCAAACGCAAGAACTTTTGTTACGACATAAAGATTTTTCGATTTCTTATGTTCTTGAACTTCTCGATTCGGACAAAGAAGACATTAAACTACAGGCTGCTATGGCACTAGCCACCTTCGCATACAATAACAACGTACAGCAGCATGCGATCAACGCCGTTGGTGGTATCTCTATGAATCACTTCAGACAGTTTTTACATTCAGAAAAGGAAGAATATCAAGCTCAAGCTGCATTTGAAATTGTCATTCTTGCGAAAGTTATTCAAAATTCGGACCAGGTAATGGGGATTTTTTGAATTTTGTAGAACTTTTTGTTTAAATAATAATACTTACTTAAATACTTAACTTACCAGTCATGTTTCCATCACGATGATCAAGTATGCCCGATATGGTTATTTAACTATCACAGCGGCTGACAAGCTCAATCGCATTTATTTGGAAGTTGCATGCATAGAATCATCGTAACAGATTGTTTTTACTCCAGTGCTCAACTCAGCTTGTGGAGGATGCGCGAAAGAAAACATTGACTGACTGCTTACCGACGATGAGTTTAATCTGGAAATTTGTGTGCGACACATGTTTGAAGTTTTGTTTTTCAGGGGATGCTTGAACACTCTCTCAAATTAAACAGTTTTCATGGAGCTCCCTCGTAAAAGGTAGTTTCGTTATTGTACTAAAAGGGTTTACTTTTCGGTAGGAGGTACGCCTTCATTTTAATAAGTTAATTGAAGTTTTCTTAATATATATGATATATATATACTTTTAAAAATACTGTATCTATCTGTCTATCTATCTATCTATCTCTATCTATCCATCTATTTATCTATCTATCTATCT
>RDPX01000364.1:651046-729915 GCA_003991215.1 Morbakka virulenta
CCTCTCAACAAAGAGAGGTTATCCAGGGGCACGAACTTGGACGCATAGACTTTACCCCCATAATAATAATAATAATAATAATAATAATAATAATAATAATAATAATAATGATAATAATAATATGTAGTAATAGTAATATATAGTAATAATACAAGATATAATATAATATAAAAAATGATATAGTAATAAATAATAATATTAATATATAGTATATATAATAATATATAAAATCTATATACATTTCAAGAAGTCATCATAAACTAAGACTCTGAAACAAATCTAAATATTAACCATTGAAGGCAGAATTGTGTTGTAGATGTTGTCCTTTTGTAAAGACTTCCTTCTCCATCTTTCCCTTATTGTCAGACAACATCTTTATGGGAACGTGTGAAACGTAAAGGTTTAGACTCAGCGATAAGATATACCAGGCTACGTGGGTTTGGACATATGAAGAGAAGTGACTCAAGTGTAGGGAACATTGTAGAACTTGAAGTTGGCAGGTGTCTTTCAAATAGAAGCGTTTGAAATGGATACTATTTCAAACTGATAACGTTTTTAATTGATATTATTTCAATATATACTATTTCAAATTTTTGCTATTTAAAATTTCACTGTTTAAAATTGATACTATCACATTTGTTAAGGGATTAAGTCTGTAGCAATGAGTAATTTACAATATCAGAATGGCGGGAAAAACATCAAGAACATTTTTTTGAAAATATTACAAATAACGAAAAAATTACAAAAAACCAAATAACTTTATCCTTTCTATGCATTTTTTATGCCAATGCCTGTCATTTACCATACTATTCAGAAACGCTGCGCTGTCACCTGCGTTACCTTTTGATGTCTCCATTTCTACAAATGATATTTTAAATCAGTAAGTCGGTGAAACACTGTGACAGGGATTTTTTGAAACAATATGCAATGAAATACCTAATGTTTGTAGCCAGTGAATTTTAATTGAAAAGCGGGTATTCCTGTCAGCCAATAAATGGTTACAAAAGAACAAAATTGGCATTTTGATTTACTCCAAACTTTTATGTAGAATCGTCGTTACTAATGATAATTTACAAGTTGCACAGTTAAAATACTGTTTGTTGTAATAGTCGGATGCTAGAAGTTGGTTGATTGTTTTGGTCAATTGGAACTTATTTTATGAATATGGGTAATTGCATTAGTTTCTGTGGCGCCCTTTTGAAACCCCGATTTTTGTTTTCGTGTGAAGGGCTTTAAGAGACTCAACCTCGTTTGGACCTTTCATTTTGCTCGAAACTCTTCTTGATATTGTAGGTTACCTTGCTACCTTGATCATCCAGCCGCATCGCAGCAACGGGCCACAGTTCTCCTCCATTTATCACGGCCTTATTTTGTAGGTTTGCAGTAGTTTTATATTTTAAGTGAGAAGATGTAAACCGTCAATGAACGAGAGCGCTAAAAAACCACAAAAGATAAATCTGTTGATGCGCTGAATTAAACAAATCTGTTTTAAATACAGTTGATATGAAAAGACAGCCCAAAACCTATAGCAATTATGAAATTAACCCAAGTCAGTTATTTTAGTGCGATGACAAGTGAAACTAACAGTAAATCAAAACGTTACCTTGGAGACGCGCCTTTTCATCTCGTGCGAATCATCTGGGCTTTTAAAGAGCTCGATAAGATCAGTAGCAAGAAGCAGTGATTTGTACGACTTAAAACACTAAAGTTGAGTTGTTTCAGATCAAAGTAAAATGAAATCAAAGTCGTTTTTAACACCAGAGATCTATTTTACTATGCTGGAGCAAAGTTATATAACGAGCTTCCCCGTGATATAAGGAAATTTAATACAAACAAATTGATATTAAACTGGAAAGCTATGAAAAAAACAAGTGAGCTCGTCTTTGTCAGTAGAATACCACAAAACAATCTAGCACGTAGTTTTTACTCAACATTTCAACACTGCTATTAGATAAAAAGGCAAATGTGAAAAATACGAAGAAGTTTTACCTCATCGATTTTGCTCTTTTACTAAAACCGTTAAAAAAAAGAGGCCTAAAGCCTGATTGCCGTAGGCGATAAGAGCAAATAAAAACTGTGGGTCCAGGATTCAGCAAAGTGGAGTAAAAGACAAAATTTGCTACCGCTTTACTTGTCTGGTGAGCAAAAGGAAACATGGCTAGTTTCTTTGTAAAATGAGAGATAAAATTGGGTTGGTGATTGATGTAAATAGCCAAAATGACACAATCCAGAATTGGATTTCTTTCAACAAAAACCACAAAGTGAGAGAACCCATTACAAATGGTGGTCTGTGGGTCAATCACCGCGCTGAATAGAAATCGATTCAAATAATAGATCATCACTGTATGAAGAGAAGGAACGACAATCTGAGTAAATAAAGAATAGCGTATACTATTACTGAGAACTTTGAAGCGTGAACACCAGACTGTTTTATGCTGTGCAAGCACTACACTCTGCAAGCATGGAAACTTTCCACATCTAAATTAAAGGAAATAAGGTTAGCATATAATTTTAAACCCAGAAAATTACGTAATTAGTATTAAATTTACCCCCAAAAATGCGAAATGAAAACAAGGTGTGGTAATGTCTGCTGATTTGGATTGCCTTCATTTTCAGCTTTGGGAATTAAAAGCCTAGACATTTAATATAACAGACTTTTCCAAAGTAGAATATCAAAAATTTGATGCCAAAGGCACAGGGCTCCAGATTGATACGTATCTAAGAAGCTCGTACATTATATATATATANGTTTTATGCTGTGCAAGCACTACACTCTGCAAGCATGGAAACTTTCCACATCTAAATTAAAGGAAATAAGGTTAGCATATAATTTTAAACCCAGAAAATTACGTAATTAGTATTAAATTTACCCCCAAAAATGCGAAATGAAAACAAGGTGTGGTAATGTCTGCTGATTTGGATTGCCTTCATTTTCAGCTTTGGGAATTAAAAGCCTAGACATTTAATATAACAGACTTTTCCAAAGTAGAATATCAAAAATTTGATGCCAAAGGCACAGGGCTCCAGATTGATACGTATCTAAGAAGCTCGTACATTATATATATATATATATATATATATATATATATATATATATATATATGCGAGTGTGTGTGTGTTTATTCGCCCATAAAATAACTGTTTTCTGTTATCCTAAAACGTACCTACGTTAACCTACTTTCCTCGGTTAAAATGTGAAAATATCTTCTTTTTTTTAACTCTACCGATGTAAAAATTGTGAAATTATGTAAAGAAAAGGGAATATATTGTCTTAAATTAAGACACCTGTTAGGAAGGACAGTCAGAAAACACAAAGTATTTTATGGATAAATGATATATTGTGGCTATAACCAATACTCCAGGGATCTCCCCGCGGGAAAATTATTTGACAACACGTTTCATGACAGATGATGGAAGACAGGAAAAATAGGTCCATTCTTTTAAGGCTACAGTTAGTTGAATAATCTCATAGTTGTTTTAGAAGTGATGGTGATTTATTAACAGTTATTCGCATGGCCTCCTTAAAAAATTTGTTTTTTCGAGACATGCCCTTTGAAATTATTTTACACCGATATGTAATAATACCACGTTGGTGTGTCTGTGGTTACACAATCACCCCATGATTCGCAGGTCATTGTGTAATAATGTGGATGTAGTTACGCCACGTCATTGAAGTTATCAAGCCCCTAAGCAGAATGTACTACACAATGGTAGTATGTTTGTTGGTAAAGAATTTTACGAGTTTGCTGAAAAGTTCAATATTGAACATTGCAAGAGTAGTCTTTACTATCCGCAAGGAAATGGTTTGGTGGAAAGGGTCAATAAGGACCGAAAATGCTACCGCCATGCAGTGATACCAACCTTTAGGTAACACATTAAAACAGAAATTTGGAAATCTGCCATGTACAATTTTTTTATTGAAGCAAAGGAATGCAGAGCACAACAGCTTATTGAGAACCCCAAATGGAGTGTTGTGGGGGGACACAGTGAAGGGTATCTCACGTATTTTACCCAAGTCACCGTCTAGGAATGATTGGGTTATGGCTGTGATCACTTTGCAGGAAGGATCTTGGGTGCAGTTAAGGTTGCCAAACAAAGGATTCGGAAAGCTAGCCACACATTTTTCATAGCCACTACAAGCCAAAACGTGGTCTGGAAAGTATGTTTACGAATAGGCTGACGGTAGGAGATGGAACCTGCAGAAGTTGGTTAAAGTAAAACTAGTAGAAGAGGAAATCATTGATGTAAAAGTACCAGTTTCAATGTAATCATTAAGACTCGAACCAAGGTTTCAGTAGTTTCAATTACATTAGACGATAACGGTAGAAACAATTCTACGCCATTTCTCAATTCTGGACCCCCATGAATATTATGGTGATTTTTTATCGCATTTGACTGTATTTCGTTTAAGGTGGAGGAAGTTCACGTGACCGTTATCACACAATCACCCCTTTATTTATAGATATTGTTTAATAATCTTGGATGTGGCTAAGCCACATCATTCCAGTAACCAGACCTCTGAGCAGAGTTATTGCTTAGGCGAGTGAAATTATAGAATAACATTATGATTGTAAATGGATTTGACAATAGATACAAAACCTCTCATCAGTTGATTTAAAAGAAAGAAAAGAGTACATTTGTACTTCGTATCTGGGTGCGCACTAAAAGCAGGTTTTGCTTATTGCTGCATTTTCACCCGCTCACATCCGGACGCCATATATGTCTGCTGACTTGGCTCAATGTATTTTACTATCGAAAGGAAATGCTACCAATTGACCCCAAAAGAAGGTACTTAAGAGCAGTGGTAGGATGTGTGATACCCTAGTGGTGGGCTAGTACCCATTGCAAAAATTTGAGCCATCTTCTCCACCGTAGAAAATGGCTTCTTTATCCCAAACGTTCTCGAAATGTCATGGTGGATTATCTTAATATAGGGGAAACTATGGCCTCGTGGTAAAAGCTGTTCAAGTAATCTGACAATTGATACCCCGTTATTACATCCACCACTTAAGAACCATACTGATCAGGTTCAACATTCTTATACCACCTTACATGGGAGTTGCTTCAGACTATATTGTTTTCATGACTTTCGATTTTTGAAAATTACCTGGTTATGTTTCTAACCACTTGAAATAAATCCAAAATAGTAGTTTAGTCTACGCCACGAGCTTTTCATTTGGCTTTGGGAGTGATTCCAATAATTTTTTTGTTGTCACTCGATGCACTTGTTATGTGAGAATTTGCAGATTAGTAAATTGAGTCGTTCTTTCTTTGAATCTAGGTCTTAAGTCGAATTTCTTGCCTTAGTCGGTCATATCATAGGTTTTTTTGTTTTTACTGTTATTAAATTTGTAATGTTGGGCAACACCTTATAAACAATCCTCTAGCCATCGGAAACCATCTATTTATTCTTCAGGACTAGAAACAATCAAACAATCTGATTCATATTCCAGCCTATTTCCTTTTGCCAACCTCACATTTCGTAAACAGAACTAAGAAAATATACTAATGAAGAAAGTCCTCACTGATGTATGTGACCAAGGCCAGTTCGAGAACGTGGAAAGGTGGAAAACCGGAAATACATAGAGCGGGGTGGGGTCTCCTTTTGTGTAACACGGAGAAAAAAAATTAAAAGAGGAAAAATCTCGTTTTTCCACATGCCATGTTTTCCACGTTTCTCTGATGATTTTTCCCCCTGCTATCCGCTTTATGACATACGTATGCTCTAATCTTCATTCAGTTGCAGACCATGAATTAAGGATCGCATACCTTCACTGAGGTGTCAAATATAGACACACCCGCCCACCCTGCTTCCCGATGTTGAAAAAAGCTGTTGATACTAACTCAATGCAGACTTCAAACTCTTGTCAACCGTTCTAGATTAAAAGCGTCATACTTGAACTGTGATGACCGATTGCCAATCTTGAAGTCGGTAGTGCTTTACATTAAGGACCTGACATTTCATTTTAATTCTTTTTTAGAGACACCTGGGGGTTATTTTGCTATGGTTTGGATTTTGGGGGTGGGTTTTTTTTCACTGCCCGTGATTCAAAGAATGTGAAGATAAGAAGAAGACCCAGCTAGAAGAGCGATGGAAATGGAGGTGAGAGGCAGGTAATGTGTAAGTAGACAAAGAAAGAGATGGAGGAAATGCATGAAGGAAGACATGAGTGCGCGAGGTACAAGAGAGTCGGGGAATCAAGAACAAAGAGTAAGAAAAAGGAGAACTTGAACACTTAATTAAAAAGTCGATTGGACTCAAGTCAAATGAAGAAAATGATAAAGAATCAAAAGAGCAAAATATGTTGAAAGATTCCCTGATGAAAATAGCAGAGAAATCTGTTTATTGTTTGGTATTGTAGGTTAAAAAGATCCACAGTGTCATCGGCTTTTGTTGATTGAACAGAAGTTTTGGGGAAAAGTAAAAGAAAAAAAGAGGTTTCAACACTTGGAAGCTTGGTAATGAAACACAGTTAAGAAATAAGGGAAGGTGTACAAAGAATTTGATGACAGAGGAACCGGTATATGCATGGCTAAATGTGAGCTGGCGTGAAAACCTGCGGAAAAAGGAAAAAAGATAAACAGAACTAAAATCCACGAGACCAAATTTTTTTTATAAACTACCACAGTAATAAATATCACTGGAAATGATTACTATAAGTATATCTTTGTAGGGTTATTTGAAGATATTAAATCTAAATGCTTCTGACAATACCAAATAGGAATGAAGTAATAAATCTTTAATTACTTTTTTCTTGTTCAATATGTATAGATGCGTACTTAAACCTTTATCCAGCGTATCAGCAACTTTCCTCAAGTATGATATTAATTATATTTTATTCATTGTTTTTAAGGTACAACATTTATTAAACACAGAGTCCCAGGTCTGATTTTTAATAAAATCCTCCGAAGTGTGCCATTTAGTCATTCTCCAAACTCCATTAATCCTACCCAAAAAGCTTTACTTCCAATTCCAATTTTGATCACTCCCCCGGCATTAAAAATCCCATGGCCCCTGTACCGTCCGAGGTCGTAAAACACACGTAGAGCATTTCTTCAATAAGCAATTATTGCTGTTGTTATTATTATTATTCGGCTATTTATTACTAATTTGATACTACTACACGTAATTTTTTTATACTATGTTGATTCCACAATATATCGAACCGTTTGGTCAAATCTTGGTTCACTCCCTTTCCTTATCAGATGTATTATAGTTTTTGAATACAAGTTTTATGGTAAAAAACTGCTTTATAAAAAAAACACTAAGACGATAATACAATTTTTTTCTTTGAAAAATATAAACTATTTTGTAATACTCTCACCTGTAAAAGACGGAAAATTGAATGAAGTGAAGTTGAGTGGAATTAAATAAAGGGAAATTGAATGAAAATTGAATGAAATGAAGTTGAGTGGAATGAAATAAAGGGAAATTAAATGAAAATTGAATAAAGTGAGTGAGAAATAAGAAACGTAAATTTTAGTTCATCACAAAGTTTAACGAATATTGGTGTCATTCGAAGATGATATTTGAAAAACATAATACAACATATAAAATATAAATTATACAACATTTGAATTCAGCACCTTGAAGTTACTCTGGTTAAACGGAATGCAGTGAATAGGCTGTTGAGCAAAAATCAGCGTAGCAGGGGTGAAGTGGAAATATTTCTCTGGCATTATCTATGAAAAATGCATCCTGAGAAGGATCAAAATGAGAATCTTTTGAGACTGTCATTAGACTAGTGTTGTTGTATGCAGCAAAGTGGTGCTTTCTGTGAAGGAAGGAAGAGAGAATGCTTCAAACTACAGAGATACAAAGAGTAAAAAGAATCATTGAGGTAAACAGACTTGATAAATTACGAAATGAGATAAAAGCAAGAGTGAATGTGTGAACATTGTGACTGACGTTCGTTAAATCTCATTTGTATTAGTATGGACACTTGGACTTGATGGAAGATGGAAAGGTAGTGACACAGACGTAGAGAATGGTGGTTGAAGGAAAAAAACAAAGGGACACCTGCCGAAGGGTGGATAGAGAATCGACAAGAGGATATCCAATTAAAGGTTTT
The DNA here is from genome assembly GCA_003991215.1 of Morbakka virulenta. Classification (NCBI taxonomy): domain Eukaryota; kingdom Metazoa; phylum Cnidaria; class Cubozoa; order Carybdeida; family Carukiidae; genus Morbakka; species Morbakka virulenta. Next base: position 659,119 of record RDPX01000364.1, read on the forward strand.
AAACGATGAGGATGCAGAAAACCGTAAAAAGAATCCACGCCGGGAGGTACAGAAGCTTCCGCCCGGCAACCAAGCTGGAAATGGAGAAAGAAGAATTAAAATTTTAGTAAACATATTATTCTTAACTTTTTACCCCATGTATTGTTCTCTTAGGTTTGTTTTCCTGGAAAGAAAATAATTTTACGTGTACAATAGAATTTTTTTGATACAATTAAGGAACATTTTGAAAATCTTACAGCCAAAATTTGGTCAAGAATTTTTTTTAAACCGAAAGCCTTCCCTAGACTAATTTTTGAATGAATTCAGTCAATAAAATAAGGAAACTTTAACAACTGAGCTTTGCTAGAAAAAAAAACAGAAAAGAGAAAGTATGTTTTTATTGGTGTGGATTAATCAAGTTTTCAATCAAAATATGTTTCATGACCATCCAATTTTATCGAAGGGCTATTTTTACGAGTTTTTATTCATTTGGCCACAAATATGTTATTATGTTATGTTATATAGCATTGATTATGTTAATCAGTCGTAGCCTTATCATAGTTAAACCAGAGTTGGTAAATGAAATAAGGAATTTGCAATGCGTTTCCACATTTTGCCTTTATATTTCATTAAATTTGAAAACGCAAGGGCTCTGTGTATATTACAGTGCTTCCCATTCTACCAGCCCTCCAAATTGGAGGTTGGTTACTCTTCGCGTCAAGTATGATTAATCTTGTGTTTCCAAGAAATCCTAATTTCACGTTAAACCCCATTTTTCCTTCTATTTACAATATTATAGTGTTTGTAAAAAAAATTGCTAAGAACTGAAGTGCTGGAGTTTTTTTACAAAATAACTATGCAAGATTTTTTTGGCATTTCTTTAACCTTGCAATCGCTCTTTTCAAGTCAGTAATATTTTTCTTGCTCTTTCTATTTCGTTGAGTTTTAAGAAAAGGGCAACCAATATCGCCCTATGTACAAAAGCCATCCTTTGTTTACATTGCCATGGAGTATTGCGTCATGCATGCATTGTTCCATAGTTTTGAAATGATATGCAATTATATGCAGGCACTCTTGATCTTCTTATACTTTTATGGCATTTTATGGAATTCTGAAGCGCCATTGTTTAAAAGTCTCATCCATACTTTGTATTGCACTCTCGGAGTAACTCATATTGTATAAAGATGCCTTCCCTATATTATCTACCTTACTTTTTCATTTATAGTAAAATTTTATATTGTCTTATAATACAAGAAACGCATGTTACGGAACACTACCTGGAACTGTTATTATTATTAATATTGTTATTGTCGACTGGTTACACACCATTAGTGATGGATTGGTGAAAAACTCACATTCAGCGCCCAGCAACACGCCAGGAAGGTTGAATGCAGGCACATGTACTGTAGCCACAAGAGTGAGATAAAACATAAAACCAAAGCACAATGGCAACATCACTTCAACCTTGCAAGTGGCGTCCCACAATCAGTGAGAAAAGGCACTTTGCTCAAGCGGTTGTTGTTGTATGACAACAACTCATGACTACAGCACTCCCCACGCCTTGCCTGATAGCTAACAATACATGGAAAGATATCTTAGTACTAGCACTAGGTCTGGTATTTCAGCACTGAATACAGACTGGATATTTGTTATTGCCCTGTTTGGTGACAAAAATAACAACACATAGGCACTAAGAGCCATGTTGTTATGTATGCCAAAGGGCATTTGTTATTGTTATTATTACTATCATTATTATTATTACTATTATTATTATTATTATTATTATTACAATTCTTCAATTGTTGTAAGAGATTTAAATATTGATTATAGAAGAATTCTACCAAAAATTACAGAGACAGCTACGAGATGTTCCTATTACGTATTTAATCGATGAGCAAGGAATGGACTTCACCAAAACTACTTCTCTTTGTTTGAATGTGAGCTCAGTTAATTCGCCCTCCCTATACTAAAGAGAATATTGTGCGAAATTGTTGTGAACTGTTTGGATTAAAATAGATTTTTGAAATTATAATGAAACTATTATTTATACAGCTGAAGCATGCGAGGAATACGTAAAGTAAATANAATAATATTTGAATCATCACTTCGATCTTGCAAGTGACGCCGCATAATAAGTGTTGATATGCAGATTGCTCGAGCGGTTGTTGTTGTATGACGTCAATTCATAACTACAGCACTCCCCTCTCCTTGCCTGATAGCTGACAATACATGGAGAGATGTCTTAGTACTAGCACTAAGTCTGGTATTGCAGCATTATTGCTATCATTATTATTATTACTATTATTATTATTATTATTATTATTATTACAATTCTTCAATTGTTGTAAGAGATTTAAATATTGATTATAGAAGAATTCTACCAAAAATTACAGAGACAGCTACGAGATGTTCCTATTACGTATTTAATCGATGAGCAAGGAATGGACTTCACCAAAACTACTTCTCTTTGTTTGAATGTGAGCTCAGTTAATTCGCCCTCCCTATACTAAAGAGAATATTGTGCGAAATTGTTGTGAACTGTTTGGATTAAAATAGATTTTTGAAATTATAATGAAACTATTATTTATACAGCTGAAGCATGCGAGGAATACGTAAAGTAAATATTCTGTTATTAATATATTAAAGTACATACATCTTCGTAGTTGTAAATGACCTTGTACTTCAATCTATTATAATCTCACATTGTACTCATAAATGACAAAGACCCCTAATTTTGGATCATTAACAAAAAGCTGTTTGTAGAATTTTTTTTAGGTGTTTGTATTGCACCCAGACTTCTTAAAATGGTTTTGGGTCTGCAACTGTATGATTAATGAAAATTTTAGGTTCAAGAACCGATTTATTATGAAACTTGAAAGAACAAGTCCCCTCAGAAATTTAGGAATGAATCAGTTCCCCATTTCTCTTCCATTTCTTTATCTTGTATCTTTTGCCTCTCCCCCCTGCAATGTTATTTTCTCTTCTTTTCTCACTCCATACGATCAGGTGATAATTAATTGCTGGATGTCGTTGCATGATTTGTAATGATCCCAGTGACTCCCTCATTTGGCACTCTTTTCCAGAGTGGACGTTTGCGTGAGTTCCAATAAGACGTTGGAAGGCTAGTCTGGCGAAACTCGTAAGTCGTGAACTGGAGCTGAAAACCACGTAGCCGAAAACTCATAGAGCTCCTTTATTATTATGGCTAATTTATTTAGTCGCAGACATATCGTATTTCGTGGTTTACATAGATCATGTCTTTCTTCATATTCTTGCTGTTCCCAGGAGTGCTGTTTTTGTACCATTTGTAATTTTACATCAATTTCAATCTTTTTCTTCTAACTTTCGAAGCAATTTGATATGCATCCTGGTGCGCCAATACCAACAGGGATTATTGTAACCTCCATATTCCACAGCCTTTCATAATCAATTCCTTTCATTATAAATACTTCTCCGATATTTTCTTGTTCTTTGCCCTTAATCCTACAATGACCTGGAATTGCAATATCAATTATCTTCACTTCCTTCTGTTTCTTATCAACCATAATAATGTCTCTTGCCTTCTTGCTTGAATAATCCTGCTACACTGAAGCAAAAAATCCCATAAAATCTTAAAGTCTTGGCTCTCTAAAACTATTTCTGGGTTCTCCTCATACCATTCTGTGGCTCTTTCAAATCTCACTCATCTACTTCCCCGACTGTTAACGCTGTTATTATTGTTTTTTTCTGTTGTTTAGACTGATTTCTGATGCTGTCCTGTATGTATATTGGTCAGTGGTTTCATGATCTTGAGCTTTGTGAACAATAAGTTTCCTCAATTCTCAGCCACTTGTTTGAAGATTCTAGCAGAGTGTTGCAAAAGCCTTTTGCAACACTCTGCTATCTTGTACCTAAGCCAATGTCTTTTTCTTTCTTTGCTTTGATTTTGGTGTTGTTCGTCATTCCCCAATTGTAACTTGAATTAATTTCACTTCTTTGTTCCAAAGCCTTTTTTTTGGTCAAGTTATTGAGCCCCAATTGCTGGGGGAAAATGACGTTAAAACTAAAAATAAAAAAATTGTACTTCAATGTCTTTCCTCTTTCGTTTTCATCAAGCCTGGTATCGTATGGAGCAGCGAAGTCTGTAATCAGGCATTTGTTATTTTTCTTGTTTTCTATAACCATGCTGGTCTTTCCTGCTACGATACCGTGGTGTATTTACATTGAAAAGTGCCACGAGATATTTTACTCGTCTTTTTTGCTTACCGTTTGCGGCTCATTTTCATACCATTTTTCTTTCATTTGAAGACCATATTTCATACACATCTCCAAATGTAACTTCTTTCTTAGTCAGTATTGTCTGCTCTCATACTCCTTTTTTGTACCGTTTTACTACATCCACTTAGTAGCAGCGTATGACTACATCTCCACATTATGTCTCCTCAGCCAGGTTCCGAATTCCTCATCACAGTTGAGGACGGTGTCAAAACCTCCCTCCAGTCTGGTTGTGGACACTGGAGGACGACGTGTTTTGCAGTCTCCTGGGTTCCACTGCAGTGGGTACAGTCTGCAGTGTCTTTTAGTCGCCATTTGTACATGTTGGCTGATGTTCTGTCATAGCCTGTCAACTACATCCACTTAAGAGATGATTAATGCCCCATAATTTTTATTATTAATATTATCATTATAGTGATGATTTTTGTTTAATTGCCTATTTTTTCTTTAGTGTTTGTAATCAAAACAGGTCTGACCCAGAGATCTGAGGTATGTATGAAGTTTGACTCCATGAAAACAAAGTTTATTTCTTATATTGATAATGCTTTTCGGAGGAGGTGAGGTGTACTGTTTAAGACGATTTTCTGGAATTCTGTCAAATGATTTCTTCGAGGCAATCCATCAAGGTGTTTGCTAGTATTTTTGTTGACAATTATAAGTGATCCTAGAAGTATTGGAACAATAGTTTTCAAGTGCCTCATTCGTTCAGTCTCATTTGGTATGCACCTATACTTACATAGTTTTTTGGGATTAACATTCCCGCCCATTAGGATTGGCATATGAACCAAAAGACAGGTTTTCTTTTCATAGTCTTTAAAAACTATACCTGGATCTATTAGCTTCAATGATTCTATCAGTGGTGATTTCAACATCCCAGAGTATGGTTGCTCTATAATTCTCAACAACAGCAGCTGATTTATGCCCATACCATTCATAATCAATTGGGAATTGGTAGTATTGGCACGAGGACCAGTTTAAGTATTGACAAACACGATTATGTCGATTCTTATATTCAGGAAGTGTTAGCAATAAGCACCCAGAGACCAGGTGGTCAATGATCAATTTGTTGCAAAATCGGGTCTGCACCATTTTTTAGGACATGGTTCTGGTAACTGCACTTAAAAAGACTTTGGTCTTGCGGATTAATTATAAGTCCCTTAGTTTAAACTTTTAATCCACCTCCACATAACCACTGATGGGTATTTCTCTTACCTACACCAGCTTTACTTAAATGGGCTGGAAATTTACATTACATTTTTGTTTTGGTTATTATTATTATTATTATTATTATTATTATTATTATTATTAGTATTATTATTATTAATCCATTAGTAGTTGTAAGGGTAGTNAGTGTTAGCAATAAGCACCCAGAGACCAGGTGGTCAATGATCAATTTGTTGCAAAATCGGGTCTGCACCATTTTTTAGGACATGGTTCTGGTAACTGCACTTAAAAAGACTTTGGTCTTGCGGATTAATTATAAGTCCCTTAGTTTAAACTTTTAATCCACCTCCACATAACCACTGATGGGTATTTCTCTTACCTACACCAGCTTTACTTAAATGGGCTGGAAATTTACATTACATTTTTGTTTTGGTTATTATTATTATTATTATTATTAATCCATTAGTAGTTGTAAGGGTAGTGGTAATAATAGTAACAATAAAAGTTGTAAAAGTAGTAGTAATAGTAGATTTAGTAATAGTAGTGGTAGTAATAGCAGTAGAAATATTAATAAAAGTAGTAGTAGTAGTAGTAGTAGTAGTAGTAATAGTAGTAGTAATAGTAGTAGTAGTAGTAATAGTAGTGGTAGTAATAGCAGTAGTAATATTAATAAAAGTAGTAGTAGTAGTAGTAGTAGTAGTAGTAGTAGTAGTAGTAGTAGTAGTAATAGTAGTAGGGGGGGGATTCTTGAAAGACCTCGGTTATCATATGGGGTTGGATTTGGCGTGATAGGAAATCTTAAGATTTAGGAAACCATATCAAACGACACATTTCAAAAATAAAACGTGTTATCCCAATCAAGCTTCGCTCCTGTTCGAAAAGTTCTCGACTATTTATGTTCCAAAATTTTTGTGTATATTTCACACATAGAACCGTTCATTTGAAAACCCTATGTCGTGTATTCATTTTCTATTTCAAACGAAGAAGGATAATCAGTTGCTCTTTCCTTGAAATTAAACGAAAGTAAATACCCTTTGTTAAAGATCACATTTCTTGATCTATTCAAAAAGATCAGCTTGTCTGATATCCTGCATTTCTAACACTATATGACCTTTGAAATCCCCACAGAGAAAGCCTGCCGTTCATATTTTGTTTCATGTAAGGATCCCAGTGAATTGCAAAATTCCGCTTTTGTTTTCAGCCAGGTGCTCGTAAAACTTTTGCTTTTTCTGTCAGAAACTATGTATTTTATTTGTTCTTAAAACATAATAGTTCATTTAAGAAATCGGGATCGTGTTGCAGAAAGAAATTGAAATCAAACATTTTTGTTAGATAAAATAGTATTCTGTGGAAACAAATACTCACCCGCTGAGACTACTATAAAATATCTGCAATATATAATATATAATATAATATAGAATTGCAAGTTATGGGTTTCCTTAATGCGAAGCCACAATATTTCGAATGTGTCTTGTTTGATCTTTTATTAAACCAACGCGCGCTTTTAAAAAATTCCCAGTAGCCTTCTGGCTAGATTCAGTTTCTGTGTGGTCATTAGTTCCTTGTGTAAACAGAATAATTTGGAAAATCCATAAGCGTATATTGACATCTGATTAAAGAAGCTAAAATATTTGTTGAACTTGCAACGAATTAGCCTTGGTCAGAATGTTTCGTTTGTGCTCTCGTTATCGTCATTGTCACTTGTTAATTCGTCGTCTTTTGGCGCACCATGTTTCTTTTTCCTTGAAACTTTTCTATTTGTATTTTGTATTCAAGACCCTTTTTTCTCACTTGATGTCTGAGGAAGTTTACCTGTCATTTTCTAATGGTACGTTTTAGTTCGCCTTCGGCGTTGACTCGTCTGAATTTTTCTTCTTTGAACTATTGTGACCTATTCAATAAGAACGCCATTGTAACCACACACATTCAGTGTGACTTAGAAACAAGAGTGGCTCATGCTGACAAGTGAAGGACACCCCAGACCTTTTTTAGACTAGCTGTTGCCCCTGTAAACAATTCTGTAGGTACTCTCTCTTGCCTTCGAAAAAATTAGGAAGTTTATACCTCCTGAGACAATCCCCTTAGGATCTCATTAAGCTGATCTAATACTCATTCAAGTACAAAAATTTAAGTTTTTATACTAGCAGCAATTTCTGCTATTCACCCCTTAGCAACAAAAGTGAAACGGTATTGGATATTTGATGGCCGAAGTTTTGGCCTTCGGGCCAAACGTAAAACAACATGTCCACCTTTACACCCGCTGGACATACGCAGTGCTCAGCACTCGACCACAGCGTTCGTCCTCCTCCTACCTCTTGAGAAATGGACACCCCTACTTAGATTTGACATGGAATTTAGGACAAACAATAAGGAGGCTATTCGCAAGCGATCTAAAGGAATCTTTTTTTTTCTGCTCTTGGAAACCTTCACTTATAAGAGCAGGAGTTGACCACGTTACATAAAGCAGGGATCTGCAAACTACGGCCCACGGCCAAGATCCGGCCCTCCAGCTTGCCCTTGAAAAATAAATTTTTTAATTGGCAATAAAACTAACAAAACTAGAAAATTGAGATGAATCATCATCATCATCATCATATTCGGTTTAACGTCCGTTTAACATGCTAGCATGTGTTGGACGATTTCTTGAAATTGACTTCCAAGTTATCCTATCCTTCATGATATATAGATGAATATTTGCACAAATAAATTTTTATATGTACAAGTTAAATAAAAAGTTTAAATTCTATTTCTGATTAATGCCCACACTTGTGAAATATAATCTATTTTCAAAATTGGCATGGAGGAGTAAGTGACCCTGTTACCGGCCCCAGAAAATATAGAATAAATATAAATTGAGCCCATGGACAAGACATTTGGAGACCCATTGTGTAAAGCAATAGTAGTAATTATATTATATTGTATTATATTATATTATATTATATTAAATTATATTATATATTATGTTATTATTATATTATATTATAAACAGCCTGGCATAATGAAATGTATAATGCCAGGCTGCACGTATAATTTGTAAGGAAATAAAATAATCCTCAGGTTTTAGAATTTGAAGTCGCATTTAAATGATGTTTTTCAAGAGGCACATTCAGAAGTCTGGTGGTTCCAGTTCCATTTAGAATGATTAATTTTGAAAACATATATATACAGGAAGTTCATTTATTTTTTCACGAGCACCCTCATTCCCAGGACTGAGGAGAATTTTTTTCTGTTAAAGCAGAAAAATTTTGCATGGAGCATAGCAGAGCCAGAAGCAGAAAATAATTGTTTTTGTCACTCCCACTCAGTATACTTTTAACAATAACAGGCTCACACTCAAAATAACCAGCGAATGTTGTAATCACTATGCACGTTCTGATGAACACTAAACAACACGATCATTCAATGTCAGCTTACTGTACAGTGGAAGGAAAGAAGGAATATAAGGAGAACGCAACTGTCTACTAGTTTGGTTGAGACAGCTCGTTTGGTAAATCACTTAACACATTTCCTCAGATAGCCGCCCTTGCTTATTTGAAAATTGACCTAAGACACAATGGTGCTTTATGGAAGGGTGCATATTCGAGGTCAAGTGCTTAATGATTGATTTTCTCATGTTTTTCTCATATGCATTTCATCAAAAAATGATACAAAATACAAATTTTGGTCCCCCTTCTGTCCACCTGTTTTCCGTATGAGTTTGATTTCTGGGATTTTTTAAAATTCTCTGCTTAATTTATTTTCGCTTCTTTAATCAATCTTTTCCTTTACTTCTCTTTATTATTCACTCTTTTTCTATTACGTGTGGATTGTGATTAACGAGATAAACCCAAACATTGGATTGTATTGGGATGATTCTCCGCCATTCGTGGTCCATACGCCGCATTCAATTGTGTACCTGACCATTTTCTACATTACTATTATTATTATTATTATTACTATTACGATTATGGTAATTATCAAATTATTATTTATGTTCAATTTATTATTTTGGGTGGAACACTCGGGTATTACTTGATAATTTTTTATGGAACAATAGAAGTAAAAATCAATAATCTAAACCAGTAAACTCGTAACCCTATTTAGTTCATAATCATATGACATACCCATCGTATGACATCTTCATCTGGACTCCCTCGAGTGTTCGTCGCATATTGTTCCCATTCGATCAGTTCGTATTGCGCATGCGTGACTGGCGTCTCTTCTCGAGTGTTGACCTCCATTGTTGTTTTTGCAGAAAACAACAAGCTTTCGAGAATATCAAGCCATCTCATTCCAGAACCCCACATGAATAAAACTTCACTGAGGATACGACCCGTACCCAACAACGTTGTGTATTGGCCCTGTTCTTATGCTATTTCCTACTTTTTCAAGGTCTTTTCTCGAGACAGCCCAACGCAACACCGACAACAGGAATCATTGTCACTTCCTCGATTCCCATATGCTACTTAATTCATCCATAAAAGTTTGAGATTTTTCAATCTTTTCTTTGTTCTTTTTCTTAATCCTTGAACCACCACGACAAGCAATGTCAATGATTTTAACTTCTTTTGTTTTCTTATTTTAGAGAATCACATCTGGCTTTCTTTTTCGAATTTCCTGGTCACACTGAATCTTCATGTCCCACAGGATCTTTTATTCATTATTCTTAATCACATCATCAGGTCTATGATTTGACCACGCATCAGCCCATTCTAAAGAAATATTTCCACACACGCCCATGCACACATTTAGCCACATTATTATTATCAATAAAATTATTATTATTATTATTATTATTATTATTAGTAGTAGTAGTAGTAGTAGTAGTAGTAGTAGTAATAATAATAAAAGTAATAGTAATAGTAGTAATAGTAGTATAGATATTGTTATCGTCGTTGTTGTTTTTGTTGTTGCTGTTGTTATTGTTATGGACAACCCATCAGTTATCTGTTCCTCCTACGTTTGCTGGTATTTTTAAAGGTCAGTTTGAAGTCTAACTTCATACAACAGGACGTTTACTGGAACAGAAATGATCTCAGTTCATCATGGCTTTTAGATCATATGTGAATAAAGTTGAAGAAGAAAACCTTAGAAGGAATTGATTATTAGGTTGCCATTTTTTCCTACTGTTTTATTCGTTATGAGCCCAATTTGCCTTCTCCCTCCTTTTTGTTATCACCACATAATATTCCGCAGTTTTGCGTCAAATCCTGCCAATGTAGCATCAGAAAGATGTGCTAGATTCGTTTTATTATGCACAACCAAAAATTTTATCTCAAACTTTAATTTTAATAATTTATTAATGTTGCACTTCGTTTAACTTTATGACAGGTGCTGTCGGAAACCTAGTGAAAACACTGAGATGCGACAATAGCCAAGTTAGGGAAAGTGCCGCAGTTGCCCTTGGTTACTTGACATTCAACAGGACTGCAGCGCGAATTCTACTTGCAGCCTGCAGAGGGGAGCCGAAATTATATTCAACACTGACAAATAATCTTGGAAACAGCAAAATGAGTAGAGACTTCATTGAAGAATGGAAAAGAAATGTTACAATAGGCTTACCCTCTCAAAGGTACGCGGTCGTAAAATAATATACGATAGTGTTAAAGTAATAGGTATGTCGATTTTATATAGTCATGTAACCTGCTTACTTATATGCAAAGTGACGGCATTTTCATTTTCGATTTCTTTACAAAATCATCGTCAGGACAGTGACGATGTTTTTGACCTGACGATGATTTTGTAAAGAAATCCAAAATGAGACTCTGATATAATCTGGTTATTTTCTTGACCAATACTTTGAATTTCAAAGTTATCAAGATGACCCTATTCGCTTTGTTTTCTTGCTTTATCTTCTGAAATTATCGGTTGGAAAAGGATTATGGCATTTGAACACGTGTATAATTTAAGAGGAATCTGTTGCGGGGAAGTTATAAGTTACGTGAACTGCAGAGCTTTAAGGCATCAACAATTTTTCTCGTTTCATTTTAAGTCTTGGAACTTTGTGAAAGTTCTGCACCTGGGAAAAACCACAATACACGAGAAAAGACGATCGTGTCCCTGTTTACATTTTTTATTATATATATATATATATAAAAGAGATATAATAAGTTGGAAAGAATCAAAAAGCTACACTATCCATTTCGACAAGCCTGTTTCGTGATTTTACTCACTCGTCAGGAAATGTACAAATAAAAATATTCCAGTAGCGCTTTATATATCTTATTTACAAATATATTTTATACATATGAGTTTGTGTGTGTGTAATCGACCAAGCGTCGCTATTCGGATAACTGTTGCGCATCTGTCTGATGTGTCGGACGAGAGATGTGGACGATGAGATGACAGTCATTCCTACCAAATCATTGACAGTAATGAAGAAGACGATGAAGATCTGGACGTTAAAGTGATGTAGCTACAATGTCTAGATCTAACTTCAAGAGGTGCAATCTAATATGAAAATTGCCGCACCTTAAGCTTTACAAGTATGATCTTCTACAGGTATGATTGATTTTTTTTTGTGCCGCAGAATTTGCTGTGAAAACAGCACCGTGCTCTTCACTGGATCATGAGGAGTATGCGGAAAGGCATACCACTCGATGATGATAATTGGAACTTCAAAGTGACAAGGTTGTATGACAGAGAAGATTTTAATCCAACTTGATCGAGTCTTACTGGAAACGTTTTGCTGTACAAATATCATATTTTTAATCATATTTTTTTATATTTCCTCTTGAACAAGTGGGCGCGTAATATGAATAGGAAAGCAGTGGAATGGTGGTGGGGGGTTATATTTTTAAGCTAAAAATATTTAGTTTAATTCGAGAAAAATGAAAAATGAATACTCAGGAGGAAAATCCTCCCGAGTAACTGAGCAACAGATTGCGATTTTTGCTTAAACTTTTTGAATAAGGCTTGATTGGAGATGGGTGGAGATAAATGTATGTACATCATTGGCTATTTGTGGCAGTACCGGGTAGTACAAAACGTCCTTGAGCTTTTAAATATTTTACATACTTTATTGAATATTTATTGAAATATACGAATACCGGTGGGGTGTTTTCACTTATATTCCCTCTATATTGTAGGTAGTTATATTTCTTATTTTAATTTTAAGCTTTATTCGCCAATAGCTGAATTCTCAAATGAAACATAATTGCCAGCATCAAACTCGAAGTTGCCTCCATTTGATACCGTTCTTTGCATCAAAAAAATCATTTTGTTATTGTTAATGCAACCTAGCATCTCGCCCATCTAACGTTAAGTAATATTAGCTAATAATGTTTTTCCTAGTATTAATTAATCTATGAATGTAAGTTAAACTTCTAGCATACTTAAGCACACTGTAGTTCCCGTTAACGGTCTTCCTATTCGCTCCTTAATATCACTGCTTTTTATTGTTGTTCACTGGGACGATTTAAAACGTTACTGTTGATTCAGAACAGGAAACGCAGGATTTAGCTGCTGCTATTGTTAAAACCTGTGCTGTAATTGTGGAGAGGGAGAGAGAGAAAGAGAGGGGAGAGAGAGAGAAAGGGAGGGGGAGAGAAAGAGAGGGGGGAGAGAGAGAGGGGGCAGAGAGAGGAGCAGAAAGAGACACACAGAGACAGACAGAGCGAGCGGGAGAACGAAGTGTAATTCTTGAAACAGCAAGTGAAAGTGTTGATGCGAACGACAAATTGTTATGTAACAATGTTCTCATTATTAATTTTTGGAAATCATTTGTCTTCCACACAGCCTTGTTTTTAGGTACCCAGTGGAGGATAAGGAACGCCGTCAATGAACGATGGGTCTTACCAGCGATATATGATACTACTATTACTGTATGATAATACCACTACTACTACTACTACTACTATTAATAATAATAATAATAATAACGATGATGATGATGATGGTGATGATGATGATGGTGATGATGATGATATTTTGTGAATATATTAAGTTTTTTCCCATTCTTGTATACGTCTTGTTTCCAGTTTTGATGCCAACGGTACAAGCCAAATGTGAGACTTAATAACAGAACCCTTTCCTCCAACAGAGAGTTGACATTTTAACACTCATTCTGATTAATTCGTACCATGATTAAATTGCTCTTTTTACAGCCTTGTTATTAATGGAGGGCCACCAGTTCCTACAAGAAGTTCACCTGATGGTAAGTCATGTTTTTCTGATCCTTAGTACTGATTGCTTGATAGAACTTTCTTCACTGCCTCTTCAAGTACTTGTGTTAACCTTGTTTTGCGGGACTGTACAAAACTCTATAGGCTCAAGGGAGATTTTTTTCCATTTCGTAGCAGTGGCTCAGTGGTTTAATCAAGAGCTTACTATCCTAGTGGTTCCTGGTTCAAGCTTCAGCCACGATCCAGGAACTTGTTTCGCCATTATAAGTGGCGTACTACTAAGGCAGTACATAATTTTGAGATAGAACTGAGAATAGGAAGAAACTGACAAATACAAATAGTGCAGATCTCTAGATCTGTTAAGGAAAGTTATGCTACTGTGTGAAGTGGCGTACAGCCTTACGTAAAGTAGATGAAGTTTAAAACAATCACGATATTCAAAAATACACAAGATATATTTTATGCAGAAGAATAGAAGAAAAAGAAAATGTTATCTTCTCCTTTAACACTAAAAAGAAGTCTCAACAATTATTTATCCTAAAAAACATATCACCAATATGCAATATCTTAAAATTAGGTAGAATATAAAGCGATGTAATAAGTTATAATATATAATTATAGTATTTAGTATATATATAATTATCTGGGAATACTTCCCCTAATTATGTGGGGAAGTATTTCCAGATGTGTATATTCAGATGTAACATATATATAAAGAAAAATCATTGCAATGGTAACAATAACATTCAGTAAGAAAATTATTTGTCCTCTATCCACCAACTTTTTCATTCTTCTATATCCGATCAGCGCTTTCGTACAGAAGCGAAATATGCACAATTTCGAATTTTATGGCTGAAATGTGGTATTGAAAGGTTTTTAAGAAGAATTTTGAGTATTGCGTGAATAAATAAACTATAAAAAAGAAGGTTTAAACTTTTGAGACCTACAAAAGAAATTTTTAAACAGAGTCTTCCAGGAAAACATTCTTTTGAAGTTGTGTAATTAGAAGGAATAACATTAACTTGAAACGTAGAGGGAAAATAGAAGCATGACGAACGCGGAGTTGTGAGAGACAGATTATTTGAATAATTTGAAGAATGGTTCTATTCGGGGCATTTAACACGATGCAAACAGAGAGACAATCCGTCACCATTGCAAACAAGAAAGTGACTTATTTTTTGGTCAAATCGTGTCTTGACACTGAGGTTATCGAACCATTTAAAAAGTACGTTTAAATGTCAAGTCGTGGCAAAATTACAAGGTACAGCACAAAGCTGACAGCACGCCCGAAATTTTAAACTGAATATGCAAGAAAAATTGTCACTCTGACAGTCCCTTTGAAATATTGATTGGGATTCAGTTTGTTCGGAAATTCGACGTTTTGAAAAGGGTTATTTTTCTAATATTGAATTTATTTCTTTACTGTATTTCGACTTTTAAATTTCTTATTAGGCTTTTTCAAATATTCTGGTGCCGCAATACCATGACTACTGAATTAACGGAGGGACCGTCTCTATTTTTAGCTTTTGTCTTTTTTTCACGAAACGAGGATGATTTCTAATTAGAATTGGTACAGTGTAACTGTAGTGAAACAAGAATTTACCAAAAGATTGCAAAACATATACCGTAGATTTTTTGCAGATGTTTTTCACCCTTTTGCACTTTTAATTTTAGTTGCTTCATTACGATCGAGAAGTTTTCATGGAAGTATAAAGACAGAGCCAAGAGGCAGATCGGCTGTGGAACTAAAAACCGCTCCTTTATCAAAATCGTCGCCAAGCATACTTCGAAGACCCAAGACAGGAGTGTTGGACACCAGAATAAATAAATTACCAGAGAGAGACACTGTCCAAGAAAGTATTGCTTTGCTTCGACAGAAGAAGGTGAAAAAAATGAATGCATTTACGTGATATATCTTCTAGGATTGACAAATCACACCAAGTCTGATCACAGATGTAATTACCCATTTGCCCCAGTTGCTATTAATGAAAATATATCTGATATAACCCAAAGAAGAAATGTGGTATTTACGTGGATATATACGACAGCTTGTAACAATGTAAAACCACTACAAAAGACGAATTTGTTGTTTACATATATAGAAAATGAATGTTAATTTTGAATCTAAAGGGAGCTAGAACCAGTGGATATGAGTATATAAACAGTGGTCGTTTCGTGATAATTTTCAGTTGAATTAAACCGTTTATAACATTTAAATTAAATTCTTGCTTTTGTAGGAAGTCATACTATACTTTATATTGAAACGCGACATTCTTAAAATGTTTCCAATTTAACTCAAAATACATTTTTATATGATTGTAAAAGAAGGCTTTGTGGATTAATATTTAAAATTACCTCAGAGGACAGGGAATAGAGGACTGTCGATGCCGGAAACTGCATCCGAAAAGTGTATCCATAATGCGAATAAGCTATTAGAGAGAGCTCAACAAGAGGCACTATGTGTTTATGACTTATTGAGAATAAACTACAAAAGCAAAAATTCAATATTATTTTGAAATTTCGTTGTGGAAACTTAAGTTTGAATTTTATGAATAATTTTTTTCAAGTGAATTTGGTTTGATTTGAGCATATTCTAAAAAGTATTCTTCATTAAAAGGGGAGATTTTATTTACATAGCTAATTGAATAACATAAAATTGTTGACAATACACAATGTTTTGTGTATTGTCAACATTTTTGCTAAAATTTTAATTGAAACGTGTTGGAATATAATTGGAATCCCAAAATTGCTTAAATAAGGGTAAATGCCAGTATTCTTAAAATTTTGTGCAAATTTTGAGGGGCTTGCGGGGAAGTCTAGTGCTATTGAATAGACGAGCCGTAAATATATGCGGCCTGACATCCGACTTTATGTAAAGATTGTTTAAGGAGACCTAAGAAAGTCTTTGCAGCCGTTTGCTGCTTTCCCTGGAAGTAGAATTCATTTGAACTTCCAGCAAATGGTTGTCCTGGCAACAACTACGGACTATAAACTGTACGCCCGGGGTCGCTGAAAATAAGTAGCACCAGAGAGGAGACCTTATAATGGATGAAAGTCCGTCGTTATATCAATAATTTTTTTGTTACCTGCGTTCTAAGCTTAGTTTATTTATGTACAATAAACCCACCCACTGTACTGCTACTGTACAATGTATACACTTAATGACATTTTTATGCACCGTATTTAATCATACATTATGTTTTAGAAATCAAATATTTAGCTTGTAAGTTGTTTTTAGGTTAATTTTGTATACTTTACTTGTAACAAGGAGCTGGCTAGTGACAAGACAGCAATTGGTAACACAGCTAATTTTGCCATATTTCTTTATGTACAGGTTATGATTCTCAGGTATATATAATCAGCACACCAATAACCTGTAAAAATTTCACAGCTATGCTTCATGGTGGCATACGAATAAAAAATATAGCGAAGGATATTTCAGAAGTGCTTTAGCGGATATTTTGGCCAGGTTCAAATTTCGAAAAACACGATTTTGATGAGAAGTAAAATTTCACGTTTTTCACATCATGTGAATTTCGGATTTTCTACTACTTACTTACTTACTTATTTACTTACTTACTTACTTATTTACTTACTTACTTACTTATTTACTTACTTTCCATTTAAAGTCATTGGGTATGTCAGACACGTGTGACTTGCAGGTTTCAGCATAGTCCGCCATCTCTCACGACCTTGAGTAGTTCCTTCCTTATCTTTCACTTTAATATCCCTGCAAAAACAGTTTCCTGCCGGGATTTTATTCATCCCCCGTTACTCCTCTACCCATGGATCTCAAGCGAAGTGCACTTGTTGATCAAGGAGTTTACTTTTCGCACGTAATCATACCACCGACGACGATTGCGTCCCAGAATGTTATCAAGCGGTTGAAGATGAACCAGGAGCAGANCTTACTTATTTACTTACTTATCTACTTATTTACTTACTTATTTACTTATTTACTTACTTTCCATTTAAAGTCATTGGGTATGTCAGACACGTGTGACTTGCAGGTTTCAGCATAGTCCGCCATCTCTCACGACCTTGAGTAGTTCCTTCCTTATCTTTCACTTTAATATCCCTGCAAAAACAGTTTCCTGCCGGGATTTTATTCATCCCCCGTTACTCCTCTACCCATGGATCTCAAGAGAAGTGCACTTGTTGATCAAGGAGTTTACTTTTCGCACGTAATCATACCACCGCAGACGATTGCGTCCCAGAATGTTATCAAGCGGTTGAAGATGAACCAGGAGCAGAAGTGATTGGTGGTGACTTTCCCTTCGCTTCACATGGCACATCGACAGAAGCTTTTTCCTTTCGCAGCTGATATTTGAGGTCTTCCTGGTGAATCTGGTCCATAAATTGAAATACTTTGCACACAACCGCCTTACAATTTACTAATCTCTTAAATGTTATATATTTTGTTTTATTCTCGGGGTCTTCTTGAATGATAGCCGCAATACCACATTTTAAAACGTCTCGTAGGTCACTATCTGTTACCTATAAAGCGTTCCAGAATAATCTTTGAAGAAATCTCATCGATAAATGGCTGTAATTTTTCCGTTTATCCATTCATATTTGTAGACACATACCCAGTGATTATTAGGTCTACATGAGCAGATTTTGAAACTCCCAATTTTCATTGCCATCTATTGCACTACTTTGTTCTTTGTACCACGGCTCACCATGACAACGACAGTGGCCCCATTCTTCAAGCCAAGCGTTACTGGTGTTCTTGTTTACCCGTGGTGTTCAAAATATACTGACAATTTTGAACGGCATTTGTTGGAGAAAATTTTACCGAAGCGCTACGGGTTAGTAGAGCGTTATGTCTTCGTTGCATCATTAGTTTTTTTGAAACCGTGCAACAGTCTAGTACCTTTGGACATGAAAAGGCGTTTAACACCGCACAAGGTATTCCATCGTTACAGGTGGTACCCTGTATATTGAGCAAATTATTAAATGGCGTATGATCCGTGATTGCTATCTTTAGTAGTTGGGGTAGACCAAGTAGTTCCTTCTATTTTTGTCTTTTGATTCTTTCTCTTTAATGGAAACAGGTCTTTTGGTCTCCAGTAATTTTGCAATAGTTATACAGTACTTAGAAGTCTTTCAAGTTTTTATATGTAGTATGAGGCACTCGGGACGCTCTATTCGTCATATCACAAACCAGTCTTGCACGGAGATGAAGGGGAGTTGTTACAACGGAGGGGTATCGAAATCTATTTTTTATGAACTGACGATAATTAAACGGGAAGAAAAGATGGAGCGCAAACAACTTAAACGGAGCTTCAAGGCCATGTAACCAACTAAAGATGAAAAAGATTTTACCAAAAACGTATCATTGAACAAACAAGCTTTGTTCTTTGAGAAATGTTTGTTAGGTGCCCAATAGTAGGCACTTATAAAATATGCCCTCATCCGGTATTAAGTACTCGCGACATGGTTAATTTGAAAATAAGTCCTTCGGCTACTTTTTTTATCTTTACGGCAGTTTCTTGTACAAGTGAAGTGTATCATATCAGATGTTTATAATGTTGGTTTTGTTTTTGTATATTTTGAAATTATATTGGACACGTTTTTTTAATATCACAACACTGTATTGTATCATTGAACACGATGCACTCTTTGCATGGGTCTGGAAGGGGTTTGTGTAGTTTCTTATGAGAAAGGAGAAGTGGAACTTGGATTTAATAACACTTTTACTTTTAGTCAGATTTAAAATGTAGTGTAAAGTAGATATAAAAATAATTTAGATAAAAACGTCCGCAGAAAATTTTTTGTTCTTGACGCGGCAAACAACACACGTCATTGCATTTTTTTTTCTTGTATGGGTTGGAGAAATCCCAAGTTTGTAAATATCACATATTGTCAATTCATTAAATGTAACATTGCACTTTTTTATGGAGACGAGTTAAAATCAACGCAATGGAATTTGGAACTCGCAAGAAACCGAAGAAATTATTTATAAAAAGAGGAAGAAATGTAGTAGAATCGAGTGGAGAACTGAGGTGAAAAAAATTAGCTGATCACAAATGATGCTTTTTTTACTAAATCAGATGACTCCATTTTACATTTCAGTGGTTTTTAATTTCACATTCAGAGGAAGTTTATTTGAATGTTGAATACCTTTCGAAATAAGATGAAATTAGATTGAATTGAATTCGAATTTATTTACGCTTTAAAAGATCCTCCTTTACGAGAAGATTATATAAATTAATTTTTTTTGGAAAGGAGGAAATTTTGCAATGTTTCGTGTTCAAAGTAGCCGACCCACTGCAGTTTGTGATCTGAAAACAGTAGTAGTAATATTTAAAGAAAATGAATCAAATCATTGAGCATTTTCATATCACGCAACTTGGGAATTTGTTTTTGAAATTTGAAACTCACAATAATCTACGATAGTCGACTCCCTTTACGATCCTTAATTTGAACTTATTGTTTCTCTTGCTTCTTCTCTTGTTTATTATAGTGTTTCTCCTGCTTCACCTCCTGTTTTTTAACTGAGTTCCTTTAGATACCACCAATGTTTCCAATCTGCTTTTTTCTTTTCAATTAATTTTTCTGTTTATGTGTTCTGTAACGAATTTAAATAGGACGAGCACTATCAACACTTTATTTTTATCTTCTTCATCATCTTATTCTTCTTCATCATATTTTTCTTCTTCCTCGTCATCTTCCTCGTCTTCGTCTTCATCTTTTTCTTCTACTTCTTCATCTTTTTCTTCTGCTTCTTCTTCTTCTTCTTCTTCTTCTTCTTCTTCGAAGTACCATCTTCCACACGAATGCAGTTGAACATGTTGTGCTACAACTTCCTCCTTCCAGTAAGCACCAACACTTGTTTCCTGGTATTGCATTCCTTTCTTTGCTAACCATTTCCTTAATATTGTCATTCTTAGCACTTGTTTTCTTTCTCTGTTTCTTTTGCCTCTCCATCTTCTCTGTTAATGCCAGATTTTCCAAGCCTTCTTTCCCTGTCAAGAAAGCTGACTTTCTTAGTTTTTATACCCTTATGAATATGTCTTTTTTTATCTTCTCTACTATACACATCGTCATTACTGACTTAATCCAACCAACGTATTCTCAGCATCTTAAATTATCCTATAGAACCTAAAATATTCGAAGTTTAAAAGGAAAACTGGTTATCATCAGAACGGGGAATTATTGGGGTTATCTTTTGTTATGTTATGAACAGGAGGAAAGATTGTTATTTTCTGATGCATTTCATGTTCACTTAACCAAGAGAAATCTGTCATATGCACCTGATACCTTTTGATAAAAACAATTAATCCAATCTAGAGGATCCCAAGTCGCTCCCTCATAGACACTATAATTGGTTACAATGTAAAGCCAGCTGTAAAGAGAAGAAATGAACAAATTTTGCACTCAGTATCTATTACATTATTTAATTAAATTAGCGAGCTACATTAGGAATTAGAAATGTCATTTTTATCCAGACCAAAGCTGTTTATTTATTTCCTGTGTATTGAGTGTATAGAGCTCGAAGGTTTTTCTAGAATTTATCTAGTTTTTGTAGGTAGTATATTCAATTAAGTAAATATGTCTCTAAATAGTTTCATTGATCAGCCTGCAACTCCTTTTATTTATTTTCAAATTGCAGTTTTGTATTCTGCATGCATCTTAGATATTGATTCATTGATAGCGCCAATATATAGTCGTTTTCAATATCAGTGTTTCTCTTGACTAATAATATACGTGGAATCGTCATGACAAAGACGTTAACAAGAAATTTTTTTGATTACCTACTCTAGAAATCTGATTACCTACTCTAGAAATCTCTAAATTATAATCAGACACGTGTTTGTTGGATTGGACATCACAAACAATGCTTCTTAGAACATTCTTCACAATTGTTCTCCCCAGACCATGAACTATCAAATGCAAATTGTTGTCCTGTTGTTGTTAGTTATTAATAGCTTTACAGCTTAAGAAGAAAACGAGCTTTTGAATACAAAATGTGTTCTACTTAGTATAAAAACAAAAATCTACAACATACATGCCCTGGCTGGCATTCTGTGTACCTTTAAATATGTAAATTAGGCCTTATCTTTTAGTGGTAAAATAGAGACTTTTTAAGACCACATGGTAAGAGACTAAAAGATCTATTTCATGCTACCAAATTGATTTCTATGATGTGCATAATTAAACGAAACGTTTGAAAGGGTTTAACCTTAAAAAAACATTTTCAGCAATGTCTTTTTGGGTGTCTGGAAAAGTGATTCAGATTATGGAAAACAGAGGTAGACCACTGATACATTGACCAGACAGCGTACCATAGTCTAAAGTCAGTATGAAATAGTTGAACAACGCAACACAATAGAGGGGAGACTCTTAAAAACTGAGCCATATAAGTTCGTTCCCAGGCAAACAACCTTAATGACAATAAAGTACAACAATAAAGCTTGGCTTTTTTCGATATTTTTTTACTTTGTGGTTTTTTAGGCTAAATAGGAAAGAGTAAATGCAAGAACTGGTATTAGGCAAAACAATAATAGGCAAATACGGAAAAGGTTTTACAGAGAAAAAAATTTTTCAATAGCTCACTCTATTTTCCTACTGCGCATGTTTCTGATTTGCAAATCTCTGCTTCTTTTGTTTCTGCTTCAATGTAAATTTTCTCAGAAAAGTTAGACAAAGTTCTTTTATTTTCTCTTCAAGGCACCTAGAAAATAATTATAGACTAAGTGGTTGTAAATGACAGTAAACTAATTGGGCCTATTAACTACCCAGAAAGCTTAAATGAATTTCCAGTGAGTATTAAATCCAATTACTACAGTTAATGTGGATATATCGCAGAATTCTAAGAATCCCGTGGACACAGCGGCGCACAAATGAAAGTGTTCTTCAACAGCTGGGAGTAAAGAAAGAGCTTTTCGTAAGAATAGTAGAAAGAAAACTCGCCTTTTTTGGACACCAAGTGAGGCATCCAAACTTGGGTCTGTTCCACAACATACTACACCATTAGCCTACAAAAAGAAAACGAGGCAGACCACGAACAAGCTGGAAGTCAAATATAGGATCTTGGCTGAACACTGATCTAACAACGGCAGGCAGAAAGGCAACGGATAGAGATGAGTTTAGATCGTGCTGTAAAAGCCTCGTAAACTTCACTCAGAAGGATGAGGAAACGACGACGACGACGATTACAGTTATGAGTCGATGACACAATGGCAACACCAAGGTCATTTCATGTTGTCCCAATGACCCTAAGAAAAAACGAGTTAGCTGTGAATTTTTTAAATCAGAACCTGTGAATGCATTGATTTAAGGCTGACAGAAAACAAAGCTCGTTTATTGAATGGGTGACTATGTCATAAATATCTTCGATTCAAAACATAGCAGGTTCTTAGAAGTGAAAAAGATTTATCCGATAGGGTTTGATTACCATTGAAAGCTTTAGAAATAAATTAACTGGCCTTACAATTATTTTACGTACAACTACTTATGCCGGCTAGTATGTAGGGTAGTACTGAAGGCTTTTCATTCATGCCTGGTCTTGGCCAGCTTCTGGATTTTAACCCAGGTGTGTGTTTTCATCTCGTTTTCAACAGTACGACGTCCGGTGTTCTTTGATCTTCCTTTCTTCCTCTTTTCCTCTGGTGTCTAGTGTGGGGCGGCGGGGTGATGTTTCATTTCCTGACTCCCTTCCAAGAACATGCCCCGTACTGTTGGTTGCCGCCCCTCGCTGAATAGAGCCCTGTCTCTTCTGTGTTAGTCTTTAATCTTCCTGACCTAGTCAATCTATATTCACTGATTTTCAGACTGCTTTGGTATTGATTTTTCATTTCTGACGTCACATGTGCAAGTGTTCTGTGACATATATAGTCCGTGTGCCCCAGAATCCTATAGTCTCACATTTCCTTTCAAGAATTCTACCTTCCTGTCAGAAGATTCCTTTCTACTTTCACCACTGTCACCTATACAAGTATCCTTCGATGACCCCTGCAGCCCGTCACTCACAGTTGTTTTGGTTTCTTCTGTTGCTGTTTCTATATTTTTATGGGAAGGGTTTGCTACTCCATACTCAATCCTCTTCCTTTCTCATCCGGGATTCAACCCTAAATATCTTGCAATATTCTCGCTGATAATGGTACCTAAGACTTTTTTGAGAATACATCATTTTTCATGTTTTTGATTTTGGTGTATGATGAATGAGCGCCATCAGACCCATTGAAATTTTGACCTACCCGCAACGGCGGAAAAATGTCACAGAATTTTAAAATAAGACTAAAAAACAACGCAAATTGAGTTGTCTTTTGGTCTTTGGGATATAATTAAACAACACAGTACAGAATAGACCACATAGAGATCACTGCAAAATTTCCTCTGATATTATCCTTCGAGCCGAAGTTACCAGATCAAAATTGACACCAAAAACAAATAGCCTGTCTAACGAAGAAATAACACTAGATGGGAAACAATCGATAGTGAAATTAAGATTAATTAATATATTCTCATGATTTTGGTTCACGAACAATTGGACCAAAAGATAAAAAGCAATGTCATACAAAATACAATTTCTGGCATTGGTTTTTCTGATTAAACTATTTGCAGGAATCAAGATTTTATAAATTCTTGGTTGATGCGCATTCTGAATAATTAAATTATCACAATTGCAGTATTATTACTAAGGCTTAGGTGTTTAACCGGAAATTATCAATTTTTGACCGTACTTAGTATAACTAAAACTCGCAACATTTGCTGTTACTGTTAACTAGTTATCCAACTACCATATTACCTTAATTAAGCACTCAAAAGGAAATTGGTATCCTCTAGAATAAGTGTCTCCATTTTATCTTAATTTGTCATAAGCCAAACTCATAGCAATAAACATGCACACTTACTTGTATTATGTTTCCCAATAACCATGCTCTTCTTTCAGTTAAACCCCCTTCGTTTCCCAAACTCCACTTTTTACTATTTCATGGCAAAAAGCAAAAATTAATTGTTGACATTTGAGCTAAAAAACTATTTTACCAACTCAGTTACTTAAAAAAAGAAATAATCTTTTTTCCATTAATTTTGGAATGAAACATCCATGAAGATAAGCTGTCATCTGAAATCCCGCATTAATGCAAGAAGAATCGAGATCTTTTAAAAAGGCTTTGTTGTGTTAAGTTAGATATTCTGTACTTGATTTTAAACATATTCAGAACTTTGAATTTGTTATGTCTACCGTTGGTTTCCATTAAAGTGTTGCTGGCAACCTTGTTTGAAAAATTATGACCGAGCAAACTATCAATTAAAAGGAAAACTATTAACAATTGATCAAGAAATTGAAACTGCTGATGGCATTGAATAACAAGAATTGGAAGAGATAAGACCAATATTAATTGTAGCTTCAAACAATTTGTTTTATTACAATAATATTAGCAGATACATTTATTTCTATATAATTTGTTTATAATGGCATTTCAAAGACTTCACTTTGCACAGAGGACCTTTTCTAGCCATCCAAAACCTCAGGTGCAATCCAAATGCCGTATTTGCTCTTCAATACGCCGCGGCATTTGTTTAATTGGTACTTTTGTGTATTGCATTAATCAAAGAGAGGTATTAATAGAAGGGCGGCGTTTATTTCAAAAACCAAAATGGAAAAAATAAAGTCTTATGCCTATCCAAAATGATATTTCTTAAATCATTTGATCTGAAAACATAAACAAAATTGAACTGATCTTGGATATTGACATACAACTTCATCGAGTTGGGGACTTTATCCCCATCACCGTTTAACAAGTTGTGGTCCCTAAAGGCTCATTTAAAGACCTTGAAGGACCGGATTGACATCCAGTGGGGTTGATTCCGTCTCAGATGGATAATTCAGAAAAGCGATCTTTCTTAGGGCACTACTGGCATTAACAATTTTCAACATCTACACCAATAACCATCCACATTACGAAAGCAGCTTCATATTTCTACTACCAGTGAAGGGATTCCCACACAATCAACCTCTTTCCGCTTCGCTGGGTCTGGATTTTCCAATACCCTGATGGTACTCTCTGCTTATCACAAAAAGTGGCAGTTAAACAACCATGCCATTACATATAAATATATATATATATATATATATATGTATATATACAGTGGACTCTCCATAACTCGAAACCCTACGACTCGAAAAGCTCCTTAACTCAAACAAAATCGTAGGCACCGTGAAAATTCCTTAATAAACTCATAATAATCAACTCTCTACTACTCGAATTTCTATAACTCGAAAATCTCCTTAACTCGAACAATATTTTTGGTCCCTTGAAGAAAAATTAGGCTATTTTTACTCTCCATAACTCGAACAACCTGAAAATTGACAAATATTTCAGACCTTTTCTGATTTGAATATTTTCTGCGTGTATTCGGCCCCTTAGATCATTCGAACGAAAACATTCGAACGCGTCGTTCGAATGCCACAAGTGGTGTGGTGTGTTTATAAATAACTTCTTGTTTTGAAGTTTTCATTCTCATGAATAAAAATGGCGTCTGTGGTAGCAGGGAAAAAACCGTCGACTAGATAATAAGCCGTGTAAAATAAAGTATAATGCTCTTAAGGAGTTAGAAAAAGTAACTGCTCCAAAAGATGTTGTTGAAAAGTTTGCTGTAACAAGGAGCACACTATCGACTTGGAAGAAGAACAAGGATAAGATATTTAAACAATTTGATGAAGGCAATATTAGCAAAAGAGCCAAGCCAGAAAAATATGAACAAGTAAATAAAGCTGCTCACAAATGGTTGCTCATGTTACGAAGTGAAAATATCCCAATCAGTGGACCAATACTAAAGGAGAAAGCCATGGAATTCGCCAAAGAATTGGGTGATGAGTCCTTTCAAGCTTCAGATGGATGGCTATCAAAGTGGAAAAGCAGGTTAGTTTTCAAAACATTTTTTATTTCTGCTTTAAGAAAGTTTAACAAGTTTTACAAAAGTTTCGGCAGCTGTTCTTCCAAAATAGCAAGAGACTTTTTATTGTCCGATGAAAGGAAAATCTTGTATGGAACCTTCATCCCTAGACCATCACCAGCATTAATGGCCTTCCCAGTAACTTTAATTATGCAACCATTGATAGGGTCATTCTTTAGAAAGTAAAATATGACTTTGGCAAAGCGTCCTGATTTCCCCAGTGGTAGATGACCAATAACTCCTTCACCTTTCCTGACAGTTACTGCATACTTTTCCATTTTATTTTCAGGCTCCCATTCGTTTTTATAAATGTGATAGCCCATGACAAAAACATCAATTTCATACGAAATGAGCATTATGATTGAAATCGCCTCAGTAGAAAGAATGTCTTCAATTTTCACTCTGACTTCCATCCTTTTATCACGCTTTGTTGTTGCTCTGATATTTTGACGAGAATAGTTCATAAAGAAAATCGAATATTTTCCATTCGAAACTCTCAAAGTGACGTTACCTTAATCCCTGTTTACACTATATTTTTTCATATCCTTTAGGTATGGCATATCTTTTAAAACGATCGCTGGTGAATCAAAGTCAGTCACTGAGGAGATGACGGCACCATGGGCTGAAACAACATTGCCAACAATCCTATCCTGCTATCCTTTGGAAAACATATTTAATGCGGATGAATTCGGATTGTTTTACCAATGTCTACCAAACAAAACCTTACACCTAAAAGGAGAAAAGTGCTCTGGAGGTAAGCACAGTGAAGTCAGAGTAACTGGTTTAGCTGCTGGAAATGCTTGTGGGGAACGGTTGCCAATGTTCGTCATCGGAAAATCTGTCAAGCCTCGTTCTTTTAAAGGTGTTAAAACAATACCGTGTCGATATCGTGCTCAGAACAAGAGTTGGATGTCTGTAGATCTCTTCTAGGAGTGAGTGCGTGAGCTTGATCGGAAATTTGCAGTTTCAAAGCGAAAAATTGCTTTGATAGTCGATATTTGCCCTGCACATCCGCACATTGAGAATCTGGAATGGGTAGAATTGATCTTCTTGCGCCCTAACACCACATCACACACCCAGGCTGTGGATTAAGGAATAATCCGAGCTCTGAAAGCAAAGTACCGCGCATTGGCAGTCCGAAAGCTCATCCAAGCTTTGGAGGAGAAAAAACCTGTCCCAAAGTTCTCGATCCTTTCAGCGATGTTTATGCTAAAGAAAGCCTGGGATGATGTTTCAAACCAAACCTTCGCCAACTGTTTTCGAAAATCTGGGATCTCGGAGAAAGATTTGGAGAAAGCGATCAATGATGAGGATGATCCTTTTAAAGAGTTAAGTGATGATGGTGTAGAAGAGGGTCCTATCCCTATCTACAAGCCAATCTACAAGCCGATCTTCACTACTTAAAACAAAAGTTTCCTGACAACATTGATCCTGATACCTCAACAGATGATTTCATCGATTTCGATATCGAAGTCAGTACTTCCCTTAGCCGACTATCAACCGCTGATATCATTGCTGAAATCAAATCGAGGCCGGGGGCTCAAGCTGAAGACGTGGATGAAGATGAAACGAAGAAAATCGCAGGAAACGAAGACCAGGACGAGACCAAAATTATTAAAATAACGAAAGAGGAAGTCTTCAAGGCTGTTAGTGTTCTCCAGGATTTCACCCTTTTCTCCGAATTTGGAAAGGAAATGATGGAGTCTCTCAAAGACTTGAATGTTGATATCAAGCATCATTTTAATTCCACTAGCAGACAATCTGTAATTACGGATTTTTTTACTACAAAGTAGTTTAACGATAAAAATAGTCAACTGAAATAAACTGTTTACAACTTTCTTCTCACCCCGTAAGGTAGATAATTACTCAAATACATCGTTCCCTTTCAAGGGGCTTCTGTACAAACAATAAACTTAGCAGATTTTCCAAACCCTCTATTACTNATTTAACCCTTTTCTCCGAATTTGGAAAGGATATGATGGAGTCTCTCAAAGACTTGAATGTTGATATCAAGCATAATTTTAATTCCACTAGCAGACAATCTGTAATTACGGATTTTTTTTACTACAAAGTAGTTTAACGATAAAAATAGTCAACTGAAATAAACTGTTTACAACTTTCTTCTCACCCCGTAAGGTAGATAATTACTCAAATACATCGTTTCCTTTCAAGGGGCTTCTGTACAAACAATAAACTTAGCAGATTTTCCAAACCCTCTATTACTCGAACCGCTCCATAACTCGAACTATTTCTGATTCTCCGTGAGAATTCGAGTTATGGAGAGTCCACTGTATATATGTCTTCCACTGTCAATGATGTCAAAAATATTACCTCTGTCACCATCTTCAACTTCGCCATTTTTGTAAAGTTCCGTTTCATCTGCAATCAATAATTTCATCACTAGTTTCACGGATCTCAGCAGGAGCTTTATTGGTTGCTGGAGATTGTTCTACAAGATCTAATAAAAGTTGGAGGTGCAATTGAGTAGCCAGGAATTCCTTCTGTTTTTACGAGGTTGTCACCTGTCCCATCAGCTGTCATTCAAACCAGTTTTCTGTCAACAACTCAATCTCAATTCACCATATTCTGAACTTTCCAGCTTTGCCCAAGCTTTTCCTACCCACCACGTTATTAGTACGTGCCTTTCTTTAGCAGTGAAAGGGTTTTCATGACAAAACCAGTGGTCTGCATTATCGTCAGACTCCAACCAATCTCCTTGCTCAATACCAATCAATTGCTTCAAAACGTGAGTGTATCCTGCATCTACAAGCTGTCATAAATCTGTTCTATTTGGTAAACAAAACCAAACAAGCCCAGATTGCTTCAAAACATCGTTTTAAAATTCATCCTTTTGATGAGCCTCCAAGGTATCACACAGTAATAGGAACTTCTTAAGTTTTTCGTTTTCTACAAACTTAAAAAGAACCTTCTCCGTCCATTCCATGTTTACTTTGTGGTCCATCCACGCATTGGCTTGGAAAAAACTTGCACATCATGGTGTCAAGCATCTATTTCTTCCTGGCTTATTCTCAATCCCTTCCCACGAAAAATGACAGATATTGCAGGTTGCTTCCCCTCTGCACGAAACCTTATTTGTAATAAGCATTCTCGTTTGTCTAAGCCACTTCTAGGGTGATTTATCCATGTGTTATGGTGATTGTTCTTAAGTTCCACATATTCGTATGTTCACTACACATCCAAAACAAATGGTAAAGGGCTTTGCTCTACATTCAACTTCACTGAAGGAGAGAAACGACCCCATTTTTCATCATAATCATCTCCAAAACCAGTCCTAATACAACGCTCGCGGAAGGTACCATGCTACTTTTTCAGGGAATCCACCATATCTTCTTTAGCTTTTTTCTTGTTCCGCTGTCTTGCACGCATCTTAACATTGTACATTTTCAAGAAATTGACAACAACGTGTGCCTTTATACAATCGCTTGAGCCAGTATTTTCTTTGTGTACTATTTTTGCGTTAGTCCATAACCGATGGAATGAAACTCGCTTACCACTGGCTCGAGCTTGTTTGAAGACCTCCCATAATTTCGGCTATAAGTCAGTAAACTTTCGCATTTTCCTTCCTTTGGTATGTGGTTTAAGTAACTTGTCACTTGCATCCTTACAAATAGCTTGGCGATCAGTGTACCAGCGTGACTTTGTGACACTGAGAAATTTTTAGCGACAGTTAAAAGCGGATTAATTAAATTAATTAAATTAATTAAACAGTTAATTCGGATCTTTACACTCATGAATGGCATCAACTTTAAATTGAGCAGTGTACTTGCGCCGCTTTCTCCTTTTCAGTTGCTTTGCCCTTTCACTTTTCCCAGTGATACCAATGACCTTTTTAACAATGCTATTTAAGACATCTTTCACCTCTGCCATGACAACAGAATTAACAGATATTTGTTCTTTTGATTTTGAAGCAGGAGGTAAGGTTTGGTTCAAAACCTTTTGCTTTTTTGTTGGTGGTTCAAAATGATGCTTACACTTACATGTAAGGCTAAGGCCTGGTTAGTTTTAAACATCACTGTGCAGTGATTGCAAGGGATATTTGGAACATTGACATAATCTGGAAGAGGTACTTTTGTGAAAACCCTGTGATGTACAACCAAACGCAGCGAGACTTTGTTTACTCATAATTTTTCTATCTTAATTTTTAGGTCACTAAAACTAGAATAAAAATTGATAACTGATAACTTATACTTTCTTTAGAAGAAAATACAATACAAAAACACACACCAAACCAAATCAAAACTACATGCGCAGATCGTTTAAATTCTCCAAGAAAAACATTCGAATTCCGAAATAAACGTAGGCATTCAATTCGATTTTATTGAAACCACTACAGTGTCAAATACATCCAAGCTTCTGCAAAACATTACCTAAGCATTAGAATAATCATAATTTCAGGCTCAACATGAAAAATTCTTAAGCATACTGAACCTAAGTGGAAATTTACTGTATGATTATAAAAAGAATGAGTGTAAAGTACAGTTTAGCAATGCAGTCGATGACCCTCTTCAACATGTAAAGCCTTTTCAGCTTCATTTGTAAGCCAAAGACCAATCACTCTAGAGTAAATCTAATTGAGATTGTATTTTGAACTCAATTTCTGCATGGGTGGGCAAAATTCAGCCAGAAGTACACCTTGGTGGATAGTGAGAAGGGGGAAATAAAGTATTTCTTTGTAACAACATAAAGTTTACAAAGCAGTATTACTACCCCAGAACAGAGTAAATTGACAACAATAACTTTGAAAAATAAGCAGTGAGACTCCACTATCCACTCAGTGGAAAATCCCTTCGAAAGATATCTTGCCAATTACATTGTTTTCAAAGAAAAGGGGAGTAAAAGCACACTCACAAAAAGGTGTGCTTCATCGTCTTTCTTGGATGTTCAGATAAACTATTGAGGAAAAGAGTCATTCAACTCTTGCTGAAGCATAACCACATGTAAGCTCGACTTTGCATACCATGAAAAGTTAACCTTTTAACAGCAATATATCAAATGGAGTTAAAAACAGCTTTGTAATGAAACTCTTTTTTTATGTAATCTCTTAAAAACCATAGTATCTGCAGATGAATTAGTTCTCTCCCTAATTTTATGTTCTCAGGGCCGGCGAGTCGATTTTTTAATTGTGGGGGGCAATATATAGTGTCTAAGGAGGCCCCACCATGGTTGGAGCCGACGGGCTTGAAAATTTTTTAAAATTCCAGGACTCTAGATTGGCTAAAACGCATTCCACAAGTCATTAAAAAGAAACGGAATCTTACAAAAGATCAACATATAATAAAACAAAACAAGATTACAAAAAGGTCAAACAAACTTTTAAAAATAGTTCTGTCTTCCCTCCCTTGATAATATAAATTCGTTTCCAACATCTTTTAGGTTTAAGTCATCTGTTAAGTCTTTGTGAATTTGCAACAAAGCTAAAGAGTTAAAACGTTTGCTCTTCATTGTTGAACGTACCAAGTTTTCAAACGCCGAGCAGTTGAGAACGATCTTTCGGGCAAACATGAATTTGCAGAGTTCACGAGCAAAATCTCCACTGCATGTACTATATTCAGCATCAACTCTCGCTCTCTTTTGAAACAAGCTTTAACTTCACTGTATATATCTTTAAAGCAAAACATTTCTTTTTTAATAATAGTGCGTAAAACGTTGGCTTCTACTTTAAATGACATCAGATCGATTTCATCACCATAAATCTTAGATACTGAATCTTTGTGTTGCTGAATGATGTTGTCTGGAGTCTTTACACTTTCTAATAGAAGGAATTCGATACCATTGAAAATTAGAAAACTTGCCTGATCGTACCTCTCTTTCAACGAGAGGTACGATCATGACGTCTAATACTTATTAATAAATTCCACGGTAATACTCCCTCACCGTTAAAGGATGGTGCCCTTGGCAGCCATACAAATATCTTTCTACTCGAAAAAAACTTGTCATTGTTTTGTAATTGGGGTTTTCTCTTTTTCTTGGAAGAACTGTGTCTGCAAAGAAGTCAAACTTTGATGCTTTTTTGCTTACGGCATGGAAAAAAAGGTCAGCTGAGGCTTCGTCTCTCATTTTTTCGAATGCCTGGACAGTTCTCATTGCAATTGACTTTCCTTCGGCTGCAGACATGTTTTCTTTCAAAGTTTTTGAAAGATCGTCAGTCAATGCGTAAGCTGTGTANGCTAAAACGCATTCCACAAGTCATTAAAAAGAAACGGAATCTTACAAAAGATCAACATATAATAAAACAAAACAAGATTACAAAAAGGTCAAACAAACTTTTAAAAATAGTTCTGTCTTCCCTCCCTTGATAATATAAATTCGTTTCCAACATCTTTTAGGTTTAAGTCATCTGTTAAGTCTTTGTGAATTTGCAACAAAGCTAAAGAGTTAAAACGTTTGCTCTTCATTGTTGAACGTACCAAGTTTTCAAACGCCGAGCAGTTGAGAACGATCTTTCGGGCAAACATGAATTTGCAGAGTTCACGAGCAAAATCTCCACTGCATGTACTATATTCAGCATCAACTCTCGCTCTCTTTTGAAACAAGCTTTAACTTCACTGTATATATCTTTAAAGCAAAACATTTCTTTTTTAATAATAGTGCGTAAAACGTTGGCTTCTACTTTAAATGACATCAGATCGATTTCATCACCATAAATCTTAGATACTGAATCTTTGTGTTGCTGAATGATTTTGTCTGGAGTCTTTACACTTTCTAATAGAAGGAATTCGATACCATTGAAAATTAGAAAACTTGCCTGATCGTACCTCTCTTTCAACGAGAGGTACGATCATGACGTCTAATACTTATTAATAAATTCCACGGTAATACTCCCTCACCGTTAAAGGATGGTGCCCTTGGCAGCCATACAAATATCTTTCTACTCGAAAAAAACTTGTCATTGTTTTGTAATTGGGGTTTTCTCTTTTTCTTGGAAGAACTGTGTCTGCAAAGAAGTCATGATGATTGATGCTTTTTTGCTTACGGCATCGAAAAAAAGGTCAGCTGAGGCTTCGTCTCTCATTTTTTCGAATGCCTGGACAGTTCTCATTGCAATTGACTTTCCTTCGGCTGCAGACATGTTTTCTTTCAAAGTTTTTGAAAGATCGTCAGTCAATGCGTAAGCTGTGTATGTTAAATTTAGGCCATAAAAAATCCGAAATTCAGTAATTTGGTTCTGACACCCAATAATGCGAGATCGAGTCTCCTGGTCGAAACTTTCACTTAAGCACACGTCCCAGAGTTTGTAAAGTGGATCGCAGTTTAAAATAACTTTTTGCATGGATATTGCTCATGCAGTCCAGCATGTGCAAGATAACTTTGATAAAGACTCAATGTGTTCTACAGATTCGAAGTCATCATTTTCTATTTCAATGTTTTCTTTGATACTTCCAAGAAGTGGCACCCTATTTGGAGAGTATTTCACTGAAGTGGTAATCTCAGCAACTGTGCCCATCACATCGCCTAGGATCCTAGACGACTTTGTGGTGTTGTTTACGGAAAGACTAAGGGAATGGCCGTGGCAGTGGTTTCCAACAGCTTTCGGTTGGATCAACTTTAACTGAGCAGCAAAACCGCTCTTTTTTCCCCAACATGTTGCTGGCTCCATCGTATGTTTGACCACAAAGATCAGATATCGGAAGATTGAATCTGATAAAAGCGTCTTTAATAGCTGATACAATTGTCTGAATCTTTATGTTTAGCAATTCATAATAAACCAGGACGTCCTCACACGGGTTGAGGTCCTGATCAACCCAGCGTGCACACAAAGAAAGCTGCTATCTATTTGCAATGTCAGTGTACTCGTCCCACATAGAAGCAAACATTTTGCTGTTACTGACGTCATAAATTTTGTGCTGTAAACATTGATTGGCCATGATGTTTAACAGCTCATCCTAATAATCGTGATGAACATAATTTTTAATCGGGATATATGATGAACATATATCTCGATTAAACAATATATCCGTAATCTACGGATGTTCTTTACTGTGCAAAACCAACAATTGGGTAAAATTATTTTCTATATTATCATCACCACGAAGTGCTATACCCTGTCGAGCTAAATACTGTAAAAATTCCATTACAATAGTCAAATACTGGCGCTCTCTTTCCCTTTTTTAATTATGTCGGTACTAAACATTTATTTCCGATCGCCACCTTTAGGTACAACAATTTCGTAAGTTAAAGCAGCAGTGTGGCACTGACTTTGCTCATGTTCTTGAAAACACTAAGGGGACTTTTTCCAGTTCCTAACCCCTGTTGATATACAAGCTAAATCTCTGTTATGCTCTGCGACTAAGTTGGAATGGTGAGTTGAACAATAAAAACATAAGACGCTGTTTTTGTCTATATCGTAATGTAAGCATTTATGGTCATTAAACCACTGGTGTTGACACTAATGTTTGCGTTTTCCAAAAATTGACTTCGGAAATTCAAAAGACTTTCCCATACGAAACTGCACATTATTTACGGAGCTAACGTCAGTGTCATGTCTATTTACATTATATACAGTTGTGATATTTTCCTCCACTCTCTCTTCAACGTCATTATTTACATTACCTGGTTTCTTCACAGCCGAATCAGAGGCTTCTTTTGGCTTAAAAAAAGATTGGATTTGTTTTTGTACATAGACTGAACGTCAAAATACTTGCTTCTCCGAATTCTTCTTCCTTTCTGACAGTTGAACTACTCCTCCCCTCCCCGGATTCGCTGGCCCTGGTTCTTCTCAAAGTTTCATTTCTTTCAAATGGAAAGCAGAGAGAACATGTTTCGTGAATCCCTTGAATTTTGTTCCAGCTTCTAAAGCGGACCTTCAGTGTCGAAAACCAGTTGTTGTAACTGGACGGTGACTGTTTGAATAAATTCTGCAAACAAAACACAGACATGCACATATCCTCTTCTTTGATACAATCTAAACAATCTCGATTTTAAAATCAATGTGAATAGAAAGAATGTTCGGTTTTTTCCAAACACAGTTTTTTGGGTACTCCTTAAGTAATATTCGAAAAGGTTTATCCTTTCGAAGACCAGTAAATAGCTGCGCAGCGACACATTAAGCGTTAGAAGGTGTTTTCATACTCTAAGCGACATAAATGGTGGGTGTTATAAGGGCCCATGGCACAAGGGGTCATTAAAATTTGGTAAAAAAAATCTTCCCCCTTATTAGGGCTCCTCTCGGAAGTAATTTTTGGTTAATTATTCTTAAGCAAACAAATACTGTCTGATAAAACGTGAAGAGACGTTGTAATTGATCTCGATGTTCAAAGTAACTTCGAACTCGAATTACATTCGATCATAAATTCTATCAAAATGCACGACAGACAACAATTTGTGTCAACACTTTATTTCATGAAACATCTGATATTCCAAGTAACAAATCAATTTTGTTGTCGTTTGGATAAGTATTCTTCAAGTAGGAAACATGGCTTAGGAAAACGTACAAGGGAAAATAGGAAAAGTATTATGCTTTAATAGCTAGCTTTGAAGCAAAGAAATGATGAAAGAAGGAAAAGATGATGCAGATAATTCCCATCTGTCAACAATTAGCCAATGTAGAGAATAACAATAGAAAGTTAGAAAAACCATTGCATTTTCCTACCAGATACCATGAGGAATAAAAATGTGACTTTAACGTAACAGATAATGTCAAATCTTTGACTGGGAAGCTTCAGGAAGGAAATCAAATGTACTTGAAGCACATTTATTTATTATTAATTTTTTGTTGATGTAAGGGGAGCATGAATTGGTCAACTAGGTCTAGTAATTAAAATATTTAGAAAGGAAGCATAGGCTCTTTACAACAAATGGTTAAAACACAATTACACTCTGTTACCCAGGTATAACAATAGGAATTCAGGAAAAAGAAGATTAAAAGTTGGATGAAGGAATAACAATTTAGTCTCTCCAAACCAACACAAGGTTTGTAAGTTCGAGGAAAGATCGTTTCAGTGGCTGATTTAGACTTCTGATCGTGATGCTTGAGCACTAGTCTAATTTCCAAACCCTAATTTCTTTAAATGCAACTTTTTTGTTGGTATTCATATAAGACGTTGATTTTTTTTAGTATTCTTCGTGTTAACTATCTGGCAATAACAGAAATTCAGGGAGCCTTTGTATATCCCATTAAGTTATTACAGTGGTAAATATTTTGCAGACGTGGAAAAAAATACGAGTATCAAATCATATTATAGCATAAAGGATTTCTTTTGTTCTTACAATCCAACAATTTTGACAAAATTGGTTGTATTCCGAGCACTAGTTGGTTTGACTACTTAATAAAGTTCTGAGTTCTAAACCAATCGGAATTTTTCATTGAGGATTATTTTTGAGGCGGAACCACTGGTGAGGAATAGTAAGATTTGAAAGTACAACTAATAATCAATCAAAATCTGGTTTCAACCATTACCCACTTTGACGGATAAGATCCTGGTCAGAGGTTTTCTGAAGATCTTTGGCAGCATGCGAGGAGAGGACTGCTGTTACCAAGTTGCTCAGGAAACTCAACAAACTTCTCTGGAATCGCGACACGTCAAGTTTCAGCAGAATTCAGTAGATAAAGGATCATCTGTTTTCTTCGCGAAACAACAGATTGGAAGTAGACCTCTCTGTGAAGATGCAGAATTGCAGTTCCTTTCTGTTAAAAGAACAAGGGTTGAATACAGACTTTGTGTACGGTAAGCATAACCTCTTGAAGCAATTGTAGCTCGTGAAATCATCGGGTCATTGAGACACTTCAGACACTGCAAATCAACCTGACCATAAAATATGGGTGTTGAGGTACTGGTGTTGGGGATTGGAACGGAGTTGGTCGTTTTATGTATATGACATGAGCCTTTCTATTGATTTCGTTCCATAATTGGTAATCAACATTGTTTCCCAAAGTGATATTAAAGTGCCTCGTCCCTAACTGTTTGACGAAACTTGTTTTTCCAATAATACTGATAACAAATTGTAGATTAATTTTTAAAATGCTGAAGAATTTAAATATGAATAACTAACCCTGAATAATATTGAATAGTTTCTCACTCAAAGAATAAATTAATTCAAAATTACAAACACAGAAAATCTTATCCTTACTGGGGTCTGTCAAATATTAGATCTACACATTGTGAACTTGGTATTTTTCTTATGAACTAAAGTGGTAAATCAGTAGAAAGAAACTGTTTTTTTTAAAATAGAAAACATTACAAATACGCAATGGAATATTAACTTTTAAATTTTGGTATACGCATTAGCAGCAGATATTTACATCAATTTAGTTCATTCGTCGTAAGGATCTTTCGGGTCCTTGTGCCCATCTTCTCCAGTTCTTTCTCTCCCCATTTTAGAATACCTCCACTGTACCGAATGACTCCGACTGGCCATGCATTAATGCCACTAATCAGGTTCCCTGCATGCAGTTTGGATCTGGCCAGTAACTTCACCCTCCTGTAGTATTCTGTGAGTACGAGGTCCTTCATCTTCTCATGCAGTGTTCCCACCAACTGATATACTCCTAGGTACTTGTACCCTTCCTCATCCACTACCTTCATAGTTTCCCCGTCTGGAAGTCCAATTCCGTCAGTACTCTTCATATTGCCCCTTTCGAGAACCAAAATACCACACTTGTCCACACCAAACGTCATCCCAATGTCATCAGAGAAAATTCGCACTGTGTGGACAAGACTGTTCAGTTCATACTCATACCTTGCATAAAGCTTCAGGTCATCCATGAACAACAAGTGGTTAACTCTATGGCCACTCTCATTCTCCACTTCCTCATTGCCAATGCGGTAGTCATATTCACTGTTTCTCAGTATGATGGACAAAGGGATCAGGATGATGAAAAACAGGAGAGGCGAAAGCGATTCACTCTGAAAAACTCCTCGCTTGATTGTCACCTTCCCTAGCTCCTGTCCATTCGAAGATAGTTTGGTGGACCAATGTTTCATAGTATTACAGAGCAAATTTTCCAAATATTTTCAGCAACTCCTGTAATTTTCATAGTCTCAAGAAGCCAAGAATGAGGGACCATATCATAGGCTTTCTTGTAGTCCACCCATGCCGTATCCAGGTTCATCTGCTTCTTTCTACAGTGCTTTAAAATAATCTTATCTATCAACAGTTGATCTTTCGTTCCCCGTGATTGTTTTCTGCATCCTTTTTGTTCATCTGGAAGAAGGCTTTGGTTTTTAAGGTGTTAATATATCTTGTCAGCAAAAACGGACGTTATCAACTTCCACATGAGTGGAAGACAAGTTATTGGTCTATAGTTGCTGGCTATAGTCCCTTTGATGACATCTTTTTGAACCAAAACCGTTCGACCCTCGGTCAACCACTGTGGTAAATCAAAATTTGTATTCATCATAATTTAAATGAGACTTGTGAGGTTTCAGGGAGATTTTAGACCTTCCCCAGTGAATAGTTCGTGTCACCACCATTAGAGGTGTTGCTAGCCAAAGCTAAAGAGTCCCTCTACCCATGAAGCAGACTACCCCCGCCGTATGCCAACCCGGTATTTCTTGGTCTCGGGGAGAGCTAACAGGTACTACACCTTCCTCAAGGGTGACCAGAAGGTAGTTCTGGCAAAGGGTAACCTCATTCTCCCACGTCGAAACTCCACAACCGAATGCAATTTAATGTCAATTCCCAGGACACACACACACACACACACACACAGATATATATATATATATATATTCCTCTTGTTCTTATAATGTTATTCAATGTTACCCAGCACTTTTGCATTTTTATTGTTTGTTTTTTCAAGGAAGTGAGTGACTTCAGAACATTAAATGTTAAACATTAAATGTTAAACATTAAATGTAAAAACAAATATTTTTTGTTCTGGCATTGCTTACTTAACTGTGAAAGTCAGTTAGTTACTTTTGCCAGTTTAAACCTGGCGATGGTAATTATTTTACTGACATCTATTGTTACTAACTCATCTTTGCTGATACTAATTAATGGTTTGTTTCAATAGTTCANACACACACACACACACACACACACACACACACACACACACACACACACACACACACAGATATAAATATATATATATTCCTCTTGTTCTTATAATGTTATTCAATGTTACCCAGCACTTTTGCATTTTTATTGTTTGTTTTTTCAAGGAAGTGAGTGACTTCAGAACATTAAATGTTAAACATTAAATGTTAAACATTAAATGTAAAAACAAATATTTTTTGTTCTGGCATTGCTTACTTAACTGTGAAAGTCAGTTAGTTACTTTTGCCAGTTTAAACCTGGCGATGGTAATTATTTTACTGACATCTATTGTTACTAACTCATCTTTGCTGATACTAATTAATGGTTTGTTTCAATAGTTCAAGAAAATAAAAGCATTCCTGGAAAAAGTTTTCTTGAGAGCGTTTTGCAGTAGCAATCTGAAATGATGTGCTTTTTTTCAAGCAAAGTGCAAATTTGTTATGTTTTTTTTGTCCAGGCATAATCCTGGTCAGTTATTTCGTTGTGTGCTGGACAAATGAATAACTTTAAAGTATCCGCTGACAACAAACAATCTTTCAGGGGTTTTGACGTATTTTGTTCGATTGGGGCAGACACAAAAGGGAAGTTTCATGATTTTTGTGTCACCCGGGATCACACCACGGTTGTGGATGAAAATGAAAGAAACTGTTTAAAATCAACACCTTTAAAGTGCTGATTAGTACAATCAAGATCAGAAAATATAGGGACCTTCCACTTATTACGTTCGCATGAAACTGACCATTTTTCGACTCCCCCTCCCCCTTGTTCGCACCTGTTCGTAGGCAAGAACCCCCCGTGCGAGCGTACGTTATACTTTTCTTGACCGTCATTAGTAGTTGCCATTTCGATAGATAACTTTAAAATTATGTCATTGATTCTTCTTTTAAAGAAACTCACGTGCTTAAATTTGAAAAGTTAAAAATTGAAGCCAGGCTATTGTTGTGAGAAATGAAAGCAATTATAATTAGATACAAGCCGAATACAAACGAAAGAAATTCCATATAAACAAACATTAAATTTGTGAAAACAGATTAGAAAAATTACACCTGAACATCTGTCTTTCGCTGGCACTACTTTGTAAAAACTGTAACCAAAAAATTTTCTTAAGGTGAACGTTCTCATCTTGTGGTCCCCGCCTCCCCCCTGTTCGTATTTATTCGCATTTGTTCGCTTTTTAGGATTCCCCCTCCCCCCTCAATGCGAATGTAATGAATGTATGGCCCCATACCTCGAATGTTGAAAGAAAATAGCCATAGAGTATTGCATAAACCACAATTGGTCAAAATGGTAAAGATTAAAAGTGTATATAAACTATATCTTTTAAATGAAGTAACTGAAATCAAACTAAAGTTTAAAAGTTTCACTCAAATAATGGTTTGAAAAAACAGGATGATGAATTGACAGCTTTTGGAATAAACTATAGTAATATACCTGCAACATGAATAATAACATTACCAAATCAGCTGAAATAAATTCTTCAAAGTATCCCTTTCCATTTTATTTATGAGCAAATTTGTTGCCAACTGAGATTAACTGTGTTTTATCAACCAGAGTCTTGTAGGTCGCAACTATTGCTAGATTGTTGAAATGTTTAGTATTCGTCATGGAACAAAACCACATTTTGAATTCTGAGATGTAGAAAATGATCTTTCATAAGCACAGGAATTTGAAGGATTAATAAAGATTAATTTTGTTATGCCATCAATGTTTGACAATATTTTGCGAATCTTAGGGTCAGCTATCTTCAAACAACTCCACCATCACCGGTCTCAAGCGCGGATGAGAAAGAAGGAGTGTTGGGCAATGGGCCAATCACCCCTTCCCGTAAAACAATCACCGATTACGAAAATCTGAACAGCAAACAAAACTATCTATGGTCACAGAACCATGCCGTGTGAAATCTCTGAAGACAACGACCTCAGATGGGAAGACACGCATATGACGGCTGGTGATGAAAGCCTATGGGAAGTCTCAAACCTGAGAACGTCATGCTTGAGATCACTATTAACACCAAAAAGATACATCCGTGTTGGATGTTGGAATGTAAGAACCATGTACGCCACCAGGAAACTGCGATAATTGCAAGGGAAATGAAGAAATACCATCTAGAGATACTAGGTATAAGCAAAGCAAGATGAACTGGTTTCGAAGAAGTGAAGGTCAACACCGGAGAGTCTGTACTGTATTCTGGTTCAAATGAACAACATCACAGAGGTGTAGGAGTCATGTTGAACCCTGAGACTAGGAAATGTCTAACAAAGTGGAATCTAGTGAATGAAAGGATTATTAGTGCTAGATCCAACTCAAAATATTTGAAAACCACCATCATTCAGATCTACAGCCATACAAACGATGCAGATGAAGAGGAGAAGGATGATTTCTACGAACAACTACAGAAAGAGATCGAGTCAATACCAATGCGTGACATGGTGATGGTTATGGGAGACACAAATGCCAAAGTGGGTTGTAACAACAAAAACCATGAGAAAGTTTTAGGTGCAGATGCTGGAACTGACCATAACCTTGTGGTCAGCAAAGTGGAGCTTAGGCTTTCAAGACACAAAAGACTCAAAAACATCAGCAAAAGGGCAACATTCACCACTGCACTTATGAAACAAAAAGACGTGCAAAAGCAATTTGCAGTGGAGTTGAAAAACAGGTTGGAAGCACTGGAAGAGAGCATGGAAGCAGCCATGGAAGAGGCAAACATACAAAAAAATGGAAACATTTCAGCAAAATCTACACGGAGACAGCCGAAAACATCCTGGTAGGAAAAGGAAGGAGCATAAAGAGTGGATAAGCAGTGAAACTTGGAAAACTAAAGACGAGAGGAAAAAAATGAAAAATGAGATGAACTGTGCAAGATCAGAGGGAATTCGTACTATCAAAAAACAGAAGTATAGTGAGAAGGACAAGAGTGTAAATAAAAAGGGCAGAGCAGATAAATGTTGAAACCATCGAAGAAATCAACACTGGTCCCTTCACAGAGGAGGAAGTGAAGATAGCAGTAAAAAAGTTGAAGAGCAATAAAGAAGCAGG
This sequence comes from Morbakka virulenta, assembly GCA_003991215.1. Classification (NCBI taxonomy): domain Eukaryota; kingdom Metazoa; phylum Cnidaria; class Cubozoa; order Carybdeida; family Carukiidae; genus Morbakka; species Morbakka virulenta. The sequence goes on from RDPX01000364.1 coordinate 701,565, forward strand.
AGTAGATAACATCAGTGGAGTTAAAAGCTGGAAGCAAGATCACATACAACAGATTACTACACATGTTCGAGAAAGTGAGAGAGAACATCAATATGCCAAGTGACTGGAAGAAATCAATGATAGCTAAAGTACCAAAGAAAGGTGACCTTACTAAATGCGACAATAGTAGAGCAATATCCCTGCTCCCCATACCTGGGAAAGTCTTCTGCAGAGTTGTTTTAGAAAGAATCAGGAAAAGAGCATAAGGAAAACTGAGAAACGAGTAGGCAGCATATGGAAAAGGACACGGGACAGCTGAGCAGATTTTCATACTTCGAAATATTGTCAAACAGTGCATTGAGTGGCACGTTCCATTGTACATTAACTTTATTGACTTCCGTAAAGCTTTTGATAACAACGACAGAAAGAAATTCTGGAAGATTCTGAAGTTTTATGGAGTTCCAGATCTCTTCATAGAGATCATAAAGGAAATGTACAGAGGAAGTAGTAGCTGCGTCATTAACAACGGGCAGACGTCACAGTGGGTCTCTGTAAAACTTGGACTTCGACAAGGCTGTCAGGCTTCCTCTTGATTATTGCTGTAGATTGGATCATGAGGAAAGCAACAACGGCAAAGAAAACAGGAATAAGATGGAAGTTTACCACCCAGCTTGAAGACTTAGACTATGCAGACGAGATCGCCCTCCCATCCAGCGAACACCAAGAAAGGCAGGAAAAAACTGAAAAGTTATGTAAATATGCTAAAAACATCGGTCTCAAAATCAACACAGACAAGACCAAAGTGTTGACACTAAATCACAAAGAAAACTGCCCAATCGAGATCAAGGGCAGAAGTGTTGAAGACCTGGACACCTTCACATACCTCGGTGCCATAATAAACAAAACAGGAGGATCCACTGAAGATATCACACATAGGCTGAGTCTAGCAAGAAATGCGTTTGCCATGCTTAACCCACTCTGGAAGTCAAACCAATACAGTAGTAAGACCAAGATTTGAGTATATAACAGCAACGTAATGTCCATGCTACTCTATGGAGAAGATATGTGGAAACCAAATGCAAATGATGTCACCAGATAGGAAATATTTGAGAGAAAATGTCTGAAAAGAATTCTCCGTATCTTCTGGGCCACAAAAATTAGAAACAACAAGCTCTACCTTACGACGCAGACCAGTCCAGTAGGAGAGATCATAAGATGTAGGAGATAGAAATAGATTTGACATCCTCTGAGAAAGCCACAAAATGATAGCTGCAGAGTACCCTTAACATGGCGAACAACATGTTGGAGGAGTGCGGAAGCAGAAAGAAATGACCTGGGATAGCAAACATCGAACGCAGTTGGGAACATACTAAAAGACAGAGAGAGTTTGGGGAGGATGCTGTCGTCTTATGAGCTGCCCATGGCTCGAAGAGGATAAGTAAGTAAGTACCTTCAAACCTTTACCATCTCATTGAAATTATCAACACTAGTTGTTTTAAGCATTGAACAAAGTATAAAAACTTTCCTATAAAAGTAACTGCATTTTTATTGATTTCATCTTTAGAAGCTTCAAGGATAAATTTGTGACTTTCATTATAACCTTGTTTGTTGATAATATTTACCAAAAAGCGATCAATATTAAGAAAGATGACAAATGCAGGCTGATTGAAACACTGTTTGATCGACAATGCGTTTTAATAATAAGTTTTGAAATAAGCTTTATGGTGGTTATAAGCGTGATAGCATGGTGTACAATGCTCCCATCATCACTGTACCCGTTAATTTACATGCAATTCATGATTTATATTTAATTTGGTTGTTTACTTTCGCATGGAAACTCCGCTTGTGTTACGGTCTCATGTGGTGATGCTTTGTTTGTGATGGTATAAAAAAAATAATGCTGCATTTTCCTCAGTTCTCATTACTTTAAACGTTTCGATGATCAATTCTGTAAAGAGGAAGTCACTGAAAGCAGAGATTGATTCTTTGAAGAATGTTGTCAATATGTTATTACTGATTGAAAAACACCTTTGATCAAGGTGTTAACTAAAAAAGAATTGTTTATATGTCATCTGGGTCTGAACACTAATCATTCGTGCTATGATATCTGGATCAATTTTCCTGCTTAAGGTAAGACGTCCTAATGTTTTATCAATAGCACGTAATTCCTGAATTTCTTCTGATACGAATTTCCTCTAACTGTTCATCTCTTAGCACTAAGTTTATTCAGGACCTTGGAGCAAATTCTTTATCTTCTGCGATGTCATCACACTCAAATCACATCTCATCTTTAATTTTTTTCACTTGTGCATTGGCGAACCCTCAACTAGCAAAATTCTTTTTACCATGGTACTTATACCATTTTCAATAAGATTCGAATTTCTCACTGGGTTCCTAATTGCTTAGTGTCCTTGACAATGTGTTGCTGTCACTATTTGGTTGCTTCTCTAATATTTTTGTCTAAACGCCAGATTTTTGCTCAACTATGCTACTGGCTGGTGGCAACTTATGCCTTCACATTACAACTTCCACAATGTCAAGTAACTCAGCACCTAAATCTGTTGTGTGGAAATTCTTTAACATTGAGGAACCTAGTAACGAATTCGCTAAACGCAATATTTCGTCAAGAGAAGTGAAACGTGAACACAAAAAACAGAGTGATGGAAAAAGTTCTCCCATTTTTCAGCATTTTTATGCGGTAACAAAAAAATTAGTAGAGAGCAGTCCTTTCTATCCTCCGTCATCCATTCCATGTCACAGCATTGGAACGATGTTTGTTAAAGAGCAGTGAAAAAGATGCTGGTGTCCATGCATTACAGGAAGAGCTTCAAATGTCCTTGCAAAAGAGATTTTTCTCAAATAATGATATTCAAGTAAACAGTTTATCAGCCAAAGAATTTCTTATGAGCAAAGTTTTGAATCCCATATTTGAAGGAAGATACATGTCACACAATGCATTTACGAGCGATAAAACAATGCTTTTGGGAGGACTTAAAAACATAGCAACGGAGGATGCATCCAAAGAAAACGAATACACTGATGTTCCAAATGCGAAAAAGAATAATTCTCAATTTCAGTCTCTATAAGAAGAAACTCACCTTGAATTTTCGTCATGTTGTGATGAAGTTTGATAAGAAACGCTACTCACAGTGGCTTGAAAACGAGGTGTACAAGCCAATGGGAGTAGCGAAAGTGATAAAGAGATGTTATCAGGTGAATTACCGAAAAGGAAACAAAGGCATTCTTGCCTGGGAGTTCCTCTATCTGTCATTGTACTAGAGAAGGAAGGATACCTTAATACCCCAGTAATACCAAGAATCAAAAACCTGTTTTTGTGGTGGAGACAACACCATAGAGCATTCCCACGTGCTACAAAAGTAGCCAAGAGCTTTTTGTCAACAACAGCGTGTCGTTTTAAAGGGGTTGTTTTCCAAAGCTAGAAAGGTTTTTGAAGTAAAACGATTAAGGTTCCTGCTTTGCAATGGTAAAAAACGTCTTTTTTGGACCATAACCAAGAAAAATTTTGAACTCTGTTACGTTTACAGATTTTTTACTTATTTGAATACTGTGACGTGTTAACACCGAGGATTAAAGACTTTTACGTCATTTTTCATCTATATATGGGCTTATTCTTTTGTATTTAGAAGAAATAAAGAATCCGTAAAGATCCGGTTAATTTTTTCAAAATTCGGCCGGAACCAGATTTCAGTAAAATCGGATATTCCAGCAGGATTTTCCAGTTGACCAGAATTCCGGTGTACCCTTTTTGGCAGACTTCACACCACTATTGTAAATCCACAACAAATCTCGACTTTCCCATCTTTGAGTTAAAAAAAAAGATTTTCGAACTGGCTCACCATAGCGAGATTTAGCATCAGAAATCTAAAACAATTTTCAAAAGAACCTATCTCGCGAAAAGATCGAAAAATTCATGTTGAAAACCATTATGGGAATATTTTTGCTAAAAGAATTCCAGATTATTTTCATTACCTAGACGTTTGGGCATTTTTGTATCGTTGCCTACAAGCCTTATAAGTCGCCTGAGGTTATCGTTGCTATTATCTCTACTCGTTGCTACACCTTGATGTACGACATACCTTAGGCATGTCACAACTTGAATATGGTATTTTCTTACTCTAAGACGTCATCAGTAATACTGATTTGTTGATTTTTTTGGGTGTTGATGCCAGTGTAGAGAAAAATTTTCACATGCCAAACTATTTGTTTTCAAAATCGAGGCCGTTGCCTTTAGGTTTGCTATCTAATGGTCAAGACAGTTCCAGCTTGCATTTACTTCGTTCCAAAGCTTCTGACCAGAGAAAAAGTACACAAATCTTGTTGTGGTAACAAGCCAGAAGCTCCGTTGAGGTTCCAAAACATTCCAAAGTCACAATGACGAAACACGGTACAAAATTTTGGTCCCTTCTTCTCTATTGGTTGGTGCTATGGCAGGGCCCCTCCATTGATGGAAGCTTCTTCTTTTGGTGCTTACTGGTCTGATTCCCGCTGCAAACTGCTATTTTTCTTGATCACTAGTTTCGAGTCAAGTGCCACCTTCTCTCTCCATTCAAATTTTAAAGGAAGCTTTCTCGGCCGCTTCCTGTAACTCGCTCGCCATTTGTTTCACTTTAGTTGATCGTAAGTTGAACCTGCTTCGAAATATCTTCATTATTCCCTTCTCCACATATATGGGAGATCCAAATGGAAGATGACATTATTCTACATCAGTAGAGGCTCGTGATACTTATAGTTGGTGGGGCATGTCAAGATAATGTCTTCATTGATTTCACTGGCCTGCGTTTGAAAACTTTTTTTGAAGGTTGAAGGTTTATCAACTAAATTGCGGTGCGCTGAATCCTAAAATACCATCCATTTTCTTTGGTCAAGTCAAGTTTTTGAGATATGATTAGTGCACGTTTTGACCTTTGAATAGTACTCAGTTCAAGAAAAACAGAGCTGTAGCTGGCCCAATCTTTGTTTTTATACAGAAAACGAAACTGGAGCAGCCTCAATCTAAAAACAGAACTCCAATCTAAGAACTGAACTCTAAAACTGCTGTTTTTCAGCACGTGTGGTGGCCATATTGTTCTGGAAGTAGCAAAACAATGAATTACGCCCTAAAAACCTGCGGTTTGCCGTAAATTTTGTCAAAACCCGACGTTTGGATTCTGAGATATGGATTTTCTACCTTCAAATCAGATTTTTGTTTTGAATTTTGGCGCCACGCGCTACTGTCGAAATTGTAACGCAATCAAAGCAAACAACAAATTTTTCCTTTTCCTGTTAAACTCACAAAACCAGACAGGAGAACTGGAAATATTGTCATGGTGACTGTTGCTGAATTCACCACCTTCCACAGACAAACCAATTTCTCTAATCATGGAGATGAGATTGAAGAAAAATGAAGCCCTTGAGGCCATCACCAACAATCCTTGTGATAACAGATTTTGGATTGAGAGAGATTACTTAGTGAAACCTGACCTTTTCCCAGTTGACAGAAATAAGTTAAATTTTGAGTTTGAGTCATTTGGATCATCCCTAGATGCTAATGACACAACGAAAAAGGAGCAGAAAAGGCTGGCCAAGATGAAAAGAAAACAGAGAAATTAAAGAAGCCAAAAAAGTTTTTGAAACAGACCAACAGAGAATAATGCACAACAATAAGGAAACACAAAAGAATAAACAAACAGAATCTAACAATAATAATTGATCTTTGGAAAAGTGATTTAAAAATGAAGTCAGATCAGACGGTGAATGCATATTTTAAGGATTTACAGGACATAACTGAGAGATTAGCTTCAATAGATTCTGCAGTTGCTCCAGATTTTCAAATCGCTGTTCTTCTTCGTGGATTACCGCCTGAATACAAAACTTTACGGATTGCTTACGTGATAAAAGATGAAATCACACTGTCAGAGTTGAGGGAAGGACTACGAACAGAGGAACGAAGAGTAATGGACAAAAGGAATTCATCGCCAAGTTCGTCAGTGATGAATGCTGCAAATCGCAATATTTCCAAACATAGTCGTAAAAAATTTTTTTCTGGTTCTTGTTACAATTGTGGAGAGGAAGCCACTTCAAACGTGTTTGTCCGCACAAGTATAATGATGAAAGTGAGTTTACTAGACGTGGAAGTAACGGGAAGAGCAATTCCAGTGACAAGCAGACTCAATCCAGGAGGAAATATCATGCAAAAATGGCTTGTGAAGAAGACAGGGATAAGTATGAAGAAGACGCAGGTTTATTTACTGTTGTTTATTATGGAGGCTTACAGCGACGTAATCAATGGATTATTGATAGTGGTGCTAGTGCACAAATGACTTACGACTTTGATACTTTTAGTAGTTATAAACAGTTTACGTCCCCAGAGCCTGTAGTTTTAGGAGATGGCAATAAATGTTATGCAATAGGGTCTGGGACAGTTATTCTTAATGTTTACGCTAATGGTAGAAATTCTAGCGAACTTATTTTGACAATGTGTTGTTTGTACCTATGTTAAAAAATAATTTTTTCTCAGTTAGGGCAGTGACAGCACAGAGCAATTGCTTGTATTTGGGAGCTCGTGTTGCTGGTTGTATGATCAAAGGAAAGAGCTTGTTGCTAAAGGAGAATCGAAAAGCAAGATGTTCATTCTTCGTGCAGATTCGCAGGTCAACGTAGAGAAGAAAGCAATAAACAGAGCACGCACACCCAGCAGTGAGGACGAGTTGGCAGCTACAATGGATTTATGGCATAGAAGATTAGGACACTGTTGTACGGGGGGTTTAGTACATGCAGTGAGAAAAGGCCTAATTTGAGGAGTTAATTTACCAAAGCGTGGTAGATTGCATATGTCATTTTGTGAAGGTTGCGCACAAGCTAAGCAAACTAGAAAAGCCTTTAAACCCATTGGTGAGGTACGTACAAATGATATATTGGAACTTGTGCAAAGTGGTGTGTGTGGACCGATGTCAACAGCATCTTATGGCGGTGCAAAGTATTTTGTAACCTTCATTACTTCATGCGTACAAAGGATGAAGTTCTTTCAAAGTTTAAGGAGTATGAAGCGGAAGTCGCAAATCAAACAGAGAAAAGGATCAAAGTACGACGTACAGATAATGGTGGGGAATAAACGTCTAAACAATTTGAAGACTATTTAAAGATGAAAGGAATTGTGCATCAAAAAACTGTACTAGATTCTCCCCCAGCAAAATGGGGTCGCAGAGACACTTAACCGTACCATTAATGAAATTGCTCTTGCCCAAATTGTACATGCAAATGTACCACGTAACTTATGGGCTGATTTGGTGGGAGCTGCAGTTTATATTCGCAATCGTATGCCAATGACTACAATAGGCGTTACCCCTATCAAAGATTTTTCGGTCGAAAGCCAAGAGTAGACCATATACGTATTTTCGGTTGCTATGGATACGCGTTGTTACCGGAAACAGAGCGCAGAAAGCTTATGCCAAAAGCTGAGAAATTACGATTGATTGGTTATGGACCAAATTCTACTGGCTACAGATTATTTGATGAGCAAAACCGAAAGCTTATTATTCGACGTGATGTTCAATTTAATGAAAATGACTTTGGAAGAAAAACAGTACTTGATTGTGATCCTGTTCCAACACCAGTTCAACAAAGTTCTTCGTCAAACCATGAACAAATTGAAAGTCAGAATCTACAGCCAGCTGATATTTCAACACCAACATCTGTAATTCGAAGGTCATTGCGTAAAAGGAAAGAACCAAATCGCTTTGGTGACTGGGTTCAGGGTGATGAACTAGATGTCACAGAATTTGATGAAATTGATCTTGCAGTAGCACAGCCAGAGAGATGCCATTGTTTATTTCACATCAGTCAGGATGAGCCTAGGACAATTGATGAATCTGTGTCAAGCAAAGAAAGTGATAAATGGCAAGAAGCTGCAGACAAAGAATACAATTCGCTGGTGAATATGAATACATGGGAATTTGTACTGCTGCCAGAAATTCGTAAACCAATAGACTGTCGATGGGTATTGAAACGTAAATACAAGGAGGATGGATCAATTGAGAGATAAAAAGCAAGACTTGTTGCAAAGGGATACTCTCAGAGATATGGTGTTGATTATCATGAGACATTTTCTCCAGTAGTAAGATTCGATACTTTACGTGCACTGCTATCTTTTGCAGTACAGAATAATTTACTAGTTGATCAGATGTCACAACAGTATTTTTAAATGGTTATTTAGATGAGGAAATTAAAGTGGAACAACCCCCCGGTTATGCAGAAAAAGGCAACAAAAACTTGGTGTGTAAATTGAAGCGTTCGTTGTATGGACTCAAGCAAAGTTCACCTTGTTGGAATCAAAGATTTACAACGTATTTACAAGGCTTAGGTTTCGAAAGATGTGAAAGTGACTATTGTGTTTTTGTTAAAAAGGATCCTCTGATTTTAATCACAGTCTATGTCGATGATTTAGTGTTAATGACAGAAAATTCATTACAGATGCAACAGTTAAAGTCTGATTTGATTAAAGAATTTAAAATGATTGATATGGGACCATTACATTATATTCTTGATGTAGCAATTAAACAAACTGAAGATGGAATTCATCTTAATCAAGAAGCATACATCAATGATATGTTGCAATAGTTCAAATTGGAAGATACAAAGACAGCTGCTATGCCTGCTGATCCAAATGTTGTTTTGTGTAACAATGGTGGGTCTGAAAGCGTTGATCAAAAGAACTATCAGTCAATGATTGGAAGTTTACTTTATGCTACATTAGCAACCAGACTAGACATTCAATTTGCAGTGGGAGCTTGTTCTCGTTACAATTCATGCCCCATCCAAACGCACCTTACAGCTGCAAAAAAAATTGTTCGCTATCTAAAAGGTACAAAGACAAAAGGTTTGTTTTACAAGCGTGGATCAAGTGAACTTTTAGGCTATGCAGATGCAGATTTTGCTAGAGATATTGATGACAGAATCTCTACATCAGGATACGTGTTTAGGTTAACCGGAGCTCCAATAAGCTGGTTTAGTGGCAAACAAAGGGCAGTCAGTCTATCTACACCAAATGCAGAGTATGTTGCATTACGTGAAGCTGCAAGAGAAGGTTTATTTCTAAAGCAAATGTTTTGCGAAATTGAAGTAGAGATAGGCACAGTGCTGATAATGCAAGATAATCAAGCTACTATTGCAATGACAAGAAATCCAGTGCACCATAAGAGATCAAAGCACATTGACATTAAATATCATTTTGTAAGGAATGAAGTAGCAAGGAAAAACATCAAATAGAAATACTGTGACTCAAAGTCAATGATAGCTGATATACTAACAAAGCCATTGCCTGGAGACTGATTTTAGCGCCTGTCGGAAAGTATGGGGCTGGTGCCTCAAGTCTGAGTGGGAGAATGTGAGAGATTGTGCAGCCCAGTGACACCAGTACCTCAGTACAGCGGTTGCCCATGCCTGTCCTCCCAGCGATGTACAAGTTATGTTGTTACCATTGGTTACAATTTATGCAAATCATACCGTGTCGTATTTGTTTACATGTTTCTCGCTGCTGATATTTTATCAACAAAATATCTACCAAAAACATTGCGCGGTTGAAAGCGGAAGGTGAGTGGAGGGGATTGGCACTATTTGTTAATCAACAATGCAATTATCGATATGCAAGCACTACTAAAACAAACGTACAAATAAATTGTCTGAACAGGAAATGAATTGTTTCTATTCCTTGCTGGAAACCATTTTGCATTCACCTTGCGATTGTCTCAATTGCACCTCGTCTATGCTCCACAGATCTGTCTNGTTGCCCATGCCTGTCCTCCCAGCGATGTACAAGTTATGTTGTTACCATTGGTTACAATTTATGCAAATCATACCGTGTCGTATTTGTTTACATGTTTCTCGCTGCTGATATTTTATCAACAAAATATCTACCAAAAACATTGCGCGGTTGAAAGCGGAAGGTGAGTGGAGGGGATTGGCACTATTTGTTAATCAACAATGCAATTATCGATATGCAAGCACTACTAAAACAAACGTACAAATAAATTGTCTGAACAGGAAATGAATTGTTTCTATTCCTTGCTGGAAACCATTTTGCATTCACCTTGCGATTGTCTCAATTGCACCTCGTCTATGCTCCACAGATCTGTCTGATTGTGGACTTCAATTTGATTGTGTTGAAGTGGTTCGTGAAATGACCAATGGCGATACACTGATTTAGTACTTGTAGGATCGAGAAATTTTGGTGAAATGTTTGAAGACATAGAAGATTTGAGAAGAAGACCTTCAGAGAAATTTTAATTTTGAAGTATAACAAAGTCACATAAGTTTAAACATACTTTAATCCAGGGTGGTCTGATATCATTTTGATGTACTTTGCTGGACCTCGATTGATGATTCAAGTGAACGTCTTGTTGCAAACTCAACGGAATCCGTTTGTTTTTGCAATAAATAACCTCTTTCACCACACCAAAAATTCTTCTGACTGCAAAGCCGTTGTTTGAAATGGCTCACAAAAGACCTCTCAGACAACCAGCACGCTGACAATAATAATTTTGAATGGTGTTAATGAGCTTAGAGTATGTCTATTATTATTGCAGAACACGAAATCTGAAAATATTGTCTGGGAAATGAAGCCGCAATCGGAGCACCAAGATATCATTTCATGCTGGTTTTCTCACCAGAATTCTAACTAATAATATTTCTGAAATCTAAAACGTCATTAAAGAAGTCCCAGTCAACTTCTTGTCTAATGAGGAAAATGTCATCTACAAATCTGAAAAAAGAAATACAGTATTTGGTGTTAAATTATAGATTTAAGAAGCAATTCTTATTTTATTAATCTAGGATATTTATCATGCCGTGAGTTGTTAGCTTTCTCTGAGGTACGTTCCAAGAGAGACTTCTATCAAAGCATTTGATACTTTGATAGTGCCGACGTGTGTGTGTGTGTAAGCTGCTGGAGACCAAGTGAGCAGGCTGCACCGGGAATATCTCTCCCAACTACAGGGGCGTCGAAGACGCACATTTCCTGGTTGGATTTTTAAAGAAATTTTTCCAAATCGACGACGAACCAGATTCAAAATCACATGAACGACGAGATCGATTTCTTCAATGGTACGGAAGAACAGCTTGAATCGAAGGCTATTCGTTACTAAGTAGTCAGAAAAACCTGGCTAATCAGCATCCAGGCATCACCACGTGGAGGTTGCCTTCATGGACGCCCAGTGNATCTCTCCCAACTACAGGGGCGTCGAAGACGCACATTTCCTGGTTGGATTTTTAAAGAAATTTCTCCAAATCGACGACGAACCAGATTCAAAATCACATGAACGACGAGATCGATTTCTTCAATGGTACGGAAGAACAGCTTGAATCGAAGGCTATTCGTTACTAAGTAGTCAGAAAAACCTGGCTAATCAGCATCCAGGCATCACCACGTGGAGGTTGCCTTCATGGACGCCCAGTGCTGACGTGCTTGATGACAGGGAACGAGTTGTTATGAGAAGTGAGGCCACACAAATCTTGTGCCTGCTTTGTTTCTTTTGTGTTGTGCTGGGAGCCAAATTTCTGAATGAGTGCAAGATACGCTGTTATGATTGGTGTGTTGCAGGAAATGGATGGTTCCCTTGATTTTTTTGTTGTGGTAGTAATATTTATTTTCTCGTCCAGAATCTTTTTATTTTTCCAGTCAAAGGTGTGATTTTTGTTCAACAATGCTCCGCTGTTTCATGACTCTTGGTGTCATCTCTTCAAATAGCCCTCTTGTGCTCTTTTTCTCTTTGACCCAAGAAAAGCTTTGATTCTCCAATATATAAGACAGGGTAACCCTTACAATGCAGTCTTAAAACCAAATTGTTTCTCCAGAAAACCTGAATGTTAATAGAATAATCACATACAGCCCTGCTTTAATAATTAATCGATGTAGAAAAGAGATTTGCAAATAACCATTCCCTAGCTTTATTCCTCTTAAACTACACAAATGGGAAGACATTTGTGGATTTCATGTCTCAGTGGACTGAAGGATCACTATATGAGTGTGGTGAACTTTTTTTATTCCTACAGTGCCACTAAGCGTGCGAAATGAAGCGGTGAAAGGTGAAAAAGAAACAAAATAGACAAATGCAGAGACATCTAGACTATTTGTACACAAATGTACGCGAAAATGTATAAGAAAATTTCCACTTCTTCTGTAGTGAAAAATGTGACGAGGGAGATGCAGAGAGTGAGGAAAGAATCGATTGTCTCTCAACATTGGGGATAAAGGTCAGATCAAGTATGGTCAATGTTAAGGAACCCAATTTTTGCACAGGAGTATGAAACAAGTAATTGTATTACTTTAAGAAAGGTTTTATTATCATTTCCAATATCAAGTATAATTGGGTGAATTTGTAGACTTCATACAAGGTTCACTTTGTAATACTCACATACTTATATAATCTGAAAACATATTCAAAAATAAAACGAGGAAAGAATTGATTAACATGGGTAATAAAAACTGTGATAATTACCACAATGACAATGATCTCTCCACTTCCAGAATAGCTATTCCAACTTGTTGAATTAAAAACCAATAAAACCCACAACTAGAATTTGATATAAAAAACAATTTACGCAGATGACAGATGAGAGGCAAAGCATCCGAATCGCTCTCATCATTTTTAGTATCTACTAATAATTATTAGGAGAATGTAAAAGTTGAACCTGGAATCTCTTCGTTTAATTATAATTAGATGAAGAGATTCCGAGTTCAATCCCCAAAGCGGGCAAAAGACTTTGGAACTTAACAAGCGAAAAAGCCATTGGTTGACATCAAGAAGGGCAGCCAGTCAGGAAATTCCTCACTGCCAAGACCAAGTCCCTCTCAAGGACATTGTCTGAGCCCAGTTACTAGGGCAAATGACCTGAAAACAAAAAAAAAGAAAAAAGAAAAACTAATAATTTTATGCTACAAAAAGAAAATTAAAGTATGTCATTTAAATGACAAAACAAAATTTGTTTAGTGTTGTCAGGCAGCAAATGCATTCTGCGTTCCTGAAAATTGGACAGATGTGATGGCAGATAGCTTCGAGTGGTAACAAAAAAACTACAACTTGATTTTCAAAGCTTTTGTTCGAATTAAACGTGAACTCCCGAAAGAGAACACTGAATTATAGCTAGCTGATCGGATAGACTAAAATTAAAACCACATGTGAGATTTAATTTTAGTCTATCCGATCAGCTAGCTATAATTCAGTGTTCTCTTTCGGGAGTTCACGTTTAATTCGANAAATTAAAGTATGTCATTTAAATGACAAAACAAAATTTGTTTAGTGTTGTCAGGCAGCAAATGCATTCTGCGTTCCTGAAAATTGGACAGATGTGATGGCAGATAGCTTCGAGTGGTAACAAAAAAACTACAACTTGATTTTCAAAGCTTTTGTTCGAATTAAACGTGAACTCCCGAAAGAGAACACTGAATTATAGCTAGCTGATCGGATAGACTAAAATTAAAACCACATGTGAGATTTAATTTTAGTCTATCCGATCAGCTAGCTATAATTCAGTGTTCTCTTTCGGGAGTTCACGTTTAATTCGATAGTATATATATGGATTTAAACAGGAACTACAAATTAAACTAATTTGTAGTTCCTGTTCCTGAATTATACAAAATTAAGAAAAACAGGAAATGTGTAAAGTCAGGGAAAAAATCAGAAATGACACAGAGGTATAAAAGAGAGGTAATTACGTAAAGACACTGAAAGTGAGATTCAACATGACGAACAAGGAAATGAGGTTATCAGTCAGTAGAAAAGGAATGTCATGACGCAGAGAAGGGATCTAAAAATGAATGAGTTGAAAAATAGGGTCCAGTGACACAGCAAAAATTTTGAAATAAAAGAATTGGCGCATATTAAAAATGGGGGTTAGCTAGATAAATTTTCTTATCCACTTAGTCACTAATTTTAACTCGTTAACCAGGCAACAGCGCTCAAACCTTATCTTAGCCTCACTTTTCTTAATACTTGACCATTGACTGATAATCGCTGTAGCGATTGCTTAATATTGGTCCTGGTTTTTATAAGTAATTCTGTTAATATGTTGTTAATAATTATCACTGAAATTATTTATCATCTGGATATTTAGATGGCCAAATGCGAGCCTTGGCATAGCAAAAATCCTGTAACTTTGGCGTCCACATAAAAACAAGAAATTTTTAAATATGTTGTTCTTCCTTTTTTTAAATTTATGTTGGCAATTCAGATATCATAACGGAAGAAGTGAATTTAGTCAGACATTGGTACCAGATAAGAAATTAGTTTTTGGAGCCCTGATATTTGAGGCAGCAGAACAAAATCAACATAGTGCCTTCTCCTCTCGTAATAATACACTGTCGAGATCACTGTTAACAGTGAATTTGGTTCATCTACAGAATAAAATTGTTAAGCTTTTTATGAATAGGCCTGAAATTTGATTTCTAAAGAAGGCTATTCCGACATGACAAGATAATTTGCATGCAATTTATTATTTCGACTAAGATATTATTCTTTATTGAAATGCATGAAATGTCTACAACACGATTAATTCGAATATGATGTGAATGTTAAAGATTATTGTTTGACATATTGCAATATAAAGAGTTAAACATAAACTGTAAATAATAAGTTCATCCTTTTTTGTGCTTGACGACTTCTGTTAGTAAGGCTTAACGTAATGGTAGAAGCAGTTTGGGTGTTCTCACTGTTATTCAATGGACGATTGATGTGCTGATTGCTGTGGGGATCCGATGCTTGTACTTGTGTGGAAGGGTGTTCATGAATCGGAGTGGAATTTGAAGGAGTAGCTAGAGATTTTTTAAATTAATCCTTTGGTGGTCTGGGGTCGTGTATGTTCTCTCGAATATTACTTCTACTTGTCTCTGTTATCTTTGACCTTGGTTGAGGTGCCTCTAATAACTTCAGCAGACTCCCATCGCTTTGTTTCTAGATCTCTGAAACCAACATTTTATCCCATTGTGAGAGGTGGTAAGGAGAAGGACCATTAATTGTATTGCTGAGAGGAATTTTTCCTCAATCCTGTAAGACACTGTTTGACGTCGTGACCACCACGTACAACATGAGATGTTTTAGGGTTCTTCAAGGTAAGTGTTCTGAAAATGATGGGAGATTGGAAGATAGTGCTGTTGCTTTGTTGACTAACATTGTCAAGTCAGGGTCTGCGTTACTTTCTTGGCATTTGCTGAAGATAGGATTTACTGTTCTTACTCAACAGTCATTGGATCTATTAGGGATTAGAAAATGGGGAGAAATTGGTTTTTGAAAAACCTTGAAATTAAAAATTATTTACTATAAAAACTGGGCTTCATTAACAGGAAAAAGTGTGACTGGAATTCCATTGTCACCAAAGATTCCTTTAAGATAAGATATGCTTGTTTTTGATATCAGGAACGTCAATTTTTGAATAAAGGCAAAACAAGAGTAAGTATCTTGTACAAGAGGACAGGTTTGACTTTCCCAACAAAATAGATCTGAATGGTATGTGAAACCCTTGAAGCAACATACTGAAGATGGAGAGACTCCTTTTATTATGCCGGTTGCTATCTCTGGCAGGTGTCCTACCGTGTCTTCAATGTCTTTGTCCATGCCTACCGAATAGATTCCTGTGCGAGGTAGCAGTTTGATTTTTTAACACCAGGAGAAGTAGCATAACGTAACCTTTTTCTTGAGTAATGAAGGTACGATGATACACGTGCCGTTTAGGAGAAGACCATCTTGGATACCTATTTCATATGTATAATTTAAATATGGAAAGAGAACGTCTGGACAGAGTTTTTTCTGTTAGGGACAATCTGTTGTACCACCATCAGCAGCTGTAGCTTTGGAGACATCATTGTGACGTGAAGATGAAGAATTAAAACTGGCCCTTGTGTTTCTGTAACATGGAAGCATCAAATGAAAGATGGTCCTTACGACGCTATCTCAGAGTACATGTTCCACAATTTTTTACTGTAGTGAAATCATATCCAATAATTTCTACTGAAGATAGCTTCACTTGTAGTGACTTTTTCTGTGATGTTTTGTAAAGCAAATGAATATAGGTAGTTCAAGGCATGATGCTTCCTTCTGCTTCTATATCGACCTTCCACTGTAGCCCTTCAGATGAAGTAGATATATCTATACTTCAGTTGACAAATATGTCTGTTGCATTGGTCAAAATGGTAGAGTCGATCCTATCAATATGGAGTTTGAAATTTAGTTCAGAGTCATGATCTCATGGTACCTTCTTCTGTTGCATGGATTTGTTTTACCGGCTTTTAAGACGCTACTTCGATGCTTTTTTTATCAGAGGTACACACTTCTGCCTACAGATTAGCTTTGCCACATTTGCTTTAATCTTTCTAGATATAAATCAGCTGGTTCACAAGGTTGTTGTGTGCATCCAAGAAAGCAGAATCCTGCCACACAACCATTACGTTTAGGTTAAATTAACCTAAATTAACCTCTCATGCTTCCTATTCAGGAATGACATAAACACACAAAACTGCGGTGAGCCTCTGGGAGCTTAAAAACATCTTCAGTGGTTGGTGAAATATTTATGCAAGCATTTGAAGCCACAGCATTATCAACAGCACACCATGCGTCAACTGTCGGGGGAAGATACGTTGACAATTTTTAAAGGAGACAGTCAACAAGGTTTCTTTGAGCACATCAACAGTCTTAATTCAAACATTGTGTTCACTACGGAGAAAAATGAAGAAAGACAAGTTCCCTTCCTTGATGTTCTAATAAAGTGACAAGCAGACTGCACCATTTCGGTTACTATTTACAGGAAACCACCTCACACCGACCAGTACCTTAATAACGTATCACACCATTTAGTTTCAGCTCGTCATGGTGCAATCTCAACTCTGTTGGGAAGGGCAAGACGCATCATTTCAACTCCATACAACCTTAGAAAGGAAAAAAGACAATACTAAAAGCTGCCAGGCCTAATCAGGAATAAAATAAAGAATCCGTGAAACAAATTTGTCTGTCTACCCTGTTTCAAGAACAACAACAAGCAGCTGAGACGAACTTCCCTACAACGTAATACCAATTGTCGCATTTTTCACAACATTGTGAAGAACCAGACAAGGCATGAAGCCATCAAATGAATAAAACCGTAAAGAAAAGACAGAAAAAGGGCGAGGAAAAGGGATAAGACTTTACCTCACACTTTAGGGTTTTCGAGTCATATGACAATGGAACCATTCAGAACACAAAAAGCTTCAAAATTTAGCTGTCCGAAGCAAAAAATTGCATCCAGAGAAATATTTATTACAATGAAGGCAAAAACTGCATAGGGATGAAGATGTTGAGAGACAAGAGTCATACGAGTTGCAACAAACTGAGCTGGTAACAGTAAGAAAACGTCATCAAAACAATTTCCAAAGAAATACCTACAGAAATTACTTTAAGTAGGCACATTCTGTCGATCAGACAAAGACTGAAGAGCAAAGGAAAGATTTGGACCTATCGAGTTACAGACACATTTCTGAACTCGAGCAGGAACATCAAGAGAATATGATGGAAGCATCTATCCGGATACGGTAACAATATTCCTTGAAAGGCTGGATGGAAGATTTATAAAGATATAAAATGGACTTAAGCATAAGGTACTTTGTAACACAAAAAGCAACCTTTTTAAAAGAAACAGACTCACCTGTAAATTAAATCTAAGAACTCAAAGAAAGATCTGCAGAAGATAGCAGACTAAGCATGGCTAAAGATTGGCATTCCTTAAGAGGAAAACAACTTTACATGGTGAAAACCAGCATGATTGTGCATGAATATTGGGGGGATACAAGGACTCAGTTTTCCATTGAATGAAAACAATTGCATTTAGGTTGCGTTGAGTAAAAAATCCACCCCTTCAATGATAATGTCTTCAACTACTTAAATATTAATCATTACTTCAGCTTATTTGGATATTTTTGTCTTACTTGTCTTAATCTTTTTGTCAGATTCACCTACTATTTCACCCTAAGTACTCATTTTTCAATTTGTTTTGACTTTCAACGTCATTTCCCCCCAGCAATTGGGGTTCAGGCGGTACACTTCAGAGGGACTTTGTTTTGGCAGTGCGGAATTTCTTAGCTAGACACACTTTCCCTGAGCCAACCAATGTTTTTTTCTTTTGTAAAGTTCCAAATTCTCCTCTGCTACTCGGGGAATGCAACTCAGAACCTTTTGGTTACTGTGTAACTGATCCCAAGTACCAATAATACTCTAAAAAATTTTTTGCTACCTATTAATTTTGTTGTTGTTGTTGTTGAAGTATGCATCTTGTTACAATATTCAAAAATAAAGAAATTGAAAGCATTCTCAATATGCTTTAAGCATCATGAAACTAGAATCAGTTCACTCTCTACCGTTACTCAACTTCTCTCATTATTTTTGTACCTTAGCTTCTCCATCGATAGTGAAGGCGAGATATAAAGGGCAGTGAATACCACAGAGGCAGTTAGTGGGCAAGCTATCCCAACCGATGGCACTATTTTTATCACCCGTTTTATTTTTTATGTCTGGCATAATTTGTGGGTCCACGCACAACTGTGTGCAACAAACTGGATACGAACCAGTGCCTGAGGTTATTATGACCACATCCAGTTCCACCTGCGCTAGTGGGGCTCTTTCTTAACCAGATCATATTTGCAACTTTATCTTTCATTTAAATGCACCATTTTTTCTATTTAATGCGTTTTATCATCAGTATTATGTACACCACTGTTATGCATACCACCAGTATTTTAGCGCCATTGATATCAAACTATAAAATTGCAAAGAAAAACAAATATAGCAATTTTTCTACGTCGCCACTTTTTTATGCATTTTTAAGTACAGAGAACACGGAATTGATGTTTTCTACTCGCTCTTATGAAAACTGCAGTGAAAAAAATGTTGTGCAGTAACACATACTGATATTCAATCAATATATAACATCATTATTAAGTCATACTTTAACTTAAAAATATAAAAAGACCTATTCTCATTAGCTAATTTTTCAGGGTTCTTTAAAGCTTAGCGGCAATGTTTCATACCCAAAAAAATTGTGTGCTCAGTGCTTACAACAAATGCAAGGTCGGATTCCAATGGCTCTTACTTTCTTCTCGTGATTTATCTTCCCCTTTGCTCATCCTGCAGCTCAAGGACTGTCTGAAAGGGTGTCTGAACAAATGTACCCATGAAATTTGGTCTACTTTACGCACCTTTTAAAACAAAACATAATGAAATTTTTGAAACCCGCTAAGTATTTTTAGAATCAAAAGTCATGCAGACAAAAGAAAATTCACCAGAAGAATGTTTCAACGTGTTCAGCACCTTTAAACCGTGCGCGATTTAATCAACACCTGTAAAGTCTCATTTCTTACATCCAAGTTAGGAAAACCCTATTCTGTAAGAGAAAACAGCATCAAAGCTGTGTTGACCTTCTTCAGCAAAACACTTTTCAAATCCAATTAAAGTGTTTCGAATTTTCCTCTGCGTAATAAGGTTTACCTCGACAAAAATAATATTCTCATAACGGAAGTAGTATCCTGCACAACAGATAGGAGGGATGATGGGTCAACGGAACAGTTACTTGGAGCTGATGAAATCTGCTCCAAGCAACTCAGTTTACTGTGTAATTCGTCGTAACATATTTCTGCCTGTGCATCATTACCGGAACTAAATAGATCCAATTCAGCTGTTGCTTAACCTTTTAACCGCAGAAAATGCGAAACAAGGGCGCAATGCATTTTCAAAATGTCCTGAAAGTCAATTGGTGAAAACTGTAAAACGTTGTTGGTTCACACTCATGTTAGCTTGTTGTCCAAATGTCTAAAAAAATTCTACGAGCCTATGAAATACGTTTTTGAAGATAAGAGTATTATACAGATTACCTTTAGTGAACAAACCAAAAATAATGTTAAATTATTGCGTTGAAGTTTTTTAATGTGGCATCTGGGGGGTATGACAAAGCCTCTCCACGTCAAAACCACGTCAATTTTTTTGTTTTGGCAATTTAGGGTTTTAAGGAGACACTTTATATGAATGGGTATTTCGCTTTGATATTGGAGTGAAATTGTGGAAAAATATCCCTTAGCAAGTGTATTTGCACAAGAAAAGCTGTTGCACTTTACAAGCTACAATAGTTGAATGTGCTTCTTTTCTTTCAGTGCCTTATCAGAGAGATTCAGCAAGAAACACAATCATCTCAACATTACAGAGGACCCAGGGTAAAACGAATAAGCATACAACCAAGTATTAACTCAGAGTCTTCTGCGTATCAGTTACAAGGTAAGCACTGAGACTAAATACGTTTCGTCTAATGAACGGCTTTGTATGAATTTGCCCTGTGAAGTAATAATAATAACTCAGTGGTTGTTAAGTTGTTAAGAAACGTCTTTATTTCTTTGCGGTGTTTCTTTTTGTGTTCGCATGGGGCACTGAATGCGGACATTTTAAGGGGCGTCTAAAGGGGGCAGGTTAAGAACCAACCCTCTGAAGTATTAGGAATCCTTACTCTTAGCACATGTCAAATGAAAGCAATGAAACTTTTGATAAGGGAGGGGTGGGATAAAATATAGAGATCACAAATTTTACTGTTAATGCCTTAGTACTCAGTACTTAATACTTAGTACCAAAATAAAAAGACCTCTAGTTTTCCTGATCTGTAATATGTCTTAAATAGGAACATTTCTTTGAATTGCCTTTTTTCTGTACGTTTGTTAAACTTTTTAGTAGATTTGAATATCATGTGCACTTGGTCGCACATGCAAAAAGTGTTTTACAATATTGCAGGTCATATCAAAGTCAGAGAGGTTTTTGGTCGGTCGTACTTTTCTTTTTCTTCAAGTGCCGTGTCTCTCCAGAACCTCGGCGGTCATGCTCGTTCGCAAGGTCTGTTCTTTGCCATCCTCAGCAGCTCTATTTCACTTTTCCTGGTCCAATGTGATGTGCTTTTCATGCATGTTAGCCGTCTACGGCGCCTGCCTCTTCTGCCACATATTCTGCCTGTGAAAGCCAACTCCTCCTGTCCTTCCTTTCTGATCACATGCCCCAGGAAAGATAGCTTCTTTCTACTGATGATTTTCAGGAGGTTCATGCTGTAATCTGTTCGTCTCAAAACGTAATCATTCGTTACACGGTCCGTCCAAGAGATTCTCAAAATTCTTCGTAAAAACACATCTCAGCGGCATTTATCCGACTCTTTATTTCTTGCCTTACTACCCAGGTTTCACACCCTTATATCAGTACAGGGAAGATGTTCCAGCTGAGTGCCCACACCTTTTTGTCCATTGAGATAGTTTGACTCTTTGGGATACGAGACACACGTTCCAGTGTCTCTTTTGCCATCGCTATCCTCCTTCTTTATTCAACATTGCTTCTCCCATCCCAACATAACATACCTTCAAGGTAGTTGAAATTATTAACCTACTGTATCTTCTCACCCTTGACCTCTAAGTCACATTTAACCTGTTCTTTCTTTTTGCTGACCGACATACAGAACCTATTCGCCGGTTGATATTAAGTCCTTTTCGGGCGCTTTCTTCACACACAGGATTAATGATTGCTTGAAGCTTTTCTACCGAGACTGCGATAGGTGTGGTGCCATCGGCGTATCTGATGTTATTCACATTATGTCCTCCTACAATAAAACCTCACTCTTCATCAATGCTTATCAGGATACGCTCACTATATAAATTTAAAATACCTGATGAAAGAATACAACCTTCACCTACTCCTCTTTTCATGCTTGTGTATTTTCCGATCTCATTCTGTATTCTTACCCTTCCTGTTTGTTCCCAGTACAAATACCTCAATACTTTCAAATCTGTCCCATCCATTTCTAGTTATTTTAGCATATCTAATGACGTCTCATGTATTACTTTATCGAAAGCCTTCCTGCAGTCGATGAAGAAGAGATGGACGTCTTGCTCCATCTTAATAGCTCTTTCGGGCGGGATTTGCATGCTGAAGATTGCTTTCTGTGTACCCGAGTCTCGGACAAATCTGAACGTTTGTTTACCAATTTTAATTCTCGTTGCTTTGCGTACCCTTGCCACCAACACACCCATCAGGATTTCGGTAATGTAGCTCATTTGGCTAATTGTTCGATGGCGTTCAAATTCTGTTGCTCCTGGTTTCTTGGATAACGCGATGGAAATTGCTTTTGTCAGGTCTGGTGGAAGCTCCCCGCTATCGTAAATGTCGTCAACCCGCTCTGTTATTTTGTTGATGTTAAACTCATGGAGTGGTTCAATTATTTCAAAGCAGATGTTATCTGTCCCTTCTGCTTTATTCCTATTCATTTTTTCAATTGCTGCTCTAATCTCCTGTTTCAAAATATTTGGTCCTTCCAAAGGTTTCTTTATTTCAGCCTTTCCTTTCCTCCACTTTCATCCAGAAAGAGCTCATCAACATACTCTGCTCACCGTTCAGCAACTTCATTCAGCTCCAGTTTTTTTCCCGTATGATTCTGAATTTCTTCTGAACCCAGAAACAAAATTGTTTCCAAATAAGGATAGTCTGTCGAAGGAAAGCAAGACTGATATCCAAATTCAGCAACCTCCGTTTACTTAAAAACAGTTAAAATATTTCCGACCTTAGGCCAAATAATTTTTTTTGACCTGTATATAATACGTTAGGAAAAAACTAAGACAATTACATGTCGGTGGTAAAACAAAGTTTGAAGAGTAAAGGCAAGATTTGGAGCTATCACGTTACAAACACGTTTCTGAAAGAAATAAAGAACATCAAGATGAGACAAAGAAGACCTGTCCAGATATTGCAACTGCACTCTTTACAAAAGCGGAGGTTTCTGCAATTCCAGAAGAAGACCTATCAATAGAAGAAGTGATTAAATGTTTGTTAAGAAAGTATTTTTTCACACTAATTTTGTGTTGTTTTTTTATTACGCCTCAAGCCAAGATAAAGAGTGCCTGACACATGACAATGTGATGAAAGGCAATGGAGAAAAGACTGGACAGTATTTTGCGTAATAGAACAAAAGAATAACAATAGGCTGTACTCGGTATGATGTGCCTGTTGCTTGACCAGCAAATTTGGGTCCATATTCATTTCCTGTAATATTCGTGAAGGGTATTATCTGTGATCGGTGACTTCTACAAAGTGGGATGTAACTATTTTTCTAATGAATCCACTTTGGAAGATCTGGAGGTGATGACGAGAAGTCCGAGAAATGTCCGAGAATAAGATAAGATAGGGAATAAATAACCGGGGGCTGCAATAAAACGAGGGGTGTGTGAGAAATATATGAAATTAACTGCACTAAACGAGGAAATTTCACGTACCTCATGTTTTTTTAAAAAAAGAAACCTTATCTTTTTAGAATGAACAGCTACAGTTCTTACATTTTTTTAGAAAAGATTGAAATTGGTACCATTTTCTATAACGAATGTATGAGCATGGTCTAAATAATGTAATCACAGAATCCTGTTAATATACCACATAATTGACCTTGTTTTGTCATTAATATTAGGTTTGTAATCTATCTGTAGAATACAAATTGGTATGATACCCCTAGAAAAATAAANCTGTAATATTCGTGAAGGGTATTATCTGTGATCGGTGACTTCTACAAAGTGGGATGTAACTATTTTTCTAATGAATCCACTTTGGAAGATCTGGAGGTGATGACGCTGTGAGTAATCTCGAGTCCGGAATAGAAAAGCTAATAAACGGGGTTTGGAAATAAAGAAAATAAATAAGAATAAGAAATGTCCGAGAATAAGATAAGATAAGAAAATAAATAACCGGGGGCTGCAATAAAACGAGGGGTGTGTGAGAAATATATGAAATTAACTGCACTAAACGAGGAAATTTCACGTACCTCATGTTTTTTTTAAAAAAGAAACCTTATCTTTTTAGAATGAACAGCTACAGTTCTTACATTTTTTTAGAAAAGATTGAAATTGGTACCATTTTCTATAACGAATGTATGAGCATGGTCTAAATAATGTAATCACAGAATCCTGTTAATATACCACATAATTGACCTTGTTTTGTCATTAATATTAGGTTTGTAATCTATCTGTAGAATACAAATTGGTATGATACCCCTAGAAAAATAAAGACTGTCGTCTCGAAGGCATAGTTTGATGTTGTTATCAACATAACAACGTCCTTTTGAGGCGAAGAGCGTATGTTTGTCCTTATTAAATTGTTCTTGTCGCGTATTTTTGCTGGCCTCTTATGGCCTTCTCTATTGCGCAGATGGCGACCGAAGCCAGTTAGCTTGCCTCTTACTAGCTTCTTCTTCTTCGTCTTCTTCTTCTTCTTCTTCCATTTGCTGTTTTTGCTGTCGCCAGGGGTCAGCAGCACGTAGTTGTTGGCGTGAATCCACCTCAGTATCCTTATTTCCGTCCGAATAAGCATTTGCTCCTCCTTCTTTCTATGGGCCCAGGTTTCCACTTCCCACGCCAGCACTGGTCTGATCATCGTTGTATATGCCTTTACTTTCACCCGCCGGGGGATTCTTTTATCGCAGACTATGCCCTTCACTTCTCTCCACTTATTCCAACCAGCTTTTATTCTTTCCTTTACATCTCTTTGACAACCACCAGTCTCTTCCAGGGTCGATCCTAGGTATTTGAAACTTTTCACTTGTTTCAGGTGGTCACCACTGGCACCTCTCATGTCCAATACCCTTCCTCCTTCTTTGCAGCATCCCATCACCTCTGTCTTCTTTGCATTTACTTTTATTCCTTGCCTCTCCAATGTCCTTTGCCACATTACCATTCTATCCTGCAGATCCGCTTCGGTGTTGGCAGTGACAGCAAAGAAAAGTTCCCAAGCTTCTTCGTTTCGCAGCCTATTTGTCAACACATCCATTACAGTGACAAACAGAAATGGGCTCAGTGCAGAACCCTGATGCAGTCCTACCTTGACCTCAAAAGCCTCTGACTGTCCCTCTTCTGATCTGATCGAGGTTCTTGCCTCTTCGTACATTTCCTGTATTACTTTACCATCTTCTCTGGTACTCTCTTCTTCAGCAAGGCCCAGAGGACAACCTCTCGTGGCACACGATCGAAGGCTTTCTTCAGATCTATAAATCCACAGTAGAGTGTTTGGTTTCCATCCAGTCTCTTCTCCTGTAGTTGTCTCATTATAAAAATTGCATCAGTCGTGCCTTTTCCTTTCTTAAAGATATACTGCATTTCATCAATATCTATGATATCTCTGAGTCTCTGTTCAATGATCCTTTCCATAACTTTCATTGCATGCTCCATTAACTTTATCCCTCTGTAGTTCCCACATTCCAAGTTGTCTCCCTTCTGTTTGAAGATAGGGACAATATATCTCTCCAATTTTCTGGAATCCTTTCCTCATTCATGATTATATTACACAGCTCCGTCATCCACGTTACTCCATCCTCTCAAAGTGCTTTTATCATCTCTACTGTCACTTCTGATGGGCCATTGGCTTTTCCATTTTTCATTCTTTCTAAGGCTCTTCTAACTTCCTCCTCTGTAAGAGATGATATAGAACCTTCTGTTGGGTTGCAGAGCACAACAGGTTCTCTTGGATTCTCTTCATTCATCAGTATTTCAAAATACTCCTTCCATCTCCTTTGTATTGCCTTCTCTTCATACAGTATTTCCCCATTTCCATCCTTGATTCCACTCACGTTACCAACGTCCTTCTCCATTCTTGCCCTTGTCTTCGCTATTCGATAGATGGAACTCAAAGCATTCCACTTTGTTTTTGCTACCTCTCTTTTAGCTTTTCTGTTTGCCTCTTTGTATGTACTTTCATTTTCTTCTGTGGGGTCATTTTTCCAACTTTTAAACATCTTCTTTTTATTCCCCACAGCTTTTTGCACTTCATTATTCCACCACCATGTATCTCTCTAGACCTTTTCCCCTCCCTTGGTTCTTCCACATACAGTTTCAACTGCTTCCATCATCGCCTCTTTCATTTCAATCTATAGGCCATCAACATCCCTGTGTGTATCCTGTCTCTTCTCTAGTACCATCTCCTTATACCGTGCTTTTCCTTCGCTAAGTATCCAAACTTTAATTTTGGGCCGCTTGATGCTCCTAGCTCTTGCAGCTCTCCTTAATCCCAAATCCACTACTAGCAAACGGTGCTGATGTACCATGGCCTCGCCATTTATCACCCCACAGTTTGTTATTTCTCTTTTGTCATCTTGCCTTGTCATGATGTAATCAATCTGTGACCTCCTTTCGCCACTATCATATGTAAAGAGGTGTTCATCTCGTTTCTTGAATGTTGTGTTCACGCAGTACAGTTGAAAACTCTCAGCTACTTCCAATATTCGTTTACCTTCCTCGTTTCTTCTTCCATACCCAAATCCTCCTTGTATTTCGTCATAGCCATCCTTGGCTCTTCGTCATGCCCATTCAAGTCACCGCCAATTACTAGCTTTTCTCTTCCCGGTATACCATATAGTAGAGCTTCAAAACTTTCCCAGAACTTATCCTTTTCCCCCTCACTACATATAGCTTGTGGCGCATGTGTCGATAAGATGTTTATGACTCTTTTTCCTATAAGTAATTTGACCTGCATTAGCCTGTCTGATCTTCTTATCACTTCTATAACTTTATTCTTCAAGCCTGTATCCAGAATCACTCCCACTCCGTTCCGGCCAGCCGATCCTCCACTATACAGCAACTTGTAACCATCAGCCAGCTCCTTTCCTTTCTATCTTGTTTCCTTCACGCACAAAATATTTAGTCTCCTTCTTCTCATGCAGTCCACCAGCTCCATTCCGCAAACCACCACCAATCACACCTTCATCCAGCAGTATTGGCAGATCTTTTTTTAATTGTTTTATCCATGTCAGTTTGGATTTCCCTGGGGGTCTTTTTACTGGTCTTATAGCTTCTTGTAATTCTTATTTGGCTGGGGTGTCACTTGGGAGCCTTAGCAAATGACCAATCCATTTGTATCTTCTTTTTTGATGGTTCTCGACCACTGTTTCTGATTTGTATATTTATATAATTTCTCGTTGCTTATCTTTTTGGGCCAGTGAATGTTCAGCAATTTTCTTAGCAGCCCTCGTTGGACTATGTTGATTGTTTCTTCTGTCTTTTTTGTTATGGTCCATAGCTCACTATTATATAAGAATGTTGGTGGCACATGGGCATTCGGTACCCTTATCTTAGTCTTGAACTTTGTTCTTCTATGTTCTAGAATGGTCCCAGGAGATATGTGTTTCTACGACACCAAAACTAAGGGAAGGAGTTTTTACTGTGTCTATCAATCTGAAATTTGACTGACATATGTGCTTCACTAATGAGCACATTTTCATTTATAGTTATAGCTATGTAGTTCTGCTAATTGATAAGTAACCAACTCATTCAGTGTTGCATACGAAGCAAAACTTTGACAGTTGAAAATGGATTTGTGATTATTTGTTTTCAGACCAGCTGGTTGGTCATTGGGAAGAGCGTAAAAGTCATAATCTCAAGATTATTTGTTCAAAAATGTATTTAAATTTTGAAAAGTAATGTGAAATTGTTTTTATCGAAAAAAATAGTAGTTAGAGGGTTGTATATTCCTAGTTACGTACTTCTCAGAATCCAAAAAATCGACGGTCGGGGGCTCTAAAATGAAACAGTTCGATTGACAGTAACGGTTGCTGAGAGTTAATAAAATCCAAACAGTTCTCAAAATCACATTTCCAAAACAAAGCTCTAAAATCCAAGTGGTGAAAATGAGCCAGAAAAGGTTAGTATAACTTCCTAAATAAGTAGCAAATAAAGTTCCACTGTCTGCTTCAACTCTAATCGAAGTGGCTAATACAAAACCACGTGGTAAGTACGAGGCTGTGAAGATCTTGATGGGGATAGGGATCTCACAAAACATTGCTGTCCAATTTGATACGCAGTTTAGGGTGGAGCGGGGAGCTTTGAATGACCCAGCAGGACAACCATTTCCCTACCAAGAGCATGTAATCACCAAGGTAAAAATATTAGTAGGACGGTCGTTTATTTGAAGTTATCAATATGAAACAAATGTCATATTTTCAATGAATCAAACCAAGGGCATAATAAGATAATTTCCTTTTTATTTGTTAAGTTATTTTTATTAATTATAATATAATAATAATAATAATAATAATAATAATAATAATAATGATTCCTGTTGTGATAGGAGCATTGGGAAGTGTCAGCAAAGGGTTTAAAAATTGGGTTCAAGAATTGAATATTGAACCTAACATAGTGGACATGCAGAAGACAGCTTTATTAGGAACAGCTAGAATCCTAAGAAAAGTTCTTGAAATGTGAAAGATAGGAGAAAGTACCTTATTAGCCCTAGGTCATTAGTTGTGACTCGCCTAATAAGGAGAATTACGGTACAAAGATCAGCCAGTTAAAAAATTTTCAAAATAATAATAATAATAA
>RDPX01000365.1:47516-61797 GCA_003991215.1 Morbakka virulenta
AACAGACCAAATGATCTAATATCATTGTATTGGTATTGAACATGATGTTTTAAGTAATACACACTCGAAAGATTTTAATTAAGTTAGAGTTACCTATCATAAAAGAAAGAGTTTCTCAATAACATCAAAAGTGGATTTTCAGGAGTTTCAATCTTTTGTTAATTGATCTAGAAAAGCTTGTTATCCCCGAGTTTATTACCTGAGGACACAAACCCAATTTTTTTTACCGAATAAAGGGTTTCAAATTTCAAACGTAAAATATATTCAAAATTTGTTTTTATTTTTTCACTTCTACAAATGCCTACAATGAGTGAAAAGCAGGGAAAAGACTTTGAAAGAAGGAATTTTAATGCAGAATTGTAAATGTAGATTCCTAAAAATAATTTTTAAATGTTAATTTATAACTTGAAAACAAGCTCAATCAGTTAATCAATCAATGAGGCTTTTGTATTTGTTTTTACGCACAATTACTGAGATTCTTGGAGTAGTTGTTGAATGAGGTACTCGCATATCGTCTTTGACAACCAAACGAGACTTCTGTTTTGTTTTTATGATCATCAATAACGAGAACCCGGCCTCGTAACTATCCTTATCATTTCCAATGCGCGCGCAGAGTCATCCAAGTCCATCTTCATTCATCAAAAGGCTTACTGCTGGTTTATTTCATCTCAGAGGTCAAAAACGCCGTCGTGGGTTTGATTGACTTGCCAATCATCAAATGCTGCAACATTTGCGCAAATCCTTGTTGAATTCTCTTAGTCCACTAATCTAATTTTGTCCAAAAGCTCTGAAAGTTATCACGTACATCAAAAACGCCAAAACTCTTTCCCCATATTTGCACATTTAGCTGATTTTAACTTGAAAAAATAGATGTAAAATAAGCTAATGGACCAATAAATTTGTCATTATTGTCATATTCAAATGTGATTTGTTTTCCCACAGAAAATTCTCGATTTCAACACGCATTTAAACAACTGGAAACAAAATGAGCGCCTCAGAGAGCCATCAGACCTCAGTGTGATAAAGGACAGCAGGGCGCTTTGATCCCTTCTGATCACAAAACTCTTCAGAGACGCAGATGACCAAGAGCACGCGCCGTGATAAAATTAACACATTTACACACTTGACGTTCCAAACTATTTACAGATATTCAGGGAGCGTTTTCTTCCCTGAAATGATGTGCGGCGCACGTTTTTTCACCAGCAATGTAAAATCTGACTCAGCATTGATCTCAGAAAGGGCACCTTTAGTACACAGGGAGCCCACCTAATTCCACGAAAGACTATTTGGTTGAAAAAAATTATCTATTATTTCCCGACTTTCAACAGGTTATGAAGTGGGCTCTAAACTTTTGCACATCACGAACTCTTCCTTCAACTATCTAGCATGTACATATTGACAGTAAACCAACAAATTTCCACAGCTCGATACGTCAGTTGACTCATCTAGCTGAAGGCTGATTCCTGCCTTACTAGCTCGAATTATCTCTGATACTTGATCTAAAATATGTTAGTACATACTGCTTGTACGACAACGAAATTTTCTCAATTTTCTTCCTTTGTTCTCTTCTACAAACAAACT
Source organism: Morbakka virulenta (assembly GCA_003991215.1). Taxonomy (NCBI): domain Eukaryota; kingdom Metazoa; phylum Cnidaria; class Cubozoa; order Carybdeida; family Carukiidae; genus Morbakka; species Morbakka virulenta. Next base: position 49,098 of record RDPX01000365.1, read on the forward strand.
CAGTCATGCCCATAGTACACAGCTTAGTAAGATGTTCTTCAATTTTACTAGACTTCTTCTCTTTTGGTATTCTCGAAGTAACACGATAGGATACATTTTGCCAGCAAAGACCTACAGTCAGCATGTGCATGTGTGCAATTACATGAAGTAAAGTGGCAATTTGAAAATGACGGTTTTAGTTCAGTCGCAACAGACATCAACTGTGCAGATTGTCTATTCCAATGTGCTGTAAATAAGATATGGGAAAATGCCGCAACGCTAGACAGTCTGTCAGTATTGAGAGCATAATAAACTTTATTGTGCAACAGAGAAAGTTGCAATCCCAACAGTGCTGTTACCCCCTTTTTTGTAGTGAACCTTCAACCATATTTGTTTGTGGGGTGTTTTTGTCTTGTGATTCTTATGAATCAGATTGCTATCTTCTGTCAGACTTTGCAATCCTAACGGAACCACCCACAGCGGCAGTTATTTTGAACCTTTTAGGTGAGTAAATCTTTAAGCACTTTGCTCACAAGCTCTTAAGTATACGTTTGCTACAGATCATGATTGAGTAAAGTAACCGTCTTGGTAAGGAAATTAACCGCCAAGGGGTAAGTTTACACCTGGTTGGGAAATCCTGATGTCAATAAACGGTGCTTTGTGATTTGAAGTGCTAAAACACGTATATTATAACATTCTGATCAAATAAGATGGAGTAGTTAATATTGATGGAAGTGTTGCTTATCATTATAAAAAAATTGAGACAAATGAAAAGTCAATCAAACATAAGCATTAAAACGAAACTAAAACAGTAAAAAGGTTTGCGCATCTAAAAACCTATGAAATCCCAATTGATTAACTAATTTTCATCATTCAAAGGCATAAATCTCTTTTCGGAAATTCTCCTCTATTCCTTTAATGGTTCCCTTTTGACACTCCAAAAGTAAACAGCTAGCATGTTGAGGTCCTATCTTCCCTCACAATGTTGCTCCATGACATTCAGATCCTGATGAAACCTCTCACTTTCTTCAAACGTATAGTTTATCTGTAAACTGTTCAAGGTGACCAAATAGGAACTGAACCATATTAGATCCAAGTTGTTGGTAGACCCTGAGAAGTCTTTTCACTAACCTCATTATGGTTCCCACGTTTTAGATTATCAAGAAAATTGCGTACAACATCAGCAAATGGAGTCCATGCATCATTTCCTTCCTCTAACATGAAATCAGTAAAATCCTCCTCATCAATCAATGTATTTAAGGACTGTTAAAAATACTGGCTTTTACTTTTTCCTCACTGAGGGCATTCAATAATGACCTCAAGTATCCTAAACACTGTCCTTCTTTGTCAAGTAGTCTGACAGTCAAGAAATGTGAAAACCGAATATTAAAATAATCACAATTAAAAAGGGAGGTAGAGAAACATCAAAGTGCAGGAAAACAAATTAGACTAAGTTGGTTTTAGCCAAGAAGAAAGAAGAATGAAAACGAAGCTGGGATGAAAACAAAAAGGAATGCCGTCCTCTAACTTTGCAGTGGTTGATGATAAAAGTTGTTTTTGTACATTGCAAGGGATCGCGTCGGAGCTTTCCGTAGGTTCAGATCCATCGTCGTTAGACTCCCGATTTTTGAGACACCCTCTCCTTCCAGGTCTGGTTGTGTAATGACGTCATTCTATTCTTTAACTGGTTAAGTTTTCCGGGAGGAATGTAGCTTCCCTCTTTCCAGAATCCCATCGTTCAAGGGCAGAAGTTTTCGGTCACAATAGTTTTTTTCTTACGATTTCATTGCTCTAGGGCAGTGTGCACATCTACGTTAATGTAGTGTATGCGCTCTGAGCAAAAGGAACTTTTATTGAAACAAAATCTCCAACTTATTCCTGACGATAGCTTCAAACGACAAAGCTCTCAACCTGAAGGCAAAAGTGAAATATGCTGACATTCCAAATTTACCAAGCCTATCTTCAAAGTAAAATATACCGATGCTCAGTTTTCACCTTTAACACGATAAATTAACTAAAATCGCAAGCAGAGTTGACCAACCGAATTCAAACAACATTGCTAGCTTCAATAAACACATAGAAGATTAAACACACACAAAGCAGTCAGGTTTTTTTGAAGAGCTGTAATTTCTTTTTTTACTATGACATTTCACATTAAAAACTATGAAATACAGTTCAAAACAGAAATGTAGTGAAATCTCAAATAACATAGGACATTAGTCAATGTTTTAAAAACAAAGTAATCGTCTCCACCATTTGCTCTTCCTTTTCTCTTTAAATTTCTTTTCCCTTTCAAATGCATCTTTGGTCAACGATGTTTTGTATTTCCAAAATACTACTTTCTCTTGAAGTGAACTAATTTCTTTTTCTTTCTCGTGAAAGCAAGATTCTGCCTCAACTACTTTTCTCTTTGAACTTTTCAATTCGTTTTCCAATTGATCGTGTTCTTCTTCGCCCATTTTTTGTTTGTGGAGTGCCATCGTTTTTGTTTCTACCAAGGACAGCATCTTGTTATTTAAGTTCTCATTTTCAGTCAAAATCTTCACATAGTTATTGTTTAGTATTTTGTGACTCTCTTCCAGCTTACTGACATCTTGGAGGCATTCATTTAGAATACTTGATTGATCATTTATTCTCTCTTGTGTCATTTTTACTTTATCCTCAATTAATTGTTTACCTCTAGAGAATATTTCCAATTGATAATTGCCATCGACAAAAGTTAAATCTTGTGGCAAGTCTGAGCCTGGAAGCACTTTCTTGATATCCAAAACAATATTGTGCATAACTTGAAATGCAGTCATTTGCTCTTTCCTCAGTAACTCTTTATCCTTGGACAAGAAAGTGATCGTTTTCTTCTGGATGCAATTGTGAAGTTTCCATTCAGCACAACAGTCTGCCAATTTAAGAATTTCTTCATCAAGGCAAACTTTATCATTTAAATTTGGAATGAATTGCTTTGAATGCGTTTTATTTACTCCTTCAATTTCTGTTGTACTGGTTTCAGTGTTTCTATTTACTTCACATTGGTTTGTTTCTCTCATTTCAAAACTGTGTAATAAGTGTTGGTTGTGTATCTCTTTATGGACATATTCATGGTTTAATGCAGAAATTTGCAGTAGAAAGGCAATGTCTTTATGTATATTAAGTTTGGATATCATCAGTCCATATTTCTCTGTCATCACACAACACTGATCTTCTATCACTTCTTTCTCTTTACAAAGAAGTTCAATCTTTTGTGTGTAGATTTCTCCTTCTTCAACTAATTCACGGATCTGATTCTTGCTTTTACTCTTGATTTGTATGGTAGAATTATTCTTTGATTTCCAAAACTGAAATGCTTTGTACAAACGAGACATAAATCCACCAGACAGCTGAGTGTCTGAAAGAATCAATCCGAGTCCTGAATCATCTCTATTCAAAGAACGCAACATTTCTTTTTTATCATCGTTAAAATCATTTTGAAAATCTGTTGTCTCCAAAGATGAAACTGATGTCAGATCCATTGTCATCTTTTTGACAATGAACATTCAAACATCAATTGTCTCAAAATAAAGAAAACAGTGAAAATTATCTCAATTGAAAACAACGAACTTTCCTTTCAGAAGTGAAACGAAAAAGTGATTGTTTGCTTGTGAATGTTGTTAATATGACGTCAAATTATTTTTGTAATTGTTAATTTGCTTAATTTATGACAAAATGTTGTCTGATGTATATGATAATAGGTGAGAGAGAGGGGGGAGTGAGAGACGGAGAGAGAGGGGAAGAGAGAAGGAGAGAAAGAGAGAGGGAGAGAGAGAGGGATAAAGAGTGAGGGAGAGACACACAGAGAGAGACTGACTGAGAGACAGATAGACGGACAAAGAGAAAGAGAATATGAAAGTCAAATAATTTGATAGGTAAAATATAAGTCATATTTTCACCCATTATAATTTTGATTTTTGAAGAAGAATTGATATTGAATCTGAGATAGGTCTGGTTAGTCGTATATTTAAATAAATCTACATAGAATGTTGGTGGTGATTAAAGGCGGACAATTTGAATTAAACTGTACACGTTTTTTAACAGTTGGAGTTTTTCATTTTACTTGTCAGGACATACAGTAATAGAAGTAAAAAAGAGACACCACCAACAACAACCCTGTTTATTTATGTAGCATTTCAGTATTACTTGAGTGTTTCCCCATGTTACTTCTAGTTTTACGCCAAGCTTCTACATTAGTATTCTCTCTCATCAGCATCTGCTTAACCTGGTTTTAAACTGATTGTTGTAAAGCATAATACACAATCACACAAGATCATATGACATTGGGCAATTCATTCACATACTCTCTGTCTTGATAAAACACACTCGATGGTTTACATTGCGACGTTTTTTGCATTTTTCATTTCCACTGACCAAATCCATGTTTCCTGTTCTTTTCATTTTCTTTTACCATTTGTTATTCCACGTGTACCTTCTTTTACCATTATATCTGTCAATTATTTATTTTGTTGTTGATTTACCATGTTATCCAACATTTTTGAAATCCTAAGGTAACATTGTCATGTTTTAATTTCAATTTTCTTTGCACTCGTTTCTTTTTTAATTTTTCGCATTTGAGTTATTTCTTTTCGCTTCTAAGAGTTACTGTTTTTATTTTTATCTTAAGTCAATTTACAAATTCATAATTAATCCTGGTTTTTAAGTTGGGCTTTTATTTCGTGTTGCAAATGGGTGGGGGTAATTACCTGTCTGTAATCCACTCCAGTTGTCCAATTAACTTTAAATTTGGCAACTATAGAGAGAAGGATGAGAATCTTCAAAAAAATCATGCATCATATGATTTCTTCATTCGTCATACGTCATATGATTTCTTCCTAACGTCGAAATTTTTCATAAAATTTACATTATTTTGTTATTTTCTCCCCGAAAAATTGTATTTTTGTGCCAAAGCTCTAAGAAAGTGGAAATCTTTTCTATTGCCAAAAGATATGCCCGAGAGAAATATTTTCCAATAAAGATTATGTCACTTTTTCAATTAGGTACCATTTTTGTTCTTTATTTGTTTATTGACACAGTATATATATGTATATATGTAATATATAATAATATATATATATAATATATATATATATATATAATATATATAATATATTTATAATATATATAATATATATAATATATATATATATATTATATATAATAAAATATATATGTTATATATATGATACCTTCATTAAATAATGCCAAAGACAGTGCTCGATACAGAGATTCGTAGAGCCAAGTTATATATATTCCAAAATATTTTTTATATTTACTAGCCTTATTCAAAACCCAACGACGAACCGCTGTACTTAAATGTTAGCTAGAACCACCCTCCGCACACCATCCATCAAATGTATACCTAAGATGATTTCAAAGCGTATCACAAACATTTCATCAAACGAGGAAGTTTTTAATAGAGCGACCCCATACTACAACGATTCATTAAAATCCAGTGGTTATAGTGAAAAGATAAAGAATGAGAAATGCGCTAAAAAGTCGAAAAAATCAAGATCCAGAAATATTATATGGTTCAACCCTCCATTCAGTATGAACGTCAGAACAAACGTGGCGAAACGGTTCCTGAGTATTGTTGATATAATCTTTCCAAAAACGCATATTTTTCGGAAATTTTTGAATAGAAACACCTTAAAAGTCAGCTGCAGTTGTTTGCCTGATAGGTCTGCCATTATCTCGTCACACAACAAAAAAATCTTGAGAGAAAAACAACCGGCTACAGAAGTCCAATGTAATTGCCGAGAAAAGATGAACTGCCCATTTGATGGAAAATGGTCAGACAGGAGCGTCATTTATAAATATCACGTAAAATAACACGAAAAAGATGAAGGTGCTCATTACATAGCACTAACCGAATAAACTTTTAAAGAGCGATGGTGCAAGCACAATGACGACTTCAGAAACATCTCCAAAGAAAAGTCAACGGAATTATCAAAGCACGTATGGAGTTTGAAAAACTTAGGAATAGGACCTTACCTCTGAAATAATCGACAACTCCAGTTTGTACCGTAACGGGAGCAAAACTTGTAATCTGTGCTTAACCGAGAAGTATCATATAATTACGTCAAAGCGGAACTTTTTGAACAAAAGAACTGAACTAATATCAAAATGTCGTCATAACATTTTATTTCAATTACTTTAAAGTTGTCCCACCGGACAAATAATCGAGTCACTCCTTTTGTTTCATGGGGAATAATAATCTTAATTGTCTTTAGCTTGAATATATTTTCCCATAGGGATAAAGCGCTTCACCTTGTATATAGCACAGTTCACTGTAATTTTTTTGTACATTTGACAATCGCGCCAGCGTGAAACTGACATCTATGTACTTGAAAACATATTTTAATTCCAAAAATATATATATATAAATTGAATAATGATCCAAATTTGTGCGTGTGTGTTTAAAATCCGATAGTCATAGCATATGGAACATGGCACATTTAGAAAGTATGGCAAATACTTTTGGTTTTTGGTTGATGTTCATAGAGGAAGAGGTAAAAGAAGCGATAGCTTAAGTCTTTGCGATAAAACAGTTGTGTTATCTATAGCAGGTATTCGAATTGAATTTGTGAACTTTAGGAAGGAATGTTAATACTGAGTAGTATAGGTTACTTCCAATGTTCATGTCAGTTGGGTTTAATAGTATTAGTAGTACCTGTTTATGCAGGGTTTGACTAACTTACTTTCATGGATCTTCATTTCTATTTGCAAGTTGTGTATATTTTAGCTTGTCACGTCAGGGTTGTATTTTCTCGGAACGTTTCTTCGACTGTGTAGGACTCTTTGAATAGAGTTGTTATTTCAATCATGGTTACTTTGAATTAGAGAGTCGAAAATGGTAACAGAAGTAGAAAAAGCCACTGAGGCTTCGGAATCGCTACGAACCTCAAAGCAAAGAAGATTTCTGCATGGCTTATCTTCAAGGAATCAGTTGCAAGAACAAGCATTGTGTTCAGTACCCTGATGTTCCGTCTGCCATAAGACCAGTCCCTCATAGTACAGATCTACCTGTTCCCAAGCCAGATGTTGCAATGGAGTCTAGCTTTGAATCGGAACCTGATAACACATATGACAGAACAGAGGGTGAAGGATACATACCAGAAGAGAATGGCCGGTCAATGCCTCTAACACAAGCAGATCTCAATGCTATGACACGAGACCTAAACCTCTCCAAGCAATCGGCACAGCTTCTGGGTTCTGGTCTTCCTGAGAACAATTTGCTGGCATCCAGAGCTCCCTTGTACGGGTATCGAGAGCGTGAAAGAAAGTTTAGACAGTTCTTCACCATCCGGGGAGACTCGTTATTGGTTCACTACAATAACATTGCTGATTTGAGGAAATCAATGGGGATGGACTTTGTTGCTACGGAATGGAGACTTTTCATCGACTCGTCCAGCAGAAGTGTCAAGGGAGTTATCCTTCATAATGAAAATAAATACTCTTCGATTCTATTTGGTCATTCTGTGCAAATGAAAGAAACCCACAACAACATGGATCAGTTGCTGTCTGCTCTGAGCTACCATGACCATGATTGATTGATCTGTGGAGATCTTAAGGTTTTTGGCTTGGTTATGGGAGTACAGGGTGGGTAAACAAAGTAACTATGCTTTCTGTGTCGGTGTTACAGTCGGGCTAATAATCAACATTATATCAGAGAAGACTGGCCAGCAAGACAAGGGCTGGAACCTGGCTCGCACGATCTACAGTCTCACCTACTTGTTAATCCAAACAAGATATTACTTCCACACTTGCATATCAAACTGGGACTAATGACGAACTTTGTAAAGGCAATGTGCAGGGAAGGCAGAGGAATTAATTTACTTCAGCAAAATTTTCCTCGGATAAGGTTGGAAAAGCTTAAGGCTGAAATTTCTTGTGGGCCTCAGATACGGGAATTCATGAAGAACTCAATATTCGATGATGCGCTGAGTGCAGCTGGGGTGTTTGCTTGGCTGTCGCTTAAGTCAGCAACTACCACCTTTCTTGGAAACAACCGGAGTGCAGAATGCTAGAAGTAAGTCGACGAACTCCTGAAGAACGTTCAAAAATTAGGGACTCACTTGTGAGTCAAAATGCACCTTCTACGGTCCCCCTTAAACTATTTCCCTCAGCACTGTGGACACTTAAGCGAAGAACAGGGAAAGGGTTTCCACTAGGACATGTCTTGGAAGAAGGGTACCAAAGGAGGTGGGATGTATACTTTCTTGCGGACTACTCTTGTTGTTTGAAACGAGACGTGGTGGCTACTCGGCATAGGAGAAAGTCACTAAAAAGACACTTTATCTATGATGAGCTTTTGTGAAATGTATAATCTTTATTTTCTTAATTTTTAAAAATAATAATTAAATTAAAACACCTTAAACCACCTTAATTAAAAGTAATAAATAGCACTTAAGGGCATTAATATCAATTCTTTTACAGCTTCGGATCTCAAACATTGACCTGATTAAACAAAATGAGTATGATGTTTGGATTTTGCATAGCAAACTACCCCAGAATCAGATATCACATGTTTGAACTTTAAAACTTCGCAGGCCAGTGACATTATTTGTAAAATACGATCTTTAGATTCCTCTTGAGATAACCCGACTGGATCTTTAGAGGCTTACTTGCCTAACCACCGTAATAATAATGGTTTCCGGAAGTGGAAGCGAACCCTTGGTCACCGAAAAGAAATGCTGATTTGCTCTATAAATATCAATGGCTTGTTGCTTCATGTTGATGAAGTTAGAGAGTTTATCAAAGATAAAAAATTTTAGTTATTTGCAGTTAATGAGACTAATTTAGACAGGAAAATAGCGAATAATCTTCTTGATCTCGAAGGGTATCCCCAACATATACAGGATAAGGATCAAGATGAAGGTAAAGTTGTTTTCTGTATCCGAGACTAACGCTACCCATAAGGAGATATCTTCCAGAGGGGCGTTTACAATTTGTTGGTATAGAGGTTGAATGCAATACAGTTAAGCAGTTTTCGGTAGCTGCTTGACATAGACCTCCCGTCTCATCTAATTGAATCATTTACTAGACACGAAAGAAATCTTGAAATTCTTGATCATGAATAAAAGGAAATAATTTTTCTTAGAAATGCAATCTGTGACATAATCACATTAATTGATTATGTAGTATCAACACACCCAGCAAACATACCCGAATCTGGAGTTACAAAAGTATTTATAAGTGATCATTCTGTTGTATACTGCATCAGAAAATATATGAGAACATTTAAACTTGAACAGAAAATTATTACGTATCTCGATGTTGAAGGTCACAATGTAACTAAAAACAAAGTGATTGCACAATCGATGAATGATTCCTTTTTTAGTATCGGTAAAAATCCTTGGTGACAACATACCCTATCAGCCATAACCCCTACCATCTTACGAATATCAGATAAAAAAGAAGGAACGGATTTCCTGCTTTGGACGGTCGATTCTGATTTCGTTACTGGGGCTTTCAATAAAATGAAGACCTCCTTTGACTTTAATCTTGAGCGTATTGTAAGCCATTTCATCAAAATTGCATTTCCATTTATCTCCTATTCCCTGTGATTGACTTATAATCTGTTAATTGATTCAGGAATATTTCCTAAAAGCTGGAAGATGACACGTGTAGCCCCATCTTCAAAAGCAGAGCAACTGCAGACCTATCGAATTAAAAGACAATCTCTGACTTGTTTGTGGTTTTAAGGTTGCTTAAAAAGCTCATTTTTTATCAAACTTACAAGATTGTTGATTCGAACAAGCATTTGTATGTAAATCAGTATGGCTTCCAAAATTTGCATTTGATCATTTATTGTTTACTGAATTGTACTGATCACTGGTATGCGAATATTGATAAGGCAAAATATATTGAGATGATATCCATTGATCGAAAGAAAGCCTTTGATACAGTGGACCATCAAATTTGTTTGAATAAGATGCCTGATTAAGGAAAGGATGGTCTTGAACATTGCTGGTTAATCTTATACTTACATGATCGCAGATAGTTCTGCAAGGTTATGGACGTCACCTAAGATTCTGTTGAAATTGAACAAGGGGTAGCCCATATTTCTTGCCTTGGGCCGCTTCTATTTTTGATTTGTAGAAACGACTTTTTTTGCATTATAAAGGCAAAAGGGAAAGTGTATGGCCAACCAGTTGCATACTCCTCTAATAATATAGAAGAGTTAGATGCCGTTGTCAATGCAGAACTTGCCTTTTCTGGGAAATATTTATAGGGCAATTGACTTTCCTTTACTGTTATCAAAATGCAGACCATGACCATAAGGTTGTCACATAAATTGAGAAAACCTAATTCATTTAAGACCCCGTTTTTTCTCATTTCCAAGTAAATTGGAAGCTCATCGATCTGGTGAAGGAAAGGCCAAAGAAGAACTAAGCTGCTATGCCAGGTCTATGCCAAGCAGCTGCTGAAAAACTAAGTATTTTAATATTATGGTTGAGGATAATCTGAAATGGAAAACCACACAGAATGAGCACAGAAAAAAATCCCAGACCTATTGGACTTTAGGTATACAAAACGTGATGTCCAAGTGGAAACATTAAAGAATACGTATCTTAATAATATGAAACCCCACTTGAGTTATTGTTGCTCTGTTTTGCAATGTTGTGGAGTGTCTAAGTTGAAAACCTTTCAGAAATTACAGAACTGGGCTGCTAGACATGTTACAAGTAACCCATTTAACAGACCAGTTGCTCTTTTGTTACAGCAGCTTGGTTGTATATTACTTGAGAAGTTGATTAATCAAGAAACATGTACAATGGGTTAAATAACGTCGCACCTGAGGACCAAGGAATTATTTTACAATGGCATATAAATCCTTAAACAACCTCGCACCTGAGAACCAAGGAAATATTTTCACCAGTTTATCCGCTGTCTGTACCCGGGTTTTGAAGCCAAATGTAATCTTGCCCTGGAAAAAGTGAGAAGAGTTAACGACCAAAAGTCATCATTTTATTATCATTATATAGTATTATATATATTAGTATAGTATTATTATTATAGTATTATATAATATTAATAGTCATTTTATTTTTATTTTTACACTCATCGTTTTATTCATTTAAAATGAAACTGAATTCTTTTAACTGAGTATGTTTAAAGAACGTTGATCTAAAAAGCAGTTATAATCTTTTCGTACTTCATTAGTTCATTATAGTAATAGGTTTAAAGAGATGAAAACAGCGTGGGTTTTTTGGTGTTTTATCTGAATTCCTTTAACTATTTGAAACAGTTTAAAGTTTTGGGCGGACTAAATTGTATCACAAGCTAAAGATGTTGAAGATAAAAATAAATTGAAGCATTTGTTCAACGAGCTACTTACATGTCGTCTTTGAGAACTAAACGAGACCTTTGTTTTGTTGTTATGATCATCAATGACGAGAACCCAGCCCCATTACTACCCCAATAACCTCCAATGAGCGCGTACTTATCAAAGTCCAAGTTGATTTTTGAAACCGCGAAATTCAGGCCTGCCTCATCGTGGAGGTCAAAAACGCTGTCGTGGGTTTGATTGACTTGCCAATCATCAAATGCTGCAACATTTGCGTAAATCCTTGTTGAATTCTCTCAGTCCACTAATCTAATTTTGTCTAAAAAGTTATCACGTACATCAATAACGGCAAAACTCTTTCCTTTTTTTATTCCACATTTATTTGCACATTTAGCTGATTTTAACTTGAAAAAATAGATGTAAAATAAGCTAATGGACCAATAAATTTGTCATTATTGTCATATTCAAAGGTGATTTGTTTTCCCACAGAAAATTCTCGATTTCAACACGCATTTAAACAACTGGAAACAAAATGAGCGCCTCAGAGAGCCATCAGACCTCAGTGTGATAAAGGACAGCAGGGCGCTTTGATCCCTTCTGATCACAAAAACCTGTGAGGCTTGTCTGTTTAGCCTGCAGCGCCTTTCCCAGGTCGTGGGTGTGGGGAACGCCCATTCGAACGTGTTCATTGGGTACTCGGGAAAAATACAAGAATAACCGAGGGTGAACCAAAACAGACCGGGAGTAGTAGCAGCCCCGATACCAAGGTCACCTTCCTCGATATAAAGCGCAATGTGCTGGGTCTATCCCCGAATGGGGAAGAGATATCCCGACATTCGCTAATGCTATCCCTGCCGCGGGTTAAATGGTGAAGATGGTGTTGCAGGACTATCGGATGCCCATCAGGGCAGAGGAACACTAGACGTGTCAACGGTCTCATGGAGCGTAAACAGGAGCTAGTACCAAGTCCAACTCGGGAATGGTTCTGTACTGCGAATGATCTGTGTATAGCAAGTCGTATTGAAGTCAGGAAGCGGCTGAAGTGGCAGATGAGTCCTTATGGACCAACGGTAATGATGGCGCAACCTGCAAGCGCATCGCGGTATGCTGAGGCCACTTTAATTAAATTATATGTGGCCATCCGCCGGTGAAAGGCAATGACAAACCATCACTGTATGCTGCCAAGAACAATCATGAAATGCACAGATCAACTTATTTCGATAACAGCGTTAATGGTGCTGGTGATCATACAGTCATCAATGCCTCGGTAGGTCAGGATACCCATGATCGACAGGTGGGGCCTGACCGTCATCCAGATACTGTCAAGAATAAAGCTACAATACGAATTGCAGCCTGGAATGTTCGGACCTTATATCAAGCAGGAAAACTTGCAAATGTGATATTGGA
>RDPX01000365.1:82750-107856 GCA_003991215.1 Morbakka virulenta
AATGATCAATCAAGTATTCTAAATGAATGCCTCCAAGATGTCAGTAAGCTGGAAGAGAGTCACAAAATACTAAACAATAACTATGTGAAGATTTTGACTGAAAATGAGAACTTAAATAACAAGATGCTGTCCTTGGTAGAAACAAAAACGATGGCACTCCACAAACAAAAAACGGCCGAAGAAGAACACGATCAATTGGAAAACGAATTGAAAAGTTCCAAGAGAAAAGTAGTTGAGGCAGAATCTTGCTTTCACGAGAAAGAAAAAGAAATTAGTTCACTTCAAGAGAAAGTAGTATTTTGGAAATACAAAACATCGTTGACCAAAGATGCATTTGAAAGGGAAAAGAAATTAAAAGAGAAAAGGAAGAGCAAATGGTGGAGACGATTACTATGTTTTTAAAACATTGACTAATGTCCTATGTTATATGAGATTTCACAACATTTTATTTTGATCTGTATTTCATAGCTTTAATGTTAAATGTCATAGTAAAATAGGAAACTACAGATTGTTGAAAAACCGACTGCTTTGTGTTTAATAATCTGTGTGTTTATTGAAGTTGGCAATGTTGTTTGAATTATGTTGGTAAACTGTAGTGTATTTGCACACATTTAATAGTAGGGAAAAAATAACACAATTGTGCTGGCTGGAGCCTGCATCCTTTTTAATATTTGCTAATCACATACATATATATGCGCTTCCGTAATGTACAACATGCATGTGTTCACACATGTAATAACGTTAATCCGAATCTTTAATCCTAGTGTACCTCAATATCCCTGACGTAGTATATTTGTTCATAATATTAAGCAACACTTTTCAAAATATCAAAAGTAAGTGCCAGCAAATCTAATACGCTATACATAACAAAAAAATGAAACACAATAGTAACTGAGCAAAATAAAGCTACTTCTACAACAATTTAAGTACATGTGGATCTGAAAAGTATCACAGGATGATCATTTTAAGTTTGCATATTACAGCATTACAAAAACATTATTCCAGAAACATTAATCCAAAGAAGCAATTTCAAAATCTATTAGCATTATAAAAAATAGTTTTATCATATAAGCACAAACATTGTGCAAAAAATGTTCATGGCTCATAGTGTCTTTTTTGTAAACAGTCTCTTTAGTTTCTACACAGTTTTGTTGTTGTTGTTGTTGTCCTTACTCACCCCTATATCTAATCGGTTTAACAATGTTTCTTCTTGGATTCCTACAGAGTGGAGGCGGAGATGTTTCTGAATAAGACAGAGGCGTCACACGAGGAGATGCTGAACTTCCATCACAAGGAGTACACAGGCTGAGACGGTGATGGTGAAGATGTTTCGTCAAGTGGCGAAGACGGAGTTTGAGAACTTGGAGGTGAAGTAGGCACAGTGGGAGTTAGTTTTGGCGGAGTGACAACAGGGATATTCTTTTTCTCCATAGTAACTGATCCTCATGTCTTTTTGTCACAATTCCAACGATTTGTACATTGCAGTTTCTATTGAGTACAATTACCACAATTCCAGGTATCCAGCTTGGTCCTCGTCTCAAATTCAAAACATAAACAGGTTCTCCAGTGCGATATTTTGGTGAATGTATGTTCTTCTTCAACACTTCAGGTTCTTTTCCTAATAGCAGATTAAGTTATACTGCAGAAAGGCGGGTACGACGTTGACGTTTCATTAACACTACACTGGGTGCTTCACTTGTAGGAGGATGTGGAGTAGTGCGGTATAAAAGCAAAAACCTAGCCAATTTTTCTTCTACACTGATAGATAAATCATTCATTTTCTTCATTTGGTATTTAAAGTAGCCAACATGTCTTTCAGCAGTACCACTGGTAGCAGGATATCCAGGGACAGAACAAGTATGTCTAATGTTGATTTTGACCAGAATATTCTTAAATTGTGCGCTGTTGAATTCTGTTCCGTTATCAGTCACTATATTTTCTGGTAGTCCAACCTGGGAAAGCAAACGTCGAAGTACTTCTATTGTAGTTCCTGATGTTGCTGTTTTCATCGGAAATACTTTGGGCCATTTTGAATGAGCATCTACCACAATCAAGGACATTTTGTCCATGAAGAGACTTGCAAAACCCAGATGAAGTCTCCTCCATGATCACCCTGACCAATTCCAATTAGCGGTAGTCACTTTGGAAGGCATGAAATCTTGGTCCCGACACTATTTACACTTGCGAGCTATTTGCTCAATTTCGGAGTTTAAATTTGGCTACCATAAATATTGACGCGCCATCACCTTCATACATACAATCCTCGTGTGATCACTGTGACAATCAAGCAGAAGAGAAGAATCCAGAGAAGCAGGAATTATTACACGTGTTACCCACACTACACAACCTTGATACACGGAAAGTTCAGTTTGACGCTGGCAGTATGGCTATAAGTTGTCATCATCGGCGTTTTGAGGCCACCCTGTCAAGGTAAGGTTCTTTACTTTTGCCAGTATTGGATCGCGAGCTGTTCCAGATGCAATGACTCTAGCCGTAATCGGTAGATGGTCTTCTTCAATCAGTAGTACTTGATCTTCTGCTTTTTCTTCTGTAGACTCAGGTAAAGGTGATTGAGAGAGGAAAAGCGGCACAGACGTTCTTCTTTGATGAAATGTATTTTATGTTGTACTGAAATGCATCGAGTTTCATCGCCCAATGTTTGATCCGAGAAGATCCGCCATTTCAGGGATGGCTTTATGTTCACCAAACAGAGTAAGGTTTGTGATCGGGTTCGAGCGTAAATTGACGTCCAAGCAAGTAATGACGAAACATTTCTGCACCGAACACAATATGTAAAGATTCGCGTTCAACTTGAGCATAGTTCTTGTCAGGAGGGTTTCAAGTAAGAGCAACAGAAGCAGTAGGAAGTATAGTTCCATGATGAGCACGTTGTTGTAGCTCGGCACGAAGACCAAATGGCAAAGCATCACATGCAAGTAGACGTTCAGCTTCAGGGTCGTGATGTGCAAGCAGTACCTCATAAGACAGTTCTCGTTTGATTGTACCGAAAGCACTTTGTTGAGCAACAGTCCATTTCTATTTCTGATATGCTTTAGTAGAGAATACAGCGGAGCCAATTTATGGGCTAGATTTGGTTAGAAGTGCGAGAAGAAGCTCACAAATCAAATGAATGATCTTAATTTTGAGAGACATTGTAGAGCTTTGGCTTCTTTGATCGCTTTCACTTTTACTTCAAGCATGCATATTCTGTACATGTTCTTCTGCTGATCGTTCAGTAAGCAAAATTTCATCCAAGAAGATCGACACACCATTGAGACTCTTTAAGATGTTCTCGATGCTTCTTTGGAAGATTCCAATGGCAGAACGTATTCTGTAAGTCAAACGTATTTACTCGTGTAATCCACGTGGAATATTGACAGTTGTAAGCTTTCTTCATTTATCAACAAGAGGTAATTGATGATAAGCTTGTGAGAGGTCTAATTTTGTGAAACTAAGACCTCCACTAAGACTGACAAATACTTCATCGATTAGCGGCAGCGGGTAAGTATCGAGATCAACCGCTTTGATTACAGTAACTTTGTAATCACCACATAATCGTATTTTACCTGTAGCCTTGATAAGTGGCACAACTGGTGTAGCCCAGGTGCTGTTTTCTACTTTCCTGATCGTTTCTTCACTTTCCAGCTTGTAAAGTTCTTTTAGGATTTTTTTCTTCATAGAAAACGATATCACTCGAGCTTTGCAGAACACTGGTTTTACGTTATCATGTACATGTAATTTTGCGAAGGAATTTTTCATTTTACCTGTGATATCATAGAACAATTCTGAACAATCTGACAAGAACATTTCTACAACATTGCTACCTTTGACATTTTTTACAGAATTTGACGGCTTCGGCAGTATTTGTTTCCAAGGACGTTTAATAGAGTGAAGCCATTATCGTCCAAGTGGTAGTGGCGTTTCATTTCCTTTCACAACAATCAATGGTAACATTTCACACTGTACTCCAATTGTGATTTTTACATCTGCTTTGCCTGAGACTTTGATATTGTCGCCACTATAAGTTGTCAATTTTATGTGAGCAGGTTTGAGAGTTTTATCACCACATAATTTCACAAATTGGTTTTCATTTATTATTGACAATCCAGAACCAGTATCGAGTTGAAAATAAATGCGAGTGGTATTATTTTCTAGCAACACGGGCACGGTGATAGGAGGGTGTACAATATTCCTCAAAGATAGTAGACACAGGCATATTTTCTTCACTACGATCGCCACTATCACTATTTTCTACATCCACAGCATTTGTTTCCATTTTATCCTTTTTCCTTTTCAAACACATCTATGCTAAATGACCTATTTTCTCACAATAGTTGCATTGCATTTTTAGATGAGTACAACGTGGTGTTATGTGGGTTTCATCTATAACAGATCTTTTTATCATGATTTCGCTTTTCAGAGTGTTGTTTTGCATGATTTTAATGTTTTAGGTCGCTTTTTCTGTGCATGTATTTTGTTTACATGTTCGCCCTTTAGATAGAAGTATCTTTAGAAGCGATTTCCTCTTCTATACACAATTAATATGCTTTTTCTAGAGTAAGGTTTTCTTCAGTGAGCAACTGGCGTTGAATTTTCCCATCATTTATACCATAAATAAGGTGATCTCACTGTATGTCAGTCAGATAATTGTTAAAATTACAGTTTTCTGCGAGTTTATGTTACTCAGACATGTATTCTTCAACAGACTCATTCTGGTGACGTGTACGTGTATGAAATTTGAAACGTCACCCTACCCCTGATGGTTCTTTTAATGTTTCCGTAATCTCCTGGAAAGTTTCCTTGGCAGGTCAAGTAGGTGTACACAATGTACGAAGCAAGCTGTAAGTATCCGCTCAAATAACATTCAGAAGGATGCTCTTCCACTTTTCTTGTCGCGCAGTAACTTCAGCAGCGTTGTCTGCAGTAGGTGTTTCTCCCAAAGGTCATTAACGGTGAAGTATAATTCCAGACGTTCGATGTAAGTCTCAAATTCCTTCCCTTTTCCAGAGAATTTTTTCATAAAACCGTACGTTGGCATTACGAAGTATAGATGTGCACGTAACACAAATTTTTGTTTACACTCCTACCTTGGTGTATTTGTTCGAAAGTCGTTGTTGACGATAATCGAAGACATTACGCGGCAGAAGCTCACAGAATACGGTTTGTCTAATTGTGGCTCACCCGTCCGGTACATCGTCGAAACGCTGTACAACTAATTAGGTACAAGTACACAATAACACAAAAACCGAATTAAATTCCCAAATGGTAAACTGCTGCCTAACTGTACAGTAGGTCAAATGGAGACCTTTATCATCTCCTCGTGCATTCTAAGCTAAGAAGGACTGATCAAGTTGTTCGTATGGGTAAGGAAAGGATGCCGGAAATCCGTTTATATAGTCCGTTTGCCACTGGTATTGCAAAGATAGGCAGATCATGGGTATGATACAAGGACAAAGTTAAGAGTAATCTTGTTGTTGGTAGCGTATAAAGAAGCGAAGTTAAGGGTATCAGTGCAATGCATTCTTCAGTAGAAATACACTTTGACAGTCTTAAGATAGCACTACGCATCGGCTGTCAACGCCCAAGGTAGACAGCCATATAGAAGGGTTGACTATACTTAAGCTTTCAGCAGACGGATTTTGATTTGCATGGAGAATTTTTATCTATATGCAAAGCACTCATTAGTGAATTAGTAACAATGGCTGCATCAAACAGCTTTTCCAGATTTTTAGCCGCCAAGGCGAGGAAAACAATGTCATCTGCATAGCTTTGAATATTTATCCTGTTGACAACAATTCCTTCTGGACGACGGTGAAACTCACGAAGGATCTCTTATGAACACCAATAAAAGAGATCTGGTGACATAACACATCCCTGATATACATCTCTCTTTATGGGAAACACATTGGTTGTTCCTTCTGGAAGTCACACTGTCGCAATCTGTTCCCAATAGGCCGATCTAACTGCTCGCATATTCTTAAGATCAATCTTTTACAGAGCACTTTGAATAGCTCTGAGTGAAGAACTATGTTAAAATGCTTTCAGGTAGTCAACGAAGACGAACGAGGCGGGATCCTGTTTATGTTGCATGGCTCTCTTACCTGACATTCTTAAGACAAAAAACATGTTTTTTCTTTGTCGAGCTTTCAAAATCCGAACTGATGAGCCTTTAGTAAATAACTGTCGCCTTGTTCTCTGCAGGATGATTTTCAGTATACTTTTCAGCAGGTGTGACATGTGGCTGATTGTGCAGTGACTGAAACAGTCCAAATTACCTAATACCTTTTGTAGGGCAATAAAGAGCATGTCCCAGGAGAACTTTCTATTCTCGTAGATTTGCGGAATAATTCTGTAGTCCAGATCCACCCTTTCTTCTTCTAAGTGCTTAATGAGTTCTGTGAATACCTTACCTGTTCCAGCTACTTTCCTTGTTTTAAGTTTGTCAATGGCCCACTTGTCCTCTGCCCTTCAAATAGAAGTGCCAGTTTCCATGGACACTGGTAAGACTTGCTCCGGGTTTTAATCTTCAGAAATGACATCTTGAATGTACTTTCTCATTGGGTCGCAATATCCTAGCGCTCTTTTAAAACAAGACCATCTGGAGCTCTGATGAATTTAGTAGTAGGCAGGGATCGTTTATCTGCAATCTTGTTGATCTTTATGAACAACGGCTTAGCACTGTAACTGTAACTTTCCACTTCCTTACATTTTTCTTCAAGCCGTTGCTCCTTGCTGTCTTAACATTTATTTCAAATTTCTTGATTAGCTAGTCTGTACATCACTGGATTACAGTTTGAGATCCTCCGTTTCCTCAGCAGTTAGAAGAAGCGGTTTTCCTCTCCACTGTATGGATTGTTTTTTGGTTAGCTTCTTGGATGCTTTTCATGATACATTAAAATTGCCCGTCAATACCTTTTGGAAATGGAAATTTTAGACCCTTAGGCTCTCTGGTCTTAAAATCTAAGTGCTTTTCTTTGTTACCTTCCAGCTGAGGTAAATGGAACCTTCGTTTTCTTGTAGATCTTTTTCGCACTAAGAGAGAGATTAATTTTGGCAATCACAGGATTGTGATTCGAATCCACATTGGCACATGGTTACTCATGAGACTTATTCATCACGTTTCCAGATCTCAACGATATAGTCAATCTGATTTCCAGCTCTCTCTCTCTCTCTCTCTCTCTCTCTCTCTCTCTCTCTCTCTCTCTCCCTCTCTCTCTCTCTCTCTCCATTTATTTTCAATGTATGTATGGCTTCTTCTAAAGTGTACATCAAAGCACGTATTTGTGACGACGAGACCATGCTCTGTGCACCTATTGACCTGGTTCTGTTCTGTCATATTTTGTTTTTCAAGTCCATGAGGTCCGAAAGTCTTCTCATCTTTTTTAATGGATAATTTGTGATTAGAATCTCCCTGGCGATCTCAATGTCATTCAATTTATATGTAGAAAGCATCACATATTGCATCTGATNAACGATATAGTCACTCTGTTTTCCAGCTCTCTCTCTCTCTCTCTCTCTCTCTCTCTCTCTCTCTCTCTCTCTCTCTCTCTCTCTATCTCTCTCTGTCTCTCTCTCCATTTATTTTCAATGTATGTATGGCTTCTTCTAAAGTGTACATCAAAGCACGTATTTGTGACGACGAGACCATGCTCTGTGCACCGATTGACCTGGTTCTGTTCTGTCATATTTTGTTTTTCAAGTCCATGAGGTCCGAAAGTCTTCTCATCTTTTTTAATGGATAATTTGTGATTAGAATCTCCCTGGCGATCTCAATGTCATTCAATTTATATGTAGAAAGCATCACATATTGCATCTGATAGAAAGAATTGATTTCTTGATCAGAAGATTGCGCAGTTGGAGCAAACGCTACCATGACGTTACTATTGAAGCCGCTGGATTTGATTTTGACTATCATCATGCGTTCGTTCTTTGGCCAGAACGAGATGACTGAATTTGAAAAGCTCTTCTTGAGAACAAGTGCAACATCATATTCATGCTTGTTACTTACTGAGAAGAGTATAGGTTTGTTCTTCTTTATGAAATTCCCTGCTCTGAGCCACCTGACCTCGCATAAGTCTAAACAGCGAATCTTCATTCTGCTCATCTCTAATAAGACGTTGTCAAGTTTTTCTCTTGGGTATAGTGCTCGTTAATTAAACGAGTCAATCTTCGACGATTTGAGTTTGAAGCTTTTGACAGATCCGACGTTTTCAAGATTCTGGTTGGATGGTTGCGACGAACATGTAATCCTAAGAGTCCGTCGTCACGAAGCGCGGAACCCCCAAGAAATGACCCGTGACAGGCTCTGTTTACGCCGTTTGGCCTGATGTTCGTTCGTTGTACCATACAGATTAACCTGACCTTTTACTGAGGCAGATGGTCCAGATTCCTTCCTCCAATTATTGACCCATAATTGGGGCCGATACAAGTGCTACATCCCTAAAACAGGGTGGACTTTAAACTAATAACAACTAAGGGGTGACTCTAAACTCCCCGGTATCTCCGATTGGAGTTCCTGCAACTGGATGCCGCCTAACGTCAGTACCCATAACTAATGCATATCCGAATAGCATGATTTCTTTTGTTCTTGATTCAAGATGTCATCAGACTGTCAAACAATATTTTGTCATAAATTAAGCAAATTAACAATTACAAAAATAATTTGACGTCATATTAACAACATTCACAAGCAAACAATCACTTTTTCGTTTCACTTCTGAAAGGAAAGTTCGTTGTTTTCAATTGAGATAATTTTCACTGTTTTCTTTATTTTGAGACAATTGATGTTTGAATGTTCATTGACAAAAAGATGACAATGGATCTAACATCAGTTTCATCTTTGGAGACAACAGGTTTTCAAAATGATTTTAACGATGATAAAAAAGAAATGTTGCGTTCTTTGAATAGAGATGATTCAGGACTCGGATTGATTCTTTCAGACACTCAGCTGTCTGGTGGATTTATGTCTCGTTTGTACAAAGAATTTCAGTTTTGGAAATCAAAGAATAATTCTACCATACAAATCAAGAGTAAAAGCAAGAATCAGATCCGTGAATTAGTTGAAGAAGGAGAAATGTACACACAAAAGATTGAACTTCTTTGTAAAGAGAAAGAAATGATAGAAGATCAGTGTTGTGTGATGACAGAGAAATATGGACTGATGATATCCAAACTTAATATACATAAAGACATTGCATTTCTAATGCAAATTTCTGCATTAAACCATGAATACGTCCATAAAGAGATACACAACCAACACTTATTACACAGTTTTGAAATGAGAGAAACAAACCAATGTGAAATAAGTAGAAACACTGAAACCAGTACAACAGAAATTGAAGGAATAAACAAAACGCATTCAATGCAATTCATTCCAAATTTAAATGATAAAGTTTGCCTTGATGAAGAAATTCTTAAATTGGCAGACTGTTGTGCTGAATGGAAACTTCACAATTGCATCCAGAAGAAAACGATCACTTTCTTATCCAAGGATAGAGAGTTACTGAGGAAAGAGCAAATGACTGCATTTCAAGTTATGCACAATATTGTTTTGGATATCAAGAAAGTGCTTCCAGGCTCAGACTTGCCACAAGATTTAACTTTTGTCGATGGCAATTATCAATTGGAAATATTCTCTAGAGGTAAACAATTAATTGAGGATAAAGTAAAAATGACACAAGAGAGAATAAATGATCAATCAAGTATTCTAAATGAATGCCTCCAAGATGTCAGTAAGCTGGAAGAGAGTCACAAAATACTAAACAATAACTATGTGAAGATTTTGACTGAAAATGAGAACTTAAATAACAAGATGCTGTCCTTGGTAGAAACAAAAACGATGGCACTCCACAAACAAAAAACGGCTAAAGAGGAACACGATCAATTGGAAAACGAATTGAAAAGTTCCAAGAGAAAAGTAGTTGAGGCAGAATCTTGCTTTCATGAGAAAGAAAAAGAAATTAGTTTACTTCAAGAGAAAGTAGTATTTTGGAAATACAAAACATCGTTGACCAAAGATGCATTTGAAAGGGAAAAGAAATTAGAAGAGAAAAGGAAGAGCAAATGGTGGAGACGATTACTATGTTTTTAAAACATTGACTAATGTCCTATGTTATATGGGATTTCACTATATTTCTCTTTGAACTGTATTTCATAGTTTTTAATGTGAAATGTCATAGTAAAAAAAGAAATTACAGCTCTTTAAAAAAATCTGACTGCTTTGTATTTAATCATCTGTGTGTTTATTGAAGTTAGCAATGTTGTTTGAATTGGGTTGGTTAACTCTCGTGGTGATTTCAATTAGTTTATTGCGTTTAAAGTGAAAAGTGAGCATCAGTATATTTTTCTTTGATGATAGGCTTGGTAAATTTGGAATGTCAGCATATTTCATTTTTGGTTTCAGGTTGAGGTTTCTCATTAAGAGCTATCGTCAGGAACAAGTTGGAGATTTTGTTTCAATAAAAGTTCCTGTTGCCCAGAGCCCACATACTACATCAAGGTAGATGTGCGCACTGAGGAGATGTAATAGATTCTCCCTGTACGAATTGGATAAGGGAGATTCATCTCGTTATTAATATCCAGAAGAGTAATTACTGTTTGCTTTTTTTTTGTGGAATTTCAATTTACACAACACTTAGTTTTACTGGCAATATTGGCATTTGGAAAAGAGAATTATTAGCCAACAAAAGTATTGTAGAATGACCAGGACTTCAGGAGAGGACAACATTTGGGACTGAAAGAGGTGTCATGTTATTATAAAGTTGAAAGAAAGTACTACAAGGAGATATTTTTACATGCTACTTTGTGAAGAGAATAGTTTCACTATGCTTCTTTTCAGTAGAGCAATATGTGGTTTCTTTCCTTAATGTGAAGTAAAATTGCAATTCAAAAGAATTGTCATTTGGTAAGTGGATGAACAAAGCAATAATCTTAGAAAACTAAAGGGAATCACAATTAATTTTTCTGCTGATTTGGCATTACTTACTGCCACTCACCTCAGCGCTGGGACTGCACACCACATAAGCGCTTCCCCAATGCAAGACATACGGGTAACACCCCAAACTGCCCTGGATTAATGAAGTCTAAGGAAAGAACCTTTTGACAGAAAACCACTGGCCCTCCAAGGATGGGAGTTGGAAAGAAACCCAGCTAAATTCTCCCGGAGAACTAAACCACTTAAAGGATAAAATGACATCATTACACAACCAGACTAGGAGGGGGGAGTGGGGTATCCAACACAAGGATTCTAATGACGATAGGTCTGAACCTACGGGAAGCTCCGACAGGATCCCTTGCAATTTACAAAACAACTTTTGCCATCAATCACTGCAATTTTAGACAACAACCAATTTTCTCTGTCTTCAATTCTAAACAATCAGACGTTAACAAGAAGGTAGTTTATATTCCCAAGCTTTCTGCTATCGACCCTCTATCAATAAAAAAAAGAAAAGAAAAAAAAAGCGTTTTAGCAAAGTTACACCAAACCTATTACTAACAAGTTCCTCTCGATCAGTATTAGCCTTTGTCAAGGATAACACTGGTCGACATTTTTTCTACTTAGATGTTACTACACATTGTCACATATTTCTGGGCTATTGTTTCACGCTGCTTTTAAAAATCAATTCCGTTTTCCCCTGTCAAATTTTGTCCTTACGGATAATGCCTATTACTGTCAAAATAGCCCAAATTGTCTAACTTCACAGTGAAATGAATGGGCATGATAACGTAAGTAAGATGTTTTCTACATTACATTAACTACCAATTCAAGTAAAAGCATTCTATCAAAAGAAATTATCGGCTACTGTAGACTCTCTACAAAGACTTCCAGGATTATCTTTATTTCTTTAAATTCTCTAAAAATATCATGAGGATTTGACTCCATTTCGGTAGTTTTACAGTTTTAGACTTCCTTTGAATCTTTTTAGCTTTTATTAAACAGTAACCTTTTTACCTTTCGACTTCCTTTTCAGAATTGTAGTATGGATACTAGACCATGTTGCAATATCAGTCCAGATCGTTTTTTTTGGGTTTGTGGAAAGTTAGCGTACACTCCTGAAAAAAAGTAGATCTCGAATTTTGTCAAAAGGAAATATCTAGCACATTTCAAAATGCCGCTGGAGAAAAGGAAGCCTTGGGCTCCACGAACAGTTTGCTCCATTTGCTTCATTTATGGACTACCAATAAGCCAGATTGTCATCTGAGATTTGGAATACCTTTGGCGTCGCATAAAATACCAAACCATGCAGCTGACTGCTACATTTGCTGGGTAGAAACAAAAGATTTCATCATAAAAAATCGACACAAATAAAAATATCCAAGCCTCTCATTTGCCAAATTTCCGGTTCCACGTTCGGATCTTTACCCCGTACCAGCCTTCAGGGAAATATCTCCACTGCAAATTTTAACATATCATTCTCTTCAACATAATTCATGCAAGGCCACTGGACAGCTTGACTCTGAAATTGGGATTAATGACCAATTTTATCTAATACAGACAATTCTTGTTCTTGTATGTCTACAGAAAGTGATGCTGACTACAGCCTTGAATCCTCAGTACACACCCAGAGACTCTGATGCAGCCGAAATCTCTGTAAATGCAAATTTTCCGAGAAGCCTAAGCTAATTGTAATGTATTCTTTTGAAAACGAATACCTCTGTAGCGTGGGGAAATGTTATGAAAATGTAAATGATGATAAGTGTTATTTCTCTTTTGTCATCAATATGAGATAAGGAAGTATCAGCTCAGATGTGACAACAGTATGTCATGGAAAGAGGGATGGTAGACTTCCAGAGATACAAAATGGCCTGAGGTATAAGGTACTCTCCAGCTCGATACAAAGAATGAACTTTTTTAGAAGCAGACTTAGCAACAGGTAAAAACAAGAACCCAAAGAAGGATATAAAGAAAATNAATACCTCTGTAGCGTGGGGAAATGTTATGAAAATGTAAATGATGATAAGTGTTATTTCTCTTTTGTCATCAATATGAGATAAGGAAGTATCAGCTCAGATGTGACAACAGTATGTCATGGAAAGAGGGATGGTAGACTTCCAGAGATACAAAATGGCCTGAGGTATAAGGTACTCTCCAGCTCGATACAAAGAATGAACTTTTTTAGAAGCAGACTTAGCAACAGGTAAAAACAAGAACCCAAAGAAGGATATAAAGAAAATGACAAAACAAGCAATTTTATTGATGAGCAAAAGCGGAAGCAACCTTGTCAGAGTTAATTTCAGAATGGTTTTCCACGAATATTGGAAGGAGATAAGCACTCTGTTTTCTAGCGAAGGACTTGAGTTGCGTTTTTGGTAAATTAAGAAAGGCCAACCACAATTTTCTCCATTCGCTGACAGCCTGAAGGTCAGATTCCAAATTTTCTGCAAGTTTGATTTGTTCCTGTTGAGATGCCTTATGATCGATGCCAGAGTACGAGAAAGTGTCGTCAGTATAGGTGTTGATGAACTAAAGTAAGTTACCAGGAAGACCATTGAAGTTAAAAAGAAAGAAAGTTGGACAAAGAATTAAAAATTAAGGAACTCCAACGTTAATGAAATACTCATCAGATGTAATGCCATCAAGTGTGGCACGCATTTTACGACATGAGAGAAAGGACAGGATAATACTAATAATCCTCCCACAAATACAATAATCAAAACCTTTAAGAAGAAAGCCATTATACCACACCTTATCAAATGAATTGAAAATATCCAGAGCTATAACACACCTTTCACCAAACGTATTTATAAATATCGGGATATTTTCTGTAATTACGAGCAAAGGGTCAACAATGGAGCCAATTCCTCTAAATCTGTACTGAATATCAACTAAAAAACGTAGGTTCTGGAAGAATTCCACCGGTTCATTGTTGATATGTCATTCAAGGACCTTCCTAATGACAGAAAGAAGATTTGCGGTCGATATCTCCAAGGATTAGAGGTACCATATACATTTTTGAAAGCAGAGACAACATTAGAAACCTTTCAGGAGGATAAAAACCAAGACTCCGATAGACAGATTTGAAAAAGTTTGAACAACAACAAGTTAGCTGAGAAAACACTCTTCTGAAAGACTACAACAATCGAATCTATACTCAAAGCTTTAGCTTGATCATATCCGTGAATAATTTGGCAACCAACCTTGGA
The DNA here is from genome assembly GCA_003991215.1 of Morbakka virulenta. Classification (NCBI taxonomy): domain Eukaryota; kingdom Metazoa; phylum Cnidaria; class Cubozoa; order Carybdeida; family Carukiidae; genus Morbakka; species Morbakka virulenta. Next base: position 96,893 of record RDPX01000365.1, read on the forward strand.
TTTATGATAACAATTCAAAATCTAATCAGTTTGCAAATAGAACTCCCGTAAAGAAGCACCAGTGTAATTTAGACACTTCGACAAAAATAACCTAACAAAAAGATTGACCTTTTCTTAGAGGACAGAGAAGACCAACCACCATAAAAAAGTGGAGAATTAATTATTGTACATGTTCTAGAAATTTCGACTTTCAAGTTTGAGAAAAAAGGATTTACATATTGTTCATCAAAGCAAGGTTTAACCTCAGAAACCACCATTTTACAGGCATTGCTAGTCAATCTGAAAAGGACCCAAGATTCAACATTTCCATCAATTTGAAAATGAAGATAGAATTTATTGTGGTGAGTAATGGTAGGAAAGCAATGGCCATTGAACTATAGAAAAGAATGAGATGTGAGTTTGAAACTACAATAAGAAGCAAAGCTTTCAATACCAACTAGAATCCATTCTGTGAATTCAATAACATCTATGTTAAAGAGTAAATCCCAAGGAATATTAGCAAAAAAGTTGTCAAAATCCATCCCAATCAGCTGAACCAAATTCAAATTTCTTTACATAACGTTGTTTATCAACAAGTTAAAAGCTATAGAGTGACCGCACCAGGATCAGAAGGTCTACCAGGAGACAAAGATGAAACTGTACCATGTTCAGCAAAACGAGTCAAAAAGATATCTTAAAAGAAGGCTCTCCAGTGTGATAACTTTGTACAAAAATCAACATGTGTAAGATCATGAGCAAGAGCGAAATGTAAGTAGTCTCTTCAGCTCTGTCTGTCCTATTAGAATGAGACAAGCAGGTCACGTAATCAGCATTGAAGACCACAAAGACAGATATGTTAGCAGTGTGATGGCTATCTAAAGCCTTACCAGTAGAGTCTGATACTGCCTGATTAACTGACCAAGAGAGAGAGAGAGAGAGAGAGATTCATACAGAAAACTAGATGTCAAGTAGCCTAAAGAAGAGACAATCTAAAGGACACGAAAGCCTTATCATTAGATTCAAGTTCTCATTCCCCCAAACTTAAAAAGTTTCTCAAGCATAGCTACTAAGACCATGAAGATGGGTTGTAAAGCTTAGTGGAAACAAAATCAACTACTTGCTATAAAGATACCCATTTCTAACACTAGCAATTGGGCTTGTCTGACAAAGAGCAAGAATATGAGGAGGCTCAAAATAAGGGAAAGCTTTTACAAAGGAAAAATTGAAACAAAGACCTCTGACATTACTGAAAACTAAAAAGACAGTATTTTAAAAATAACAAACAGGTTTTTGTAGTCTGTCTATAACAAATACTACCACATATTGAGTCTATACTCTCGGATGAGGAGTCACTCTTAGGTTTGGAGATTCTTTGACCCCCTTGACCATTAAAGTTGCATCTGGTACCAGGGCCAAGTCCTTTGATTGAAATCATCTTTAGAAAATTGCCAACAGAAATGTATATCTGAAACCATCACAGAGACTCAGAGCATCAGCCTGCCGACTAATATCTCGAAAAAAGGTGCTTTTTGTGTTTCAATACATACCATCCGCACCCCAACATGATGTACTTTAGTACCTTCATCTTTGTTGACTACTGTACCTAGAGCTTTGAAGCACCACAAGTTTTACAATGAAGCTGTTTTATTTGTGTCTGGTGTCTTAATTGTACAATGCCTCTTCAAGTGATAACAACATTCCTTTATGTCTTTTCAAAGTAATGGTTTCCTTACTTTTAAGCTATTACACAGGACTCCCTACTTGAATGCTTGAATAGAATGGTAGTCGATATGTGCAAATTGTAGATCAGCATGGAATGGGAATGCATTATCACAACGAGTCTATTGCTGTCTGCTTTTCTGACTTTTGTGTTCTGGGGAGAATGTGCACAGGGCACTAGTGAGCTCTTCTGGAGACTATTTAATTTGAAAGTTCCCATCTATATTCCATTCCTTGGGTTTAAGAGATACTTCTAAATAAACCAAGTATGCAGATGAGTAAACATGCAAATCTGGCTATACTTTAATATTACTCTTTTGGACTTCATTTTAAAACAACTTCAGTGAAAATAAAGAAACAAAGGTGACACACCCTTCAATTCTATTTTTATTTTTGCGTCATTAAATACTTATTCAACAAAAGGGATTTCTTTTAATAGAAGAGGCTTTTATGATGATCATTGTGGAGCAAGAAGATTGTTGTTAAATTAAGCATGAAATCAAAGCAGACTTTATTAGAGAATTTGTGAGAAATGCATTCATACTGAGTCAACATTGACAGTGAAATGCATGGTACACAATACCTTTCCCAATAGAGAATTAAAGAACTTTTGTTTTGAAATTTATAGATGTCTTGGTAACTTCAATGAAAAAGCCGTTTAAGACTTTCCAATTCGCTCCCCAGTCATGGTGGAGTGCATTAAAAAACTGTTATATTTATGCCCCTTTCCAGTTAAGTATCGATCCCTCCCCCTTTCAGATTCTACCGTTCGGGTTTGCATTTGATCAGTAGGACTTAGACTTGGATTCCTTACAAAAGTTTCACCTTTTACATGTTTCCGTTTGCTCCGAATTTTGTTTTATGTTTTCTTACTAAAGCTTTTTTTGTTATTAATTCAACGTTATCGACACATTTTCAGTTGTGACGGTCTTCCAAAGTTTTATGACAAATTGCCTCATATAGGGGCTTACTTATCACATAGCACCATCGATTTGAAAAACATATTTTTCTATAAACTGTAAACAACTAAAAAACGTTGGGTTATTTTGGTTACATGTTTTGCAAGATAAAGTAAGTACGTATTAGCCAATGTGTAATCTTTTGTTGCCTCGTTACTCCTTCCCTTTCAACATTTCGTTACGACAGGAACATTTGAAACATTGGAAAGAGCATATAAAATCATATATAAAAGAGAAGAACCACCAAGAATAAAGTCTATGGAATCTTTTATGAAACAACACTTATACATCTCTTGAAGTATACAAAACCCAAAAGAAGCTGAACAGTGATAACTTTTACCCATACTTTGAAGTGGTAAGAAATGAAAACTAGGTACCAACAGCAAATACTGAGTCCTTTAAAATGAGTTTTTGTTTCCATGGAGCAAAACTTTACAATGCACTCCCAAGTGAAGTTTGATAAGCTTTGTCAAAAGATGAGTTTTTAGGATTGTTATATGAATAAAGTTATTTAATATCTTTCAGTCTTTGGTCTCTTCTAGAAATCTTATCTTCTACTTACTTTATTGTTAATGTTTCTTGTAATTATGAGAGGACACATTGGAGTACAGAACTTTTGTCGTACATAGCGTATACATATTGCTTTCAAATGGCTTATCCTATATCAATATTCAAAAATAAACAAATGATTAGATGAATGAATAAATAAATAAATAGATAATGAACAAATTCTCACTTTTGTCCATTTTAAGGAAATCGACCGTTTTTTCACCATCAGGAGTTTCTAGTATCATTTTGTTGATCAATAGCTAGTATTTACAGCCGTAAGTGCCTTCCCGACATCCCTTTTGCTTAAGGGGAAAGATGTCATGGTCCTCCATGCGAGTGTAAGTCCTCTCGGTAAGAATAGAAATTAACAGTTTATAGGTTGTTGTTAGGCATGTAACGGGTCGGTAGTTCTTTGGGTTACCAGTATCATTATTTTTAGCAAGCAGGTAAGTTGTGCCGAAACAGAACCATTCAGATGTTGAGTCTGGTTCTGTTAATATTCGGTTAAAGTTGAGAGCTAGTTTCGAGTGCGCTGCACCGAGAGTGTCGAGCCAAAAGTTGGGAATTTGATCAATACCCAGAGATTTCCACTTGTGAGATTTCTTGAGAGCCTTTACAATTTCTTCAACAGTCAAGTTCTCCCATGTTTGTTCGGTAATGTCTTTAGTGGAATCTTGTAGATGTTCTAACCAGACGGCATTTTTAATTAAACCCTTTGTCATTTCCCCAGATGTTACTCCAAAAACTACTAACCTCTTCTTTCGGTGGTATTTCATCCAGACAGATCTCAGATTTACCAATTTCACGATAAAACTTTTTGGTATCAGTTTCAAATATTATTTTTGGCTATAGAACTTATTGCGTTTAACAAACCCGATTAAACGTTGGGCCTTAAGTTGAAGATTTTTTTAGCTCTTCCTTAATGGCGGGGAATATGGGTTTTTGTTTTCAATTTTGTATTTCCTTATTGCTTTTTTAGCCTTTCCAGATCTTAATTCTTTATCTTTTTGCATTTCTTCTAATATAGAGATTTCTTTTCGGTACTGCTCAATTTCCTTATCCATTTTTACCTGTCACTTTGGCTTATTCTGTTTCTTAGCATTAGGTCTTTTTCTTTTGATTTTAAGACCACCATTTTTGCTGGAGATACTTTACCCGTTGCATCACTTAATTGGTTTGTCGCAGTCAGATCTGGGCTAAGCTCGAAATATTTCCTACCTTGAAGATAAGTTTGTAATTGAAAGAGTGACGAATTTTAAGAAGTGGATCTCTGTCGTTAATATCAGTGTGCTGTACTATAGAAAATTCTTCCAAGGTGGCTTTCTCATTGCCTCTAACTTTTCTGGATTTACTTCCTGCAACGCTTTATCATTCGGTTCGTGCAACCTTTCATTTTCCACCTCCTGATTTCTATCTCCAACATCCTGGCCTTCAACTTCACCTCCACCTCTATCAATTACATCAACACCAATATCAGTATTTTTTGTATCATCCGGTGTATCTTTTTACATACATTTTGACTGCTCCCATGATGTTAGAGCTCCTATTCCCGATGCATTGGCTTGGGCTTTCTTCTTGATACTTCATGGTGTCGTAAACATTCATCAGATCTCTAACTCTTTCTTCTGTGTATACATGGAGGTGGTCTACATCAGCTTTAGCGCTTTTTGATCTAGTTGCTCTAGCTCCTCCATATCAGAGGAGAGATATCGCCCACGTGTTTATAGCTTTTAACAGATCTCCAGCAGTCAGTTTTGACTTAAGTACCTTTCTTAACCTTCTGATGTACTCGTTTTGCACATAGATTTTCACTTCGTTCTGCTTTATGACATCCACCTCAAGTATTCCAAGATACTTATAGGAACTGTCCTTGTCCATTAATCGTCAATATATTACCAACTGCTCCTTAGTCCCTCTGTCAGCCTTTGTGCATCCTTTCTGTTCTCATGGTAACAGGTTTTGTTCATTAAGATTCTTGTAGATCTTCTGGCTTATATTTGATGTTAACAGTTTCCACATAAGGGGTAGGCATATGGTCGGTCTACAGATTGATGGGATGTTTCCTTTGATAATGTCCAATTGGTCTGCGATTCTTTGATGCAGCGTTGTGAATCTCTTTATCCAGAATCCTTGCACCTCGTCCGGGCCACCAACTTTCCATGGCGACATTTTACTACAAACATCAGTCACCATTTCAACTGTGATTGTGGCGTCTTGTCATTCTCCGTTTACCTTAATGTCTCTTTTGACAACTTTAAGCCATTCATTACCCCAACTGTTATTCTAAAATACTTGTGTTTCCTCCACATCTGTTTGAATATCCTCCTGTTTCTTACCTTTTAGCTGTTAATAAAATCTTTTTTGGTCTTTTTCAAACCACTTATTTTGATAGTATGGGTCGTGTCTTTCCAGATACCTTTTCATTTTTGCAGAGATGGTAACTATACTCTGTCTCAATTCCTCCATGGCTGTATTGACTCTCTTACTGTACAGTTGGTACTTCTTTACCAAATACTCGTGGCATTCACATCTTCCCTTCTTGAACTTACCCAACCTCGATATATCTTTTATCTTTTCTTTTGTGAGATTTTACAGCCTGATCTTCCATTTTGGCTCATGTTTCCTGCTCATTCCATTGCTCTTTGATCCTTTCTTCCGTCCTAGATCTTTATTATTATTATTATTATTATTATTATTATTATTATCATTATTATATTTCATATTTAATGAGGTTGACTACATCAGAAAAATAAATTTCTGTTATCAGTGTGGGACCTACAAAATAAAAAATGAAAGAAAGATGGATTTCATTCCTTAGATTTCCTGGCAGACTGTTGAAAACAAGTGTACCTTGATAATAGGAAGATTTTCGACCAGCTTCAGATTTAATCTTAAGAAGACGGATCGTTGATTTGTTTTCACGAGTATTGATACCGTGTGATATAACCTCGTATTGTGGGAAGGGTGTAATATCAATTCCATTAATGCATTTGAATATGTCAATCGATAATTTACGTTTGCGTTCAGCATCTATAGTTGACCAACTGTTTGCTGTTTCGCCAACGTTCCTGTTTGCACGACATTGCAGATTTTCGAAAGCATTACTCCACGTTGTGCTTTGCCCAAGGAAAATATTGGAGCAGCACAGAAAGATTGGCTTTATTGTGGCGTTGTAGATGGTTTCAGCAACCGATGGTGAAATTTTATGTCGTACTTTGTTCAGCAGTTTGATCCTGGAGCTGATCTTTTTGAATACTTTGGAGTAGTGGTCTCTTAAGTTGAGGTGTTTATCGAGAGTTACACCTAAATATTCATATGAAGTCGGTTGATTAATTTGATATGAATACAACTCCTAAGAGATTGTGGTCACTGAATGACTTTGAATATACAATAGAATCGGCTACTTCTGTTTCGTCAGCTACCACAATTACATCGCTTAATGTTTTACTGATTTTTGTTGTACGATACATATACATACATGCTCCTACACTCGTGATCGAGTATAATACTTGACAAAATAAATAAAAATAAAGTATATTTATATTCTATCTTTTCCCAGAAACAGTTTTAATCGTTGACCGCCAATCAACACGATCTTTCACCGTATCATTCCAGTTGTGCAAAACATCCCCAGCTTTCAAAATGCTTTTGCAGTTGTCTTTAAAACGGAGCTTGGGACGACCAATCGGTCGAGAACCATCCAAAAGTTCACCATACAATAATCGTTTACAAGTTCTATTATCTTCCATACGAGAAACATGTCCATACTACCGTAAACGACTTTGTGCAAGCAAGACTTTGATGTCTACAAGGTCCGACTTGGCGAGTACTTCTTCATTAGATACGAAATCAAACCAACAGATTTTCAAAATCGAACACAGGTGTCTCTGCTGAATTGTACATAGCTGCTTAATCTCGTGCGGATAGAGAGGCCAGGTTTCACTACCGTATGACAAAATCGGCAACAAACAGTGCTTATAAACATTTTGGTGTTGGTTGATAGGTCATGGTTGTTGAAGACACGTTGCTTGAGACTGTAAAGGGCGTGTGATATTGCCTGAATATGAACCGTGATCTCTGCTTTCAAATTAAAGCTTGGTTTACAAAGCTACCAAGGTAAGAAGGAAGAAAAGTCGATAGTTTTGAACTTTGGTGCTACAGGAAAATCCAAATACAAAATTTTAATGGTATGAAAAGTAACGATGAAGCGGTAAGGTTAATTATAACAGGGAAAGGGCTACTAATTGGAATCAAAGAACAACAAATGATGTTATTAGTCACTGAGAAGAAAACACAAAAGGATCATAACAGCTGTCCCGATCAAAAGCACCAGGAACAGAGAAATACAAAAAGAAAACAACTTCCCAACATTAGAGATTGGTTACAGCTGGAAAAAGAGCAAATAGAAAACAATGGATATCCCATGATCACCCAAGTCAAAATTCCGTAGATGAGCATCTTTCTTGAAGTTTTAGAAATGACAGCGACGAAGCAGGAGCGAGGTATTTCTGATGACCTTGCTCAGTAAGAGAGATATATCAAAGGCAATGCAACCGTTTGATTTTTTTTCCCACAGCTTTACAATGAGTCCAAATTGGACCCACTTTTAATAGGTATGCAATTCTCTCTTATTGAGAAACAAGTCATAAAGTACCATGAAAAATGACGTAAGATTTACTCCAAAAACAATCAACAATGGAAAATGGATTTGAAATAATAATTAATAGATTAACAGCATGACTGAAAAAGGCTATGTCTTGCAAAGCAGAGCCCAAGATGCGCAATGTCGGAAAAACCCCAGCGCGTACTTATTGTTGATGTAGAGTATTGAACTTCAATAGCTCATTTATTGTTTTTTTCTTCTGGATATAGGTAGCTTTTATGTAATTAGCTTTTAGGTAATTCGTATTTACTTATTGACCTTGCCCATTCAATCGCAAGGAAATCGTCGTGTTGCATGGAATTTAGCAACAAGATGGAACTGTAAACACTTGGCACAACCCTTTCCTTCTTTCTACGTAACTGTGTCTGTCTTTCCGTTTATCGTTTTTAAATTAGCGTTTTTTGTAGAGAAATTCAGTCTCAGACAGTGTATGACCGAGTGTAGTCGATTATCGGTCATGAAGATATACGATGAGCCGAAATGAGTCGTTTCTTTTTTCATTGAATTCTGCTTCAAAGAAAAAGAACTGGCAAGAAGAGAACAGTAGAATTATCTATATACAAATTAAATCCTCATTACCTTGATGCTTGAAGAGGGGGCATTAAAGCCTGTAAAGATTTAATTTGTATTAAATATGTTCCGAAGGTTATTTTAAAAGAGAGTGGCTGTTTTAAGCCAATCTGAAGCGCGTGGTCACCATATTTTTGCGAAGCAAACCATATATTGGAATACTTTTTTACTCTTCTTCTCATCCGGCTTTGCTCTACAATAATTGTAGCAACCTTTGGCATATTCTGTTTGCTGTAACGATCATTTTCTGCTTTTTCACCGCACGTCTAACGTCCAAGCTGTCAAGATATGTTACCAAAGTGGGCAAGTACATTCGCTTTGGGCGGACCATCACGGATCTCTAAATTACGGGCGATATGTTCATTTCTATTGGTAATTGGCACTAACTAGGGTTGTTTCAGTTTTAATAATATTCTTTACAACCGTATCAGGAAACTATCAAAACTAATCTTGTGAACTGATTACCAGAGGTCGAATGGATGTTATTTGAAATCCATCTCCAATCCTAAAACCAGCGTTTTATTTTTATCTTACATGAATACCTGTCTATATGCTTCGAAGAAGTCACCAAAGAAATGAGAGGGTTGTCCGACTATTCTTTCCATCCTACAGTTGTTCTCTACCTCACTCTTAATTCTCAAGAGGGTTTACTTTTTTGGTTCTCAAAACTCTGATATACCTTCCATCAGTGTTAGGGCCTGGAAGAAACACAAACAAGTTACTTTCCAAATTTTCTTGTGTATCTCTCTTATTCGATATATGTCTATCCTTTACCATTTCAAGAACTTCCAATTTCATGCACTCTTTGATATTTTCATTTCGCTAAGCCTGACGACTTTATATTCTATTTCTTTCGGTGCCTCTATATTCTGCTTTCTCTTCTTTTGAGTATAGTAAAGAGGTTACGCATCAATAGCATTCACTTGCTTCAGTCTTTATGGAGCAAGGTCTAGTGTAGTTTTGCTCTCTCAATGGCATATTTCAATCTTCACAGCTTCACTTTCACTGGTACAAACGACTGGATAATCATCGCTCCCAGGTTGTGGGGTTTCTTTCCTGAATTAAATATTAATTGTTAAAACCCATCCTAACACTTTTAAATGTGGTCAAACTGACAGGGGTGGATTTCGTCAATTTCTTGATGATATTTATTTGGATTCAGTCTTTAACAAATTAGCTTCTGATGTTCTATTTGAATTCAAGGAATGGGTTCAGGTTGGTATTGATACATTGTTTCTGGTGCCTAGGCCTTATTACGAAATCCAACCTCTTTCTCGCACATGGTACAGTTCACGTTGTTCTTTTCCCATTGCTCGCCGCAATCCTTTCTGTCCTCGGTTTCAACGCGATGGAACTGATAAATATTGGGTTTCTTTCAGACAGGCTAGCAATGCTTGTAAAAGGGTGCTTTCTGACGGGAAATGTTGTTATGCTGGGTAATTTCTCTCACGAACCTTCTGGGGCCCCCTTTTTGTAAGTAAGAATTTTCACCCCTTTAGCCCATCTTCACGACTTGTTTACATTTTCCCGCAGGTTCATTCATTTTGGAATCGTCCGTTTTGGGTATTATTATCGCATGCTTCCACTTTGTACGCACATAAGCAAGTCTGCACTTCAGGCATGCATCACGTCCGTGACATCCCCTTTCTTTGTTTTGCTTAGAGGTGCGGGATTTCCCCATCATTATTAGGCCGTTATGCTTAGTTTAGTCATCGTTGTTTATTTTGCATCTCTTAACATTTACGTGTATGTATTGATTAGTTTAACGTCATTTAGCTTGTTTTAGCATACCTATTCAGCCCGTTCCTTCCTTTCCCATGTTCTGACGTCGAACTTTTGCGTATTTTACGCTGTTAGCAGAACGTAGTCATCTTATTCTATTTCTGTAATTATCTTGCCAAATAGTATGTACAGGGATGTAAAGATAGATTAAAAGGACGAGATCAGTTGATGTGGCTCAAGGAATTGCGTGAACGTTTTGTGTTTGTGCTATCTGAAGTTATGCCTTTAGTCTTTAAGGACTACTGTTAGGATAACCAAGGTCTCAATACACGGCGTGTGATATTTCATAGCCCATTTCTTTCAAAAGACATGGAAGACGAGATTTCTGGAAGATTTACAATTTTTATGGGGTTCAATTTTTGATTTCCTCTATGAAAAAGGCTGTTCTCATAGCTAGACTGTTTTCTGCCAATTCTTTTCTAAATGACACTGATGCTACTTTATCAGAGTTTCCTTTGCAAACTGATTAGATTTGAGCTTTGTGATCAGAATTTCAAAGTTTTTTGCAAAAATTTTGGATGGGCTTGATTAATGCAAAATCACTGGTTCAGACTTTATTTTGTGTATTTTATTTTGTGTATTTTATTTTGTGTATTTTATTTTGTGTATTTTATTTTGCGTATTTTATTTTGTGTATTTTATTTTGTGTATTTTATTTTGTGTATTTTATTTTGTGTATTTTATTTTGTGTGTTTCATTTTGTGTATTCCATTTTGTGTATTTTATTTTGTTTTGTTTATTTT
>RDPX01000365.1:109688-125411 GCA_003991215.1 Morbakka virulenta
TATTTTATTTTGTGTATTTTATTTTGTGTATTTTATTTTGTGTATTTTATTTTGTGTATTTTATTTTGTGTATTTTATTTTGTGTATTTTATTTTGTGTATTTTATTTTGTGTATTTTATTTTGTGTATTTTATTTTGTGTATTTTATTTTGTGTATTTTATTTTGTGTATTTTATTTTGTGTATTTTATTTTGTGTATTTTATTTTGTGTATTTTATTTTGTGTATTTTATTTTGTGTATTTTATTTTGTGTATTTCATTTTGTGTATTTTATTTTGTGTATGTTATATCGGCGGGAGTGCTAAAGGACAAGTAAATGAATGTATCTCAGAAAAGTAACATCAAATGATTATAATACCGGCGCTTTTGAATTGTAGGTATCAAAAGGCAGTACCAAATTTAAGAACATTTTGAAAGGCAGTCAAGTTAACATGAACTATTAGGAGAAGGAACTGAAAAGCATGCGTTAGATTTGAGTTAACATATTTCATCCAAGCGTTGTTTCCGAAAGGGCCATAATGAAATTAAGGTTTTCATGATGTGTATTATGCTACTCCTGCCACCGTTTCTCTAGATTACCGTCCCGCCTGTTTGTTTTGTTCTTTTTTGTTTGTGTTTACTCTTATTTTTTAACTTTTTTGGATAACATCATGTATTAGGTTTTTAACATTTACCTTTGAACATTTGTATTTTTTTTATCAGTGGCGAATAAATACATACAAAGAAAAATTGAACTGAACAAATCAAACAATCCTGATGCAAAGGACAAAAGTGAAAACAGGAATGAGAAAATTAGATAGGAATGAAGGGGAATTTTAATTTGTATACACCAACCAGGACGTACAAAACATTGTCAAGACAACACTAGTTCAAGGATTCATCTATATACAACACCTGAATTAGATCAATATTTGCCATTTGGAAACCACATCAAAAACAAAGCAGCTAATTTTTGTGTTAAACATGCTGAACATATCAATGGTCGAGGGAGAAAAGTGTACATAATCCCAAATAGATCTCGCCAGACGTGTCAAAGATTGAACTTTGCCGGAAGAGCTCGAATGTAAACGACAAGCAATCTTCAGCTGCAAGTAAATTATAAACGATTGTTAAGTTTAATCTCAACATTGCCATTCAATTTTCTAATTTCTCTTATATTTGTGTTTTCACTGCTAATTCTTTTGCAAACGTGCCCACGCCTATCATTTCAAAGCATCAGCTGCCATTTTTATTTGTTGATAATTCTGATTACGTTAGGTAGTTAGATCACCAGCAGAAGCAAATTTTTCCTTCTTTTTTTTCTTCTTCCAGGATTACTTTGTTCAATATCAGTGGTCATCCCTATGTTTTTCCCTACAATTATTCCTCTTTCCAGTATCTTGTTCCTACATTCCATTTCTAACAAAAATCGAATGAAATATCTTATCCAACTCTCATCTTCATTTGTTTTCACAATCTTCTCTAATAAGTCGTATTTTTCTTTTTACGTAATTGAATTCTTAGTTATTCATGGAGTGCTTTTCTCTCTTTACATCATTAATATATTGATTGTTGTTAAGCGTTGTCTACTGTAGATCACAATTGCTATGCAGCCAGATTATTTTTTGGAAAATGATGTGATAAAATTGAAGAAGTACACATTGACTTCTATGACTGTGTATAGTTACTAATCTAATACTAAAAACAGAACCAATATTGAAAAGCTTCATATCAAATGAAAAGACCAGCCACATCTGTTTGTACTGAATATGTGGTAAGTAAAATCTAATAATCTCAAAACCTCTTTTGTTCATTTTAGACACCAATGGAATCTTAAAAGTCATTCTCTTGTAATAAATCGAGCAATCAACGGGACCACACGATAATAAAAAACTCTAAAAAAGTTATTCAGAGAAGAATAACAACTTGTATCGTCCTTTCTTTCAAACACTCAAGGTAAATAGGACGACTTTAAGGTCCACTAGATCTTTACTTAAAAATCAAACAAGTAAAACAAAGGGAATAAATATATCAATAACAATACCTAGCCACTAAATGGCAAGAAAAAGAAAATAGGACAGGAATAAAACAGCTTTATTCAACCAAAATCTAATGGCAAATAACAGTAACAGTAACAAGCACAATAGGACAGTTTTGGTCGGGTATTGCTGAAAGGGAGTGAGAGGGGGAGAGAAAGAGAGAGGGGGAGGAGAGAGAGAGAGGGAGGAGAGAGAGAGACAGATAGACAGACAGACACAGAGAGAGACAGACACAGAGAGAGACAGACAGACACAGAGAGACAGACAGACACAGAGAGGGGTGAGGGAGAGAAAGATAGACAGGGGGAGAAAGAGAGACAGGGGGAGAAAGAAAGAGAGAGGGAGGAAGGGAGGGAGAGAAGGAGAGAGAGGTAGGGAGAGAAAGATAGACAGGGGGAGAAAGAGAGACAGGGGGAGAAAGAAAGAGAGAGGGAGGAAGGGAGGGAGAGAAGGAGAGAGAGGGAGGGAGAAAGAAAGAGAGAGGGGAGAGGGACAGAGAGAAGGAAAGAGAGAGAGAAAGAGAGGGAAATATATTCTAAGTTTGAAGAAGGGTAAGACGAAGACAGTATTGTTTGGAACGGCAAAGAGACTAGCTAACCAAGAGAAGAATACCATCACAGTGAATATTGATGGTGTACCAGTCCATCAAACAACATCGTATACTTATCTAGGAAACGAATTAGACGGAAAATTAACTTTATGGATAATTTCGATAAACAGTACAACAAGGTTACAGGGAGACTGAATTTGTTGAAAAGGCTACGATCTTATTTAGTTACCGAGGCATCTTTCAAAATTTACGAGATGGTCATTGTACCCATCATGATTTGCAGTTCACTGATTATGTTACAATTAACATCTACGCAGAAAAATAAAGCTTACGTCAGTAGATAGACGAGCAAAAGAGATTATTGGAGGTGACGTAGAAATCAGAAGTATTGAAAGCCGAATGAAAGCAAAGGCTATAACCTTAGTGAAACAATATTTAAACGGTGACTCTTGTAGTCATTTGAATGAATATTTTGAAATAAATACTCACTCAATGAGAACTCGAAATAGTTCCTCACTGGTAAAACTTCCTAGAGTGAGATTAGAATATGGAAAAATGGCCTTTTTAAGTTCCAAGGGGCTAAAATTATTAGTGAATTGCCTTTACGTATAAGAAACATAAAAAACTCAATAGATTTCAGAGATCAGGTGATTGCCCATCACAATGAATGAAAATATTCGATTGTATGGCTACTGGTAGATGGAGTCTGATGGTGTGTCTTATGTTATGGACCTGAATTTGATTTTATTGTGTGTTGTGTATAAATGTAATTATATAGATAACGATTTTATTTTGTATTTTTAACTATTTATTTCATTTTCATACAGGACACACATTGATAGCAGTTATATATTTAACTGAAGTGTATATATATTTTGTTTAAATATTGTAAATAATAATAATAATAATAATAATAATAATAATAATAATAAAGAGGGAAAGAGAGGTGGAAAGGGAGAGGGAGGGAGGGAAAGAGAGGGGGGAGGGAGAGAAAGAGAGAAGAGAGAAAGGGAAAGAGAGAAAAGGAAGAGAGAAAGAGAGAAAAAAGGGGAAGGAATGAAGGAAAATGGACCACAGAAAATCGACTCTTATTTAATGATATCGCATTAAATTTGTTGTTCAAAATAAACTAATCTGCTATTTAAATATTAATGAATGGGGTTTAATCTTACATGTTTTCACTTAAACGCAATATCAGGTGAACCAAAGCCAAATAGCAGTTACTGTATTAAATGAAGTTAACACAAATGTAGTAACAGAGTCCCATTGATAATATTAACCTATTTAAAGTTCCCATTAAAATATTCCACCTGCTAATTAAGCAGATTAATTATACAAATATCTAATTTCCTTCTGTTAAGTGAACAGGTACTGTATTAATGAGTGTTTGCGGAAACTTGTAAAGATAGGTACCCAATATGCTTATTTGAACCTGAGAACGTGGATCTAACGTTGTTAATTATTTAATTACATTTTATTGTAACTATTATTATCATTGTTTTTATTATCATTACTACATTATTTTCTTAGCAGCCTTTAAAATTATAATTATACTTATTACTGGTTCGGTTTTTTGTTATTATTTTTCCAGTTATTTTCTCAAATCTATTATCATCAATATTGGTTACAATTTTTTTAGTTGGGATTCAATTACTTTTGTATATGTAGTATTGTTTTATTGACCCCCTTTTCTATATTTTTCAATATTTAATATGGAGAAGAGGGTGTGGTGTAGCCTATCTACAAACTATGATGTTGACGACATTCTTCTTCTTCTTCGGCCTTTATCCGACGTCGGTCAAGTCGGCCGCTCGACACCTTTTTCCCACTTGACTCGGTCTTCCCATTCTCCTTCTCTCACTCCCACTTCTTTCATGTCTCGTTCTATGAAGTCCCTCAGTCTAAGCTTTTGTCGTCCTCTACTCTTCCTCCCAGTAACTGGTGCCTGCCATATTGCCTTCAAAATATTGTCATTTTCACTCCTCGTTACATGTTCCAGCCTTAACCTTGCTTTTCTTGGTTTCTCTGTTATTGTTCTTACCTTCAAAAATCTTCTTATGTCATCATTCATCCTGTGTTCGTGCAAGGAAATTCCGACATTCTCCTCTGTCCTTTTTAAAGGTACGACTTCTAGGCCATATAGCAATAATGGTTGTAGCAATGGTGAATAGATCTTCGTCGTCAGCTTTATTGGCATTCTCGTGTCGCATACAATACCATCCGCCTCTCACCACTTCGCCCAATCTCTTCTAACTCTTGTCTTAACTTCTTCATGACATCTCCCTTGTCGTTGAGTGGTTGTTCCTAAATAGCAGAACTATTCCACGTGCTTAAACTTTCCCCCTTGTCTATCTCTAATGTTAATAGTTATTTAATCAATCTTTGATGATACATTGTGTCTGTCTTCCAGCTATTCATTTTTAAACGACACAAGACGATGTGTAGTTACCACTTGAGTATAGGACATATTAGAGATATACATTTCCCACAGTCCCATTTCTCTAATAATTTTTGATACCCCATCTACCTCTGTAATAAGCAGAAATGGACTAAGGGCAGAGCCTGAATACCAACCCATTTGCAATGGGGATTCATCACGTTGCCCAGTCTCTCCTTGCACAGATATCACTACCTCCCTAAAAATATCTTCCACTATCCTCACTACGTTTTCTGGCACTTTCTTTTTTCGCTATCCCCAAACACAAAATTTCCGGGGACGTGGTCGTAAGCCTTTTCCAGATTTACAAATGCACAAAAGAGTTTCTTGTTTTCTTCAAATGTATTTTCTTTAATTTCCCTTATTACAAATATTGCGTCCATAGTTCCTTTTCGCTTCATAAAGCCACATTGGTTATCATCAATTTACACAATATGCCTTAAAATCATCGGTAGTAACGATATTTCAATCAGTTGAAGTCATGGTTAAGAAGAAAACTTTCGAAACTGTAAGGAAGTGCTTGGATTTTAAGTTGCCATTTGAATTTTTTTCAGTATCTCTCTCATGACTATTCAACTCGAAATAATAATAATATTCTGTTACGATTACCTAAAGTGAAACTGGAATCTACGATAAAGTCGTTTTTCTTTAACGGTGCAAAAGTTTACAACTTTTCCCTCTCAACTTCTTTGCCAGATACGCGATTTACATGGTACCCCTTGTCCAATTTTCTTGACAACCAAGAGACACTGAAGCGCGTCCTTTATGGAAAACGCCCTATCCGTATATCTTTCAAAACACATACTATTGAATTTGAAACACTGTTATTTACGGCCACACCCCCTTGCTGATGCTAACCACCGATATAACTGATGTCCTTAGCTTTCCGTAAGCTAATCCGTGTAATGCCATGTAATCCATGACAGTGGAATTTGAAATCAGGGTATCGTTCTTCTAGATGGTCTATCTTCCAAGATTTGTGAGTCATTTCTATCCAGAACAGCTGTTTAAAAGGTGCTACTTATTCACCACTGCCCCCCCCCTACATTATTAGCATGAAACATTTCTGCCTCGAAAAAGCTTGGCAATGAACTTTTGCTACCAAGGTTTTATGTGACACGACTTTGGGGGCATTTTACAGAGATAGAGAGCTCATTCTTTATCTAATCTCTGCCTTGGGAGGATTTGGGAGTCGTGACAAGACTAGTTTTGTTTATAGCCAATAATCAATCACTTTTCATCAACACTCCTGAATTATGTTACACTTTACAACTATTACCCTTATACCCAGTTAATAATAAATCAATTATGCATTATAAGTTGTACTAGGAAGGCATTGAAATAAGCTGTAAGGTTTGGTAGAATTTTATGTTTTGGCTTACCTATAGATATACGCGAACAAAAACAAGACAAAGAGAATTCTCTGAAGCAAAAAATCATATAATCACATAATCATCAGATTTGATGCCATGGTATGTTTAAGTCTACGCAAAATTGGACTATGTTATTTTTGACATCGCCAGCACCTGCCAGAGCCAAAAAAGGGAAGGTTAATGCGAGCCAGTTATAAAAGACGTAGCTCTATGATCGAAATATGAATTAAAGCAAGCAACGTACAACGTCTTTTTTAATAGATAAGAGCCATATAAAGTCACTCAGTGTATTACACTGTGAAAAAAAGACCAAAAAAAATAGTTAGGCCTAGAGATAAGGGCTGACTATGGACTTAAAAACATTCATGTCATATGGTTAGGAAGAGCACTTATAAGCCAGTGAGAGTAATGCATACACGATGTTCAGTGTTATTTTGGATTTATCCACTCCTCTTCTTGACGAAGCTCCTAAAATTAGAGGCACCGAATATAATCAGGGATCACAAGACATTTACTTTCCTTTGGAGTGAGACCAAGATCTTTCAGTAATCAATACGCTTTTTTTAGAAACGAAACCTTTTACTCTGACTTCTATCGGGTGAAATGAAGCTAACCATCCCTTGTCTCCACACAATATCATCAAACTCCGGTATCTCTCATTTTTACGCAGCTTGAAAGCTTTCCTCTTCTTTATTTACGCTGAGTTTCCTTCAAGATGCAGTCGCTGTCTCGACCTCTTTTTATTATGTTCAAAGAGGGGAAGAAACGCCGGTTTATATCCTTGAGTAGCTGCAAGCCATTGTAATCTTAGTTGACTCTTTTCTCTTTTTATTTGCTTGTTATTGAGGAACAGCTTGGATTCTTTTTCCCCAGCTGCTATGAGCTGAATGCTAAATTCTGCCACTTCTATTTTGGATATAGCATAAAGAAGTCTCTGCAATTCTTGTTTTAATGTATATTCTCATTTTGTATCCTTCTTAACTTCTTTCAGCACTTAGAATACAGGAAGGTTTGGTTTTGTTTCGGCTACTTAATTTTTACTCTTAACTGTCCAGTTTCAACTGGTTATCACCACTTTGCCTAAAAGAGCCAGAAGCATCATTTCATACCCATTCGAGTTTAAAAAGTAAGAAAGGCACCTTCGAAAGGCTTTGTTAATCAATAGATACCATAAATAAAGATATCCAAGGAGCATTACGACAAAATTATCAGGCCTAACCATGACGAAGAAAAGGAACCTGTAAACCAAATATATCAACAAGCATCTGAAGCAAGAGAGGAAAAAAGGGGGGAAAAGTTAGACAAGAATTTATTTTATTTTATTTATTTATTTACGAATATTTATACAGGATAAAAGCTTCAGTTATTTACATATTTACATAAATACTGTTATCAATGTTGAGACTTGAGCAAGTGCAGGATTTATCGAATACTGGTCAGATGTAATTCTATCCAGTGTGACATGCATTTTACAAGTTGAGGGAAAGCACTGGATAATAGCGAAGAGCCTTCCACAAATAAAATAACCAGAAGGTGCACGAACTAAGCCACCCTAGGAAACCTTATCAAAGCTCTTGAAAATATCCAGAGCTAAAGCAGGTTCTTTACCAAGCTTACAGACACACTCCATGATTACAATCAAAAGATCGCCACTGAAATAAGATCCTTTAAATCCGTAATGAACATGAAAAAGGACCTAGGTCCTGGAGAAGCTCTTCTAGCTCATTGTTGATAAGTGGCTGAAAGACCTTACTAATAACACAAAGACGACTTACAGGTTGACATTTCAGACGGATTGTCTGCGTTTTAACTCCTTTTAAACAAATTTTAAATCACTGAAATAACCAACGACAAAAGGATCTTGTGGGGTTTTTATTTCAAAGTACAGGCTTTTCCAAGATAACAATTGTAATAGAGAAGCTAGTCTTTTAAAGCTTGAGGACCAAGAACAGCATTGACAGGATCCGTTTGCTTTTGACAGTAACTAGTTTTTAATAGAATCTGGAAACATGTCTGGATTTTTCCCCGTCGGGAATAAACTTTTGGTGATATTTAAAACTTGTCAGGATTGATTCTGTTTTCGAGTAATAGGTAAGTAAGTAAGTAAGTTTTTATTTGCCACAAACATAAAATGAAAAATGTTTACAAATGTTTAAAAAAAAAAAAGAAGGCCTAGAAAGTCAATAAATTACAATTTAAAGTTAATTTACAAACTTTTGTATAAATTAATACTAAAAAGACTAAAAAGAATGTTGCATAAAAATATTACAATTTGAGTTAAAATAAAAATAATTACAGGTCACCCCTAATTGAAGTGGCAGGGATAACAATTAAAAGGTCAAACTGACCTTATTTCCATAATGGTCCCTAAAGGTTTTAAGGTAATGATACTTCTCTGTATAAATGTTATTATTGCAAGGCTTTTTGAATGATTTGTAGTTATTTGTATATTCAGTATTAGTTTTGGGGTTGACGAGATCTTCTCAACGCTTTGTTTCTGTTGTTCGTAAGTTCTTTTGTTTTTGTTGACAACCATTGAGACAGAAGAACTTTTATTTGTTTTTATACGAGTGGTCCATATCCATCAATTATCGTAAGAAATGATTCTTTGAAATATATCCATGCATATTCGACAGAGTTTCTTTTGTAAATTGGTAAACAATCATAGTCTTTCATGTCTTTATTAAGAAAGGCTGCATCATGATAATTAAAATTACAACATGTTATTATCCGAAGTTTAAATTTGTGATGATTGATCTCTCTGACACAACTTATGCAACTGTGATCACTAAGGCTAAGTGGAAACACAATAACACGAGCAATCATTGGTACATTGTTTGTAAAATGAACTCAATTATAGTGTTACTTTCCTTTGTAATCGTTGTAATTGACTCGATGATCTGCTTTAACGATTGTACTTTGAATGTCTTTTATCTTTAAATGGTCTTATTTCTTTAAACATTTTTGTTATGGTCTCCCAAAAGAAGCATTTATAGTGACAGTTATGCTGCAGCTTTTAACAGGTGTTTATTATCGAAGTTCAAACTTGTGTGCAAGGATGAGTTTGGGGGTCGCAACATTGAACAAACTAAAACGTTCTTCCCTTTTTGAAGGATTTTTACTCAAATGTATTGGTAGTTGAGTTTCTCTAGATCTATTTGAATTGTAAATGTTCTGAGAAGTATAAAGTAACTCCATCACAACTTTCTTTAGCTCTACATTTTGAAATAAAATTGTACCCCCTGAAAAGGATCTCACTGTCATTATTGTGAGAGGCTGTGTGTTTCTGCTAGGCCGTCTTTATTAATTTTTGAAAAAGCGTGATAAAAACTTTATAAATTCTACTTCGAAGTTTTGTCAATTCCTATTGACATACTCCTGAGAATGAGATAAAATCTAAATTACAGCTATGTAATATAAAAGGTTTGGGAACTAATCGTGATATAAGCAATAAACAAAACACGATAGGGATAACACCTTGGCTATGACGACAGCAAAGTTAAAGTTTCTCATCACCAACATTGAGGTTTGGAGCTGGAAAAAATTCACTTCCAAGTAATGCTTTTTAACAAGACAATGCTGGTCCGTCATTCCTCTTGCTAAGATATCGTAATGGTTCCATTTTATGTTATTTGCTCTTTCCCGTGTGTGATCTCCAAGTGCAGAGTATTCATACATTTTGCCTAGCACGCATGGCGATCTCTAACAGGCCTAACAGACATGAGACTGAAGGCGTGAGCTGGAGGCGGGTAACTTAAAACGGATATTAACGGATTTTGAAAGAAAAAAGGCTTAAATCCTATTCTTTCATCAAAAGTAGGTCAAATCTCTAAGAAGTTCATCAATGTAAAGATCATAGTAAGGTTTTCGAACACAAAATCATACATTTTTTTCAAAATCAGCCTCTTCCTGAAAAATAAAAACATGATGATATATACAGTATTTACATAAAAAACAACACAGATAAATAATAAATAAATTATTTTGTTGTGGTTTACTCTAATGCCAACTTTAGCAATTTCTGTTTGGTTCTACCGATGACCATGGTGTAAAAAGTCTACTAGTGTTGTTAAAAAGTATGTTTGAGAAAGTGTTACCATGCTTTCTTTCTACGTTTAGTCAATACATATCAGACAATAACATTAAAATGTTCATAAATGATTTTCTACATGTTTTGTTTTGAACTTCATGAAATACAAGATACCCAAATAAACATAACTGACAATAATTATCTGGGGGTATTTTGAGACCACCACGATTAATTGAATTTGTAAAATCACTATATTTATCATAATAACTGTATGTATCTGATGGCATTTCTTCAGTATTTCGAGAAACATATCCACTAATATACACAATACTCATTTTTACATGAGGTAGTGATTCTTCCATCGTATGTATATTTTCAATTATTTCTGAACAATTATCATCAGGTAAATAAGTGCATTTATCACAATTGTGTTCAGCATTAGCTAAGTTATTAACATCGATATCAAGTTGCAAAAATAGCTTAGCTTTTTGAATTCTCACTTTCTCCAAAACTTGTTGTACAGTTATAAAATATGTCCCACCTGAACCTTGACGTAACTTTGAAAACATTTTTTCAAGGGGATCAGTCGTATAAATCCCAAGCATTACGAAAGAATGAGTCGTTGAAAGGAGATATTTTGTTATGTCAACTAAACCTCTACATGTGTGGGAAATTGCTTTTGCAGTGTCAATAGTTGATGATTTCATTCTTTTACTACCAGTTGTTTTCTTCATGGACTCAGCCAAGTCTCACCGACAAAGGTGCGAGAAGAATTTGTGAATATCTTGTCATTTTAACGATACGGTTTGTTGAAAGGGTTAATACAGTGCATTTTACACCAGCATGAAATGCATGGAAAGAAAAATCCTTCATTATTTTTAATAAAGAACATGGAACTCCAGTCTTTTCTTGAAAGTCCTTTGATTGAATAATCAAGTAGTCCAAATCTTTACTAGTAAACGAAATAAAGTCACCAAAATAATCCTCCCTACCTGATGCCTTGGAGCATAATTCTTCGAATGAGGAGATTATATCACAAGAGAGAAACGAATCAATTTCGTCAGGCTTTTGGTTACGTACCTT
The DNA here is from genome assembly GCA_003991215.1 of Morbakka virulenta. Classification (NCBI taxonomy): domain Eukaryota; kingdom Metazoa; phylum Cnidaria; class Cubozoa; order Carybdeida; family Carukiidae; genus Morbakka; species Morbakka virulenta. Next base: position 121,180 of record RDPX01000365.1, read on the forward strand.
TGAACATACTTTGCTTGAGAAAGACTTCCTTTTTGAAGGAGCAGGTGTAGGAATCAATGAAGGTTTCACACATGTAAACACAGAAGGAGAGATCATAATTGCCATTGCAATTAGTGATACAGCATTTATATGGCATCGTAAACAAAAGATAAAGTAAACAAGAATTTATCCAAGATTTCAATAAATACTTTTATTTCAGTTTCTAGCCAGAACCACAACCAAATATCAAACTATCACAACGTGCACGTGAGCACGGCCGCCATTTTCTACCATAACTTCGCAACTAACTGAGCAAATTTCCAGCCTCCAGCTTATGCCTCCAGGTGCATGTCTGTCAGGCCTGTTAGTTAAAGATCGCCGTGCTAGCACGGCAAAATATTCTGTTTTTCTGTCGTGTAGCCATTTTTTATTTTTCCTATGTAGATTGAAGCGCAGTTCCAACAACTTGCGTGGAACACAACTGCGTCTGTAAACAAGACAGTGTCCTTGTATGGAAAAAGAGGCCCAACCTGAGCTTATTCTGTGAATTCAGTAGGGTCATCAGGAGCTGATTCTGCTGAAGACTAAGTCCAAAGAAATATTTATAAGAAATTGCTGAAGCGCTTTTCAGCCAGCCTCTTCAAATTTGAAGGTCTTACGGCAATATGTCTTGTCAATAAAATTTTAAAAATTTGCAATAACCCGTACAGTGACAACGCCACAATCAGAAGGTTCAAACGTAGGTAAAGATAAAACTTACAGGAACAGAAGTGAAAAAGAGATCAAAAAGAAAATCGTAGCCTGAGTTTTAATAAAAAAATCTGGTGGGAAAATCAGCAGACTGCAAGATCATGACCAAGAGCGAAGTTGTAAGTAATTTCTCCAAATCTGTCTCTCCTACTACAATGTGTCAACCAGGTCATGTGATGACCATTGATGTCAGCAAAGACAAAGATGTTAGCAGTGTGCTGCTTTTCCAGAGCTTTATCAGTGGAGGCAGATACTGCCTCAATAACTGATCAAGAATCATCGGAGGAAGATAAATAGAAGGAAAAAGAGGTAACAAATGCCCTACAGAAGAGAAAATGTAAAGAGTATAAAAGGCTTATCCTTAGCTTCAATTTCTTGTATTTCAACAGAAAAAAGAGGGTGTTAAGCATGACGATAGGCTGTAGGATCAAGTCAAAACAAAGGTAAATGGCTGGCAACATGAGGATCGCCATTAGCAACAGCTTCATTGAGGTTTGTCTCACAACGCGCAAGAACATGAAGAGAGTGCGAATGATGGATAGCTTTCACAAAAGAAAAATTGAAACGAAGAGCTCTAGAATTGCTGAAAGCTACGGAGAGAGAGAGTATAATTTGAAGGTAACATGTCTTCTCGCGTCTCTGTAGAGTCAGTACTACAACGTATTAAGTCTACACTTTCAGATCTGGATTAGCCTTGTGTCCAGAAATTCTTTGCAACCTCACAACACCGAATGTCTGCTGGGAATCTGGAGCCCTATTTTTTAACGATTGACTGAGCCCCAGGGTGATGGTATTAAAAGGAGCGCCAGAAGACACTGTGTACCACAGATTGTCATCATAAACGAGAATTAATAAAAAGATGACAGTACCTACGGTGGTTTTTTTTTAGCCACCATCTCTTGAAGGGTTTTCAGCCAAGACTAAAGAGGCCTTCCTTCTTATGACATAGACAGCCCCACTAAACGCCAACCTGCTACTTAAAGGTCGTAAAGATAAATTTAGTTTTATTATACTCTGCAACTCTGGACTGAAAACGGACTGTGATTTTTATATCACTTTTCTTTTCCATTTTCTTTAAAGGTATTTTCCAGTTAAAAGGCACACTACGTTTAAAAGATTTTGTTGCCATTGCAGTAGCATCTTTCATGTTATGGTATTCCAATACTCTCTTCTGAAAAGCAAGGTTGTAGTATCTCAAAGGAAGATTATCTGAGTATCTGACAGATAATCAGAAAGTCACAGGATGGGAGTCCGCCTGGGACAACTTTGATTCTCAAAATTTTCAGCATTTAATACCTTCTCAGTTGGTGACTCTGACGTGAGACAGTCAATCAGAAATTAAAAACAGTTTCAGAGGAAAATTTCTCTAGCTCTGTTGTTGCTGTTGTTGTTGTTGTTGTTGTTTTCTAACTCTGTCCAAGACAGAGCTAGAAAACAACAAATTTGAACACGATAGCTTTCGTATTGCACTATCAACACTTCAGGTATGCGACATACTCTATGTTCTTTCTCAAGCATGACCAACTTACTCAAGGGTGGTTACATTTGAATATGGAAATGCAGCACGTAAACGGGGATCACACTGTGACTTATTATTTCTTACAATTCAAGCAGGTTCAAATGACTGAAGACGAGGCAAGCAACTGCAAGAGCGATTTCAACGTAAAGTTGTAAATTCTTCCCAGATGAAAGTAATCTTTCAGCCTTATCAATCTGTTTGTCCGAAGACCAGTCTGATCGCACTTTTTCAGTCATATGTTGTAATTGAAAGATAAAAACTAAGATGCTGACATCATTGCCATGAACGAAACAGCAGTTTGGTTGGATATAGTGTCCGATTCCATAGTTGATACTATTGGGATCAAAATTGTCACAGTTAAATTGACTGATCAAATCAATACCAAATGTTTAGTCGTAACACAATTTTCTTATCATGACTTACAAAACTGACGAACACAAATATATTTTTGATCAGTTGCCGTTTGAGGAAAGGTTAGTTGTTTTTTTGTTTTGGAGAATTAAAAACTGTGGCTTTTTGTTGGAAAAGTTTTCCTGGGAAATTTAACTACTGAGGTGGAAAAAAATTTCAAGGGCTTATATTGGTATAGTTTTAAAAAATTTATGTAGTTATGTATTTATTACGAACATTATAAAAAAAGTCACTTCAAAAATTGACGTATACAAAGATACCTACAATTTCTGTTCTATCAATGGGCTCTCATTCGGTCTCAGTATACCTCTTAGTGTCTATTCGTAGGTCTATCAAATTGAACGACACAAAAATGTTTCAAAATCTCCTCGTTGAGTAGAGAAGAAAATGGATACTAAAAAAGTAAAATTATTTTTCAAAAAATGCACTTCCAGTAGAACATTGGTTACACATTTTCTTTTTAAAAAGTGCACCCAACCTATTCTCTTTCGTTGTTTTCTCTTTCTAAGTTTTTAGTTGTTTTCAGGCCCATTAACATGAACTTAAATATAGCCTATTAACAAAAAGATTGAAAACACTGGCGAAGGCAGTATGACCAAATAAAAGAACACATACAATGGCATACACCTATCAATTAGTCAGAAAAGCAGACACTACAGAATGCATGTAGAATCAACCCTAGCCTATAACTGTGAGCTATGGACACTGACAAAAATCCTATGTGACAGACTAGACGCTTTCGATCGACGTTTACTGAGATGTGTGATATGATTATCAGATATGTGTAATATGCGCCGCTAAAATTATAAAAACCGAAGCCATATACGAAATTACAAAAAGTCTGAAAATCAGCAAAATAATTCAGCAGAAATGATTATCGTGGTTCGCCCACATGATGCGCTTACCTAAAAATTCACCTGCAAAAACGCCCTTCAATGTAGCCATCTGTCCGTAGAGAAACAAGAGAGGATGTTTTAAAACCACCTGGATCGACACCATACAAAATGACTTACATGAATTAAACATGAACATTAATATCAAAGAAAACACTAACATACCGAAAGTGATTGGACTTTATAGTGAGAGAAAAGCTTATCAAACAAAAATCAGAGCATGTATATGATATGCGGGGGGAATGCTATGACGAAGGACTATCCTGATGATGATGAATTTCGAAAGAAAATAATCGGAGTCATTTTTACTTTGCTAATTTCTAACATGTTAACTTTTATTTCTAATTCATCATCAAAGAAGAAAAATTTCAGTTAAAAGTCAAATTTAATACTGTAATAAACAAAAAGCGAAATGTAAGAAATCAACAAACTAGGTCCTCTACTGATAGCAGTATATATATATATATATATATATATATATATATTGACAGAGACCCATAATTTCCTTTTTGTATCTTCTTTATTCATATTCATGAATGGTTTTCTATTTTCATCTGTTCTGCCTATTAGTGCTCTCTCTCTCTCTCTCTCTCTCTCTCTCTCTCTCTCTCTCTCTCTCTCTCTCTCTCTCTCTCTCTCTCTCTCTCTCTCTCTCTCTCTCTCCCCCTCTCACTCTCTCT
>RDPX01000365.1:131504-143184 GCA_003991215.1 Morbakka virulenta
ATTTGTATTCATGTGTTTTTTAAGGGGATGGGAGGATGTTATTGCTTTTTTCAAACGTCATCCCCCACCCCACCCCCCAGATATTGGACATAACAACGCACCTCTGGGTGCGTTGTTATGGCAATAAGGAATCTTTTGGCCAGATGCCTGAGGTCTGATGCCAACCAGTGGTGTTTTGTTGTTTGAGAACTCTTGCTTGCTTGAGGAATTGAACCTAAAACCTCATGATCACAGACAGTGTCATTATACTAACCAACTATGTAGATATGTGTATATATATATTTGTATATATATATGTATATAGATATATATATTTGTATATATATATGTATATATATGTATATATATTTGTATATATATGTATATATATTTATATATATATGTATATATATGTATATGTATATTTGTATATATATAAATGTTTTATTTTCAAATCTTGACCACCTGTCACCTGTTTGTTTATTTACTGCACTTTGTACTGGTGAGGTTTGAAGGCAGATACCATTTCTAACCACAAGTATCAATAAATTATAGAAGATTAATAAATCAACAAGTAATTTAACTAAAATAACAAGTTATTTAGGAAGTATTAAGCTTGAAAATTAACACAGAAAATCTAAAGGTTTTTTTGCTCTTATGTATTTTAAGGACATTATTTATTTTCTCCTGTTGCTCAAATTTTATGTGGTTTTCATATTCTAGTCATTAAATGGCCAGTGGGTTGATGCTGTAGAAATTCTATATGAATTTGTCATTAATTTCACCCTGTCAGTCAGACATTAAAATTTTAGTTAAAATTAATGGATGGGATCCCAATTTATGTCAATAATTGTGCCTTTTGGAGTATCCCCAACAATGTACTGCACTGATATAAATGACTTTCGTGGCCACTGAGTTTTTTATGTACTTATCAAAGAGGAGATTATGGGAGAGGGGGTGAAGTTTAGAGATTTCTTGCAAAGTAGTATAAAGATCCAAAGTAAATCAAATGTAATTATTTCCTTGAAGAAAATAATGGTATGATGATACATGGAGTGGTGGTAAGTGGATTGTTGTGAGAGTGGTGGCATAAAACATGTGTTGAAGCTTGTTTGTAAGCATGAAGAATCAACTTCAACTTTAAACATTGAGATGACCTGGTTTACCTTCCTCAATGAAGTCTATCATTTATCTACTTGACATGATAAAGAAGTTTTAAAAAGTTCCCTTATGTTAATTGTATCAAGTTCAATGGGACTTTTGACCTGCTTTGAACCAAGGCCTTATCAACACAAGACTTGTTATCTTACCAAGGTGTGTTTCTTGGGCTAATTAAACTGATTGTTGACTGGATAGCCAACTTTTAGTTCATTGTCAGTTTTTAAAGGTGTTGTGAAGTTCTCAATAGACCTTAAGCTAGTCTGAATGTAGCCCAAGGTAATAACCACAGGACTCTCTGCATTATAAACAGAGGATTTATGTATTAGTAACAAAGATATAAAAAGGTTAATTTGGTAGTCTCACCTAGGAAAAATGATAAGTATTTAAATCTGCTCTTATTTTTATTTCATAGCTTCTTTTGGGACATAAACAGAAAGCTTTTAACTGATTTTTTAAATATACTTAAAAATGCTGGTTATAACAGTTCACCAGTATTATATCGATTCTCTGGTTGTTAATTATTATTAATGAGCAAATAAGCTGTTATTAGCATTAAAATTTGTAAATATACATTGGAGACATTAAACAGCAGCACTTTCCATCATGCAAGCACAGTGTTTTAATGATAGCCTTCAAGATTTTGGCACTGAGCTTGTAGATCTAGCCATTGCCTTACAGGTTGTATGGTGTGGTACAATGCCTGAATATTGCATAACCCTGAATCTTCATCCTGCAATTGGTAAACTGTCATGATGGATCTGGCTAGATCAATCTTTTAATCTACAATGTTCATATCTTTTTATTTCACCAATCTTAAGCTATATTTGTAAATTTCTGATTTCTTTCATGAACTGACAGCTAAGGAAAGTATTGGTTCTATACAAAGTGTGGATGGCATCCTTGGATAATAGAGTTATTTCCCTAGTACTCAATAGATTTATTGTGTTTGAAAAATCATTGACCTATCTGATATGGTAAGCAGACAGTCCAGTGTAAGGATGCATTTCACAGGAAAGAGATGATGCCAATGAAGGTCATAAATCCAAAGGGCAGGGGTTTCAATGTTTCATTTTAAAATTTACTTGGGTAGCATGTGAAATGAGAATGTAAAACATACACACTTTTCTTTGTTGTGTGCGAAATTTCATTTATGAGTAGCTTCATATAAAGACAGTATTTCATTGCCATGTTGGTAAGAAGAGTGTTAACCAAAAACATTAAACAAGACTAAAAAGAGAAGGATAGTGGATGAAGATATGGATACATTCATTGTTCATCCAAATCATTCTTGGCATATAACCTATATCTTCAAGTACATTGTTGTCAAAGTATTGAAAAAATGCTCTAAACAGGACTTTTAAAAAATGAAATAAACCATACATTCTTGGAAAAGATTGAAACCACTGCAGATTTTGCTACTGTTACATTCTACTACAAAGTAAAGGTGACAGTTTCAGCTTCTGCCCCTAAATTTCAGATATTTAGATATATTACCAAGAAGAACAGAAAAGGAAAACACAAAGGAAAGAAAACACCTAATTTTTTTTCTACTTGATTAAGCAGTTTCTGAAAGCAAACAAAATCACTGCTCCTTTTTTGAAGAAAATCTGTCAAATTCATTGGCTTCTGTATCACTGTGAAATAATTCCAGAACCTTTTCATTCAGAGCAGAATAAACTAGCTCAATTACCAAATCAATGCCATCATCACTGTCATCATCAGATGGTCAATTTGAATTGTTTTCAGAGCACTCAACAAGCCCTTCTTTTCAAAAGCCATTTACAATTGTGTTTTTGCTTATGCTCTCCCATGCAAAAAACACCCAGCAACAAATTTCTGAAATGATGCTCTTCTCATCCTTCCACTGTTTGTGAAAGACTGGAATCATTCCAACATCCATTTTCCCCAGGATTCTCTAACCTTCACTTGGAAAGGTTGATTGACAGAAATGTACAGTAGTTGAAGCAATTTAGTGAGGTCACCTGGGATGATCACTGTCTTGGTAGAATGTTCCTGACTAAGCATTTTTCACACAATTTCATCCTTGTGGGCTTTGAAACTATCAAGATTAGCATAGATGTTTTATTGAAAAAATTGACAGGGCTTATTTGCCACACTTGGACTGCCCAAACATCTATAGCTGCACAGGCTAACCAACCTTTTCTTTAAGAATGAACAATGATTCATTGTGGAAAATCCTCCTTTGGCATTGTTCTTTTTTGAAAAAAGTCCACAGGCTTTGGCTTTTCCCCAGTTTTAAAACAACCCAGAATCACAGTAAAATGTGTTTTTTTCATGAGTGGTGGTGTTGACTGGCACACTATTTACACCTGTACCATCAGCTGTTCTCACTTGGAGACAACCAAGGGTCTTGCATAGTCTATCCACATTGAAAATGGTGGATGGAGGCAATTTCTTTTCTTTTTTTGTTTTTCCGCAAACTGTTTGAACTGGCTGCTTTTTATCCCAATTGGTAGGAAGTGCTTGTTTCTGCATTGCTCTTGTCTTCACAAATAGTTTGTTTCTTCCCTTATAATGATTACACCAGAGTATTCCTCCTACAAAATTCATTATCCCCAATTGCTGTGTTAATTCTTTCCCATTCTATCAGATCTTTACAGTGGCAACAGATCTCTTAAGTTCTCTTTGAGAAATAACCCATCCACACAAGTTTCTCTACAGGTTAGGAAGTTTGACTTTTACACAACATAAACGGTGAGCCACTTTTGATTTCCCTGAAATAAGACTTTAATTTCTCCTCCAATCCCAGACCATAGATTCTTCAACATCAAAATTACAGCCAGGTTTTGACTCCCATGTTATTCTGCATATGCAACAACAGACAACTTGAAGCTGACTGTAAAAGGTCTTCTTGGTTTTGGTACCATGGTAAATCAATGGAGTGAACACAACAGCAGATATAGTGGATATTACAAAGCACAAAAGAATAATGAGACTTGTTGGTGCACAAATATGGAATGAAATTTGTTTTGTAATACTTCTCTTTCTGTCTAGACATGTGGAGAAACTAGACAATGCTTGCCAGCTTTTGTCTACTTGTTTTATTATTGGTTGTTGCAAGGACAAATTATTTTTATCATCAGATTAGGTGTATGGTTGTGTAACTGACAATTTAACCTGTGGGTTATACACTGGAAATTATGGTGCTTTTTAAATTTTAATTCAATTATTGTAGTATGTTTGAATCTCTTTTTTGAGATTTAAGAAGGTCTGCATTACTGTACAGTAAAACATATTCATAAATCTTGTTTTCAAAAAATTGTCTATCAAACTGGTTCTAATTAAGCAAAAGCTCCAAATGCCCACTTTACAGTTGTGTAGTGATGAAAAGGGAACACTAACAAAGCTTTATCCCAAAGGATTTATTTAAGTGTTTTATAATTCCTGTAACATGGATTGATAGTCATCATGGATTGATTGCTGACTGGAGCAGGTGGTATTTTCTCATTAAGTGACCCTGCCAATATCAGTTCAACAAGAGTCTTTGACTGGTTGGTAGCTATGGTGGTTGTAGGTACTGTTTGACTACTTATTGAATTGGGTTTAGGACTGATTGGGATGAGACCTTGTAACAAGACAATAGAGTCTTTTCCATTTGGGTATGGTATATTATCATACATACATACATACATACATACATACATACATACATACATACATACATACATACATACATACATACATACATACATAAGGAGCTCTTCTTCATCAATGACTGCTTATTTTGGTTTGAACTGCCTATTCATAAGAAGTATTTGAATCCTTATTGTAACTTTGAAGAAAGTTTAATTAGAGTTTAATTAGCACAGTGGTATAGAAAAGCAGAATATTTTAAGGAAAACCATTAGAGGCTTAATCTTGTAAAGTTTATAGGTAAGTTACTATTTCTCAATAAAGTAAACATTAATACTTTTTAGCATGAAACTTTCGGAATGTGTAAGTACTGTATGGGATACCTGCATACTGTTTATGACTATTTTAAACAATATTTACCAAGATTAACTTTATATTAATTAAACAGACTTTTGTTATTCATAACTGTTTATAAATTTATTTCACTTCTTAAGTTCATGCTAAGGTCCTCACAGTGGCAGGGGGTTGGCAATGGGGTAGCACTAAGTCTATACCATTGCTAAGTCTAAGCAAAGCAAACAGGCTAGGTACTTGATTTAACAGAATATTAGAAGATTTTCCTAGGCTCGGGTAAAAATCTGGGATACATCTTTTAGTGTATGTTGTAATATCAGTACTGTACGAGTGTATTAGATGCTGTGTGAAACTATGGGTATGCTCTGAAAAGTTTCTCTGTGATGGTATCTTGTAATAAAAAGTAATATTGCTGAGAGCTTATCAGTACTCAAAATTTCCAAGTAATCCACTATGAATATCACATGAGAATTTAGATACTTATGGCATGGGTGAACAGTGTAAGAAATACTTTCCTTCAGGCCTTTTATTCTCCATAAAATTTTAGACATGGTGATCAATGTCAGGGAAGCACTAACAATACATTATTTAAAAGTTATTTTCCAGAGAGTTTGACTATGTCTACAAAACAAGTAATTTTCTCAAGTGCTTGTCAATGTCTGTGTTGTAAATAGTGTTAATAGTAATTTTCAATGGCTTCAATTTATTTTGTAGTTACCAACATCAACTTATTTTACCATAATTTTCAGTTGCATTTCATAGGGACTCAATTTTATGAATTGTATATTAAACAATACACTTATTGGTGGAAATGATTGTTAGCTACCATAGTTTCATCTATGTTACTATTTACTAGTCTAGTCTTGGGTTTCCCTTTCCATTCCGGACTGGAGTTATGGTAGCAAGTTGTGTTGTTTATATATTTTGTTTGGGTTGTACTTTTTTAACAGTACATAAAGATTTCTCAGTTTATCTTAGTCTATATGACAGATAATTTTCTTGAGACTTTCTTGAGACTTTTCCTGTGTCTGTGTCTACATAACACATAATTTTCCTAAGAAATTAGTCAATACCTACAAATCAAATAATTTTGCTGAGAGTTTATCTGTTTCTGCAAAACAAATATTGTTTCTAAGAGTTTGGCTATGTCTGCCAGAAATCTTCAAATAAGACAGGTTTAACCCAGTACTTCACTAATATGTGGGATAGATTTAAACTGAATTTTGTTTAGAGTACAAAGCCTTTTCACAGAAATAAGGATGTGAGACCAAACTTTAGCCCAGATTATGGGTACAGAAAGGAAAATGAAATGGATTCATGTAGTAGTTGTTGTCTTGGTGGTACCCTAGACTCTTTTATGCCAGGAAGCCTGCACCATACAAAAAGGGCAAGTGGATCTGATCAGAACTGTAGATTGTTACTGATTTTATGTTATTGTCTGAAGGCTGACAAGTAAGCACAATCTTCCATGATATGTGTGACTGTGTGGGGACTAATTTGAAAGAATGTGCATAAGTCAGTGTGGGTCTTGTCTATGTGATGTTANATGTAGAAAAGAAAAAAACGCCGTGGTGGGGGGTGGGGAGGGACTCCGGCAAAAAAACATCCCATGTACAAAATAAAGGCGCTGTGGAGGACCACGGCTGAGGCCCAGTGAAAGGGGAAAAAAGAAATTAAAAAAAAAAAAAAAAAAAAAAAAAAAAAAAAAAAAAAAAAGGATGTGAGACCAAACTTTAGCCCAGATTATGGGTACAGAAAGGAAAATGAAATGGATTCATGTAGTAGTTGTTGTCTTGGTGGTACCCTAGACTCTTTTATGCCAGGAAGCCTGCACCATACAAAAAGGGCAAGTGGATCTGATCAGAACTGTAGATTGTTACTGATTTTATGTTATTGTCTGAAGGCTGACAAGTAAGCACAATCTTCCATGATATGTGTGACTGTGTGGGGACTAATTTGAAAGAATGTGCATAAGTCAGTGTGGGTCTTGTCTATGTGATGTTAGTAGATATTTATTGATGGTTAACAGGTTTCAGGGGAACACAAATTGCACAATTCAGCATGCTATTGGATCCATCATTATAGGAATGGCATCAGGAATGAGAAAGATAGATAGCTCAGAACACTTCCCAATATGTTCCACCCATTTGTCACCAACACATGATACACTAATGGTACTCAAATGGCAATATGACAGGGTTCAAGTCAGTTATGTTTTAATGAGTAGAAGATAGGGCATTATGGTTGCATCAAAGTTGTCTTTTAGCAGCAATGACAGCTTAAATAGATCTAGTAACTAGATATTGTTAAACTTGACAATCCTCAGACTGAACTACACTATCAGTATGAGAGCCACCATGATATATGTACTGATGCATGTCAGAATTAGAAACTTTCGAGTGGCATTACTGACATTGTTGTATTTGTGTAACAAAACAAACAAGCTGAGTAGATTTTGAAGGCACGCTTAGGTAAAAAGCTAATGTGTCTAAGTGATTATTCACCCTGCAAGAATTCTGACCCATTATGCTTATGTCACAATATAATTGCTTTCTGAAGCAATGTTAGTTTGGAAATGGAGAAACCAGTGGTTACAGGAAACACCAAAGACAGTAATTTATTAAAGAAAGTCATTAAAATTTTCTCCTGTTGTTATTGTGACTTTCAACAGTGCTCCTGAAAATGTAATTACAAACTTCATTGAATATTTATGGTAGCAGTGCTTACTTTCATGATAACCCAAGTTACAAATCACATCACATAAGAATTTGAAGCTTTGGTAGTTTTCTGTATAGTATTTTATGGGAAATATGCAACGGTACCCTTTTTAAGTTATGAAAACATCACCTAATCTTGAAGATACCTCTGTCATAGATCAGCACTCTGTACTGTACAACTGGATGGTTTGCAATTGTTGCCAGAAATATTCTGTTTTTTTGTTCTGGACATTTTGCCATATGGTTTCTACCATGCCCTGTTTTAATAATTTGCTTCCTCATGTTCTATCTAGGCAGAAGAATATTTATGCAAATATGTAGAGGCACCTAGAAGAAAAAATTACATAGGTATGTATGCTTCAGTTGTTAAGTTTGAAGGATGAAACATTTTTTATGAAGGGCAAAGAAATTTTGAAACTATTATGTCTTCACAATTTTTCTGTATTTCATATTTGTAGGAATTGCTTTATCTCACTTGAAAGGGAAATTACAGTTTCGTGGCACATGCTGTATGATTTGTATGATTTGTATGAGATTTCCAATTTTAGGGAGCTGGGAATGGGACAAAAATAAGGTGAATGTTAGACAACATTTTTGGGGGGTGGGGCTAACAACAACTGCTTTCAGCCCAGTTTGTCAAGGATGTGGCAAAAATAGCCACAGGCACTGGTTCAAAGTGAGTTTGGGTTGACTCATATTTTTCCCTTCTCTACTTAAATAAAGTAGCAACTCCACGTGTTGCCCGAACAAGGGTTGTGATGGTTAAGATCTAACCCTGATATGTGTCATCTTAAACATGTGTTTTGATTCATCTGGCTCTGGTATTCAGTTTTTAATGCATGACCTAAAAGATGTGATATTGGAGAGAAAGTTAAAGTATCAGTTACAATAGGTGAACAGCTACTGTCAGGTTTAATATTCAAAGTTACAAGTTTTTAAGAAATAGAAAGTCTTAAAGCACAAACCCATGACACTAACACACTTCTTTGATAAATTTAGTGCTTTACCCTAGAAGAACAGCCAGGTCAATCTAATCACAAATATTGGTTTAAAAGAGATCTTTTTTTTTTCAAATTCCTTTAACAATTCATCAGTGTTCATGACAGAATATTCCTTACCATCTTTATTAAATTTCCTTACCTTCTTTATTAAAACTACATGGAAAGTGTGGCTTAATAGAATGTGATTTTCCTGACATTTATGGTAAAAGTGACTGCAAGAATATTGACTAAGAGTTTCATCATGATTCAAAATGTATACAAATGGTATCTCCCAAGTTGATTGAGAGACTGAATGGACTTGTTGGGTAACTTTTCTTGCAACCAAACCAACCCTATTTTTTCCTCATTAATATTAAGGATAGTAATATTCCTATCTGGTTCTTTTATTCTTTTTAAACATTCATAAGTATAATGGAGATGCAAGGTGAAATTGTAAGAAAAATGATTGAATAGTACCTAAAGCAAAGACAACCTATTGAATGAGTGGTGTAGTATTCAACAAGAATTATTGTAGTGGTTTGATGTAGTGATATAAGTATGATTTGCAGTGTTTAAGGATCAATGAGCTTTAAGGAAACTCAGCAACCAATTGATCCCATCTAAACGTTAAGCAACTTCTAAAAAAGTCTGTACTCCTCTGATAGTACAAACAGTAACAAGAAAGGTGATATATGTTAGGCTGGAAGCATCTTGTCCAACAAATAGAGTTCAGAGAATAAAGCCAGTGTAACTGATTGCAGGCAACTTATTCTTTCATTTCAGTAAAGATTGAAGCAGTTGCGTCCATGAAGACTGCACATCATATATTAGTGTTTGCATGTAAAGAACCAGGCAGAAGAAGAAATGTGTGGTAAGTTTTGTTACCTCTTACAATTCTATTCAGATTATTTTACCTTGCCTGGTTGAGCATACACCATGAATTTTCATCAGTTGATTGCTAGTCACCGACCTGGAGGTGTCATTTCTCTTGGTAAATTAAACCAGTTCTCAACTCCTGGTCCTAACCCTTATGATATTTTATGGTTAGCATCAAATGATGCACACCACTGATTCATGCTTAGAAATTTAGTCACTGCCAATTATTACCCACTTTACTGTACTTCCATGCTTTTACAATAACTGTGCAGAGCTGGGTGTCAAGCACTAGGGTTTGCACAAGACTGCCTGTGTTTCTGCCTGATACTGATTATTTCCATATCAAGAGCTCTCATTACCCAGTACACGGTCACCTCCTTATATCTATCACCTGGCAACCCACACATTAAGATGCACATCTCTTGCTTCCTCTTTTTTTATCAGGAATTACAAGGCATCAAAGTAAATATGTGTGATTTTAGTCTGCAATCAACAACAAAAATATGAATTGCCTGGATGTGTCTTGCATGAAATGTAAAAATTCTTATGTAAGACATAATATAAATTACAAGGGTTTAAAGAAAATTTTTTGAGCACAGCAGAATCATAAACTGTAAAAATTAAAGCCTGTAATAAGAAAAAAACATGTTTTTTACACATTTTTGTTTTGATTCCAGTGTTCTTTTGAACTAAAGCTATCTAAGCTAGTATCTGAAATAAATGATTGACAGTTTTATTTCAGTATATAGATAAATAGGTAAATAAATATGTTGGAAAAATAAATGGGTTTTTTTCTATTAAATCTATTTTTCTCCTTTTATGTATGTTTGTTCATTTTGATGATATTTTGTATACTTATGTTCAGAATTGTTAATTGCCAAGCTAAGTTTTTTACCCATACCCTGTTCATTTATATTCCAGTGTGAAATACTTAAGTACTAAGTATCTTAAGATTGTATATTCTTTTAATTAATCATGGGACTCAAAGTGATTTCTCATAGAAATCAATGATTTTTACATATAAGTTCACATGCAAATATTAGATTTTCAAAATTGTTGTGGACTCAAATTTGCCATCTTATAGAATATAAATATTTAATGTAGTGAAAAAGTGTACAAAAGTAAAACTGACTCAGCATTAATGTTTAAATTGTGATATATTAAACTATGCAGTTTATTGTTTCATCCGAATTTGGCAGAATTTATTCTGAATTAGAATTCTTTCACAAATCCATGGCTTTGGTTAAAGTGACTTCACTTGAACACCATTGGTTGGTATTAGAAATGTCATTCAGCAATGAAACCCCGGAATACTCCAATAAGAAGCCAACTATAAGAGCACCAGCTTGTTCCTGCAGAATATGAAAAAGAGGCATTTTGATGCATGATTAAGATTCCATCAAGTTTACAAGGAAAGTATCATTTTGCTTAGATGTGACCAGTAATAGATATGGATATATGGCCAATAATCAAATGTTTTTATTTAATTTGTTCCACACCATTACATGTTTTTTATTTGATGAATTTGATGAAGAGTACAGCATGTATTGTTGTTGTACATTAATTTGAATCTGTATGTTTCCCCATTTTTTATTCAATTCTGTTTTTAAAGGGACTGTGGACGTGAACCAGAATGTAGTGGAGACTCCCAACAAATTCTGTACGCATGGGCAAAAAATGCAAAGCCTTTGAAGTTACCCAAAGGTATGTGAAATTAAGGTTGCTTTAAGGTTTGTTGTTGCCACACCATATGATACTATGAAAATGTTGAATTCGTTACTACTACTACTACTACTACTACTACTACTACTACTACTACTACTACTATTACTACTACTATTACTACTACTACTACTACCACCGCTACTATTACTACCACTGCTACTATTACTACCACTGCTACTATTTACAGAAGTTTTAATCTACTACTTCAACTATCACATCACTACTATTTCTAATACTATTGCTACAAATGGAACTACTGGGTCTTTCATTGATGGTACCCCTGGTAAACATTGG
>RDPX01000365.1:146619-157568 GCA_003991215.1 Morbakka virulenta
TATATATATATATATATATATATATATATATATGCTCCGGCAACATGGTAAAAGAGAAAACTCAAAACTTGTGTATAGAACTTAAAGTTTTGAGTTTTCTGTTTTACCTTATATATTCACTCTGGATTTCCATCGAGCACTTTAAATGGTAGCAGAAGAACTCTATTTTTTTTCGTTTGTTTGTTTACTTATATATATATATATATATGTATAGCTTTTATAAACAAATAAAGTAGGCGGCTATTAGTTGCAATCAAAATTCTTATTTTTCGTGTTGTACCTTACATATATTGCTCTGCTATATGCATTGAGCACTTTTTGATCCGAATACACAAAATTACACACCCACCCACCCCACCCCACACACATACATATATATATATGTATGTGTGTGTATATACATATATATATATATATATATATATATATATATATATACATACGCACCCTCGGCGATCTTAAGGCACATTTACGTAAAATGTTTACTGCACAGAAGGCGTTATTTTACAAGTCCGTTAGGATTAGTCGTTATTGTTGTAATTTACTAGTAAGAATTTATTTTATGTCGGCACTCAGAAATTAGTTCATCTTTCTTGTTGGGTAACACTCCATGGTTCGGGTATGTGATAACTTACTTACTTACTTTGGGTCATCCATTGTCGTTAAACGATGGTGATGTCACATAAGTCTTTCTCCAAAGGTATGTGATAATGCTAGCTTTCTCATTGAAACATGTTACATTTTAAAAATATTACAATAGCTGGCTGAGTATTTTATCATTTGCTATTTAATATTGGGTGCAGGCCTACTGTTATCTTTTAGATTCCAAACAGAACTTAATTATGTGGTTTCCTTTCTATATTTACTGTTGTTAAATGATTTCAAATGATTTCGCTACCGTGGTTTCCATTTGTCGCCGGACAACCTAATGTACGTTTTATTGGATTCATTGAAAACAGTGACTTTTGGAAATTAAATTGTGCCCAATTTCACCATTTAACTTGCATTGAGCATTGATCTTTACACCTGCGATTACAATTTTTGTTTTTGCTAATGTTACCATATAGTATCTTTCTATTGTGTGACTTTGGGTTGTTCTAAATTGCATGTAGATATAACTCGCCTTCACAATGTTTCTATTCAATATGTTGTGAAGCTTGTCTTTTGAAGAGAAGCGCTTGCCTATTAATGACAGGAAGTTGCCCACAATATTGGTTGTGACGCTTTCACCAAAAGGAGGGTTAAACCAAATTATCTTATGCTTTCTGTTTCTGTTTTGACATTTATTGCATTTCTGAGGTTTAAATTTAACATTCAATATCTTTTCATCGGATTTACACTAAATATCAAATGTTGGTATTTTAATGTCACATTGTTTGAGTTCAGTTTATTTCCATTTCCTTTTCCTTGATATTTTTGCCCAATGCTTTCCGTACGATTTTTTTGTGTCTCTTGCTGTACTCGTTGTTAGCCAGTTTTTGGGGTGTTGTAGCCTTAAAGTAAGCAGGTTTCAGGAGTGGAATAAAAAAAAATTGATTGTGTTGTTGTTGTTCCTGTTGTTATTATTATTGTTGTTTTTGTAACAATCTCTACACCTTCATGTTTCTTTTTCCCACGAGTTGTCACCGTTGGTTGCGCCTATATTTTGGTTCATGTTTTACTCAAACTCTACAACCCTAATCGTGTCGACGTGAGATAAATATTCCTAGTCTGTAACGTTATTACCGATGGAAGAGCTCTGATAGAATTCCTTCTTTGATTTCAATTCAATTTTAACAGATTCTTTATTCGAAAGCTGTTGTGCTTTCATGGCTTTACAGTATTTATTTCTTTTCTCGACCTGCCCTACTTTGAAAGCTTCTTTCGTGTATATATATATATAAGCTTTAGAAAGAGATAATTACAGAGTATTAAAGCTAATGGACCAAGTCCTGAAAGTTGTGAAAGAGTTATGGAAAAGCAAATTAGAAGTGAAATAAACATCGATGACATGCAATTTCGTTTTATCCCTGAATGAGGATGAGGTACCTTGGGAAGAACAAGAAGCTGTACTTTGCCTTTGTGGATTTGGAAAAAGCCTTTGACAGAGTGCCAAAGAGAAGTTGTTTGGTGGGCTTTACGGAAACTAAGAGTAATTGAATGACTGATTAAGGTTGTTCAGACAATGTACAGAAATGCTAAAAGTCGGGTAAGGGTCAACAGTTCGTATAGTAAGAGTTTTTGTGTGGGAGTTGGAGTTCATCAGGGATCTATACTAAGTCCACTGCTTTTTTGTGTGTGTTTTGGAAGCAGTGTCAAGAGAGTTTCGAAAGGGTTGCCCAGAGCAATTGCTATATGCAGATGACCTGGTTCTCTCCAGTGAGACATTGGATGGTCTACTTGCTAAGTTAGAGACTTGGAAGAAGGGTTTGAAAGGTAAAGGTTTGAGAGGGAACATGGGAAAGACAAAAGTGATGGTCATTGGTCGCAATTTAGGAAAGCCATTGGAGAAAGGAAAGTTTCCCTGTTCAGTCTGTGGGAAGGGAGTTGGGAGCAAGTCATTCTATTGTGGTACTTGCAAGCACTGGGTACGTAAACGGTGCAGTGGAATAAAGGGCAAACTGACAGAAAGTAACCATTTTAGCTGCAAGAGGTGCACAGAAGGAGAGGCGTTCGGATCAATCCTGGCAGTTTCAAACGTTTTTCTTGTTGTTATTTGTAGTATGGTAGTTGTGGGGACGAGAGCAATTTTATTAAATGTCTCTCTCATCCTCAACTACTATACTACTGCCCATATAATGACAATAATTTTATTGAAGTCAATCCTATCACGGTAATGATTTTTTGGTTATTCAATAATATAATGGATTCTGTTTGTGTTTTTGTTCTGGTATGTTTATTTCTTGTCAGTCATCTAATTATTCAGAGCATAATAACCTCCCTATTTACTTTTTAAACTTTGTTTCCATTGCGTGTCTCTATCGGATGATTTATAATGATTCCATTATAAAGGAAAAAAGGAATATGTATATTAGTATTTATATATATTTGTGTGTGTGTTTTGTAAAAATATACAAGAATCTACTAGTGACCAAATACAAGCCTGCAATATTCAAGAGTTTATGATGACAATAAAGGTATGATCGTTTGTAATATTTGTGGTTGCGTTCAAGGTTATAAAAATGCTGATAAATTTATTGACTTTTATGAAAATATATACAACTTTTATAAAACGTCGGTATTTCAACAAAAATATCATTGGTTAAATAATATATTTAAAATTAATACTGAAAACAGAATAGAAATCCATCCAAATGCTAAAACTAAATTTCTTAAAATTTTTGAGGAAATCAATAAGATTCTTCCAGAAATCTCAGGAAACAGAAAAAGGATGATAAACACTACCTTTATTCTGAAGTTTCTGTATTATTTGTTGAATCTAATTACCATATCGTGAAATTAATGTATCTAAAAAAAAAAAGGACTATATTTAAAATATACATTAACTGCACAGAATATTATAGCTAATTGCTGATAAGATATCAAATATTCTAAAAAAGTGAGAAAGATATTAGTCTTTTTTACTATTAAATATACTCCAGAAATAACCTGACTTGTCCTATCAACGGTGCTGACTTAAAACAACAAGTTTAATAGATGTAAGAGCTTTATCATGCCATGAGTCGTAAGCTTTTTCCGAGCTACGTTTCGAGAGACACTTCTCCCATCGTCGATGGAAGGAATATCTCTCGAAACATTCAGAATTTAAAACAAGTTTAATATTTTCAGGAATAATATAACAATATCCATGAGCTTTGCGATACTTGGTGTAGAAACGATCAATGGCAAATGGCATTATGATATGCACTATGTCAATGACAACAGTTAAATATTCCAAAGTCTTTCTAATTTATGCGGACAACAACCATTTCCCGGTCCAATTAAACCAATCACTTGATTGCAGTCTACCATAATCAAATCAATTAATATTATTTCACCTGGAATTGTGTTTGCTAATAAGTGATAAATCATTGCATTTTTAAAAATCTGATTACCAATAGTTGGATGCAAACCTTGCATGTATGTAAAATTGTCTTTTTTTAAGAATTTTAAACAACTTTGAGCCTTAACCATCGCATATTTAGTATATATGATTTAACCATCAATTAACCGAAAGTTATTGCATCGTGGTAAATATTAGACCAGTTTAATTTAATATCTACACCTGAAATGACTCGGTCTTTATACAAACCGAAAAACGGTATAGAAGCATCTAATCCGGCAATCCTGTTTGGGCTGAGATCTCCAAATGTCATTTGATTTGAATCTGTTGATATTCTTGAAGTAAAATCACATTCTCTCTTCTCATTGCACCAAACACAAGATGTGTGTTTGCTCCTGCTGGTTTTTTCCAGTGAATAGAAAAGCAATACCACTTATTTTATTCACTTTTATTTGCTTTATTGTGGCAATTATCAAGGATTTTTTTTCCTTTAAAAGTGTTTTGTAATTTTTTTGATCGATACTTGTTACTGATGCAGTGACGAGTTGACCATCTATTGTTCCAGATAGAACCAATTCACAATTCACTATCTGTTGAGAAGGAAACGAATTTATTGAAAAACATCGTCATGACCGAATAACCAGTTTCTGATCCACTATAAACCATGAAATGAGTTTGATTTGTAATCAATAAATATATTAACAATATTAACACTACCACTAGAAACATTAAGATTGATATCACTTATCATTCTTTGACTAGCATTTAAATTAAAACAAAATGCAAACAAATGAACCTCGACAAAAGGAGGAATGATACTAACATATCACAGTATAGATGATTGTACAAACCCATCTCTAAACTAGATTTGTTGGTAATAGGGGGTGGAGGTGGTACTTTAGGAGCACTGCAAAGTGGAGCTCTATTTCTGAGACCATTATCTGTCAGGGCTTTCACCAGCATAGGAATTCCGATACTGGCAAGGAATGTGCCAAGGAAACCATCCCTTTTTTTCTCTGTGGCTTTATGCCTAGCTATCCGCTTGATTTAAGGACCTTTGTTTTCTGTTCCTTTAGCTTCCCTTTTAGCAAGTCTTTATACACACGTAATTGATTAATATTTTTTTTAGATATTAAGAACCCTCCTTTTTGATTGCAACAACTATCAGAAGTACCTGCTCCAAATACTCTGTCCATACCAAATGACCCAAGACTCTGCATAGCACTAGTCGCCAAACCGGAAAGTACTTTTGTAGCGACTTTCGTTGCCATTGGCTGCAATTTACTGCCAAGAGACTTGAGAGAAGTAAACAACGAACCACCTTGTTTAACAACATGTTTGACCTGAGTCTTTGAAATTTTCAGATCAACACCTTTACTTGCGTTGATTGCTTTCTGTATTCGTTTAATCTGTGTTTTTGTGAGAAAAAGTTCGTCAGACCCACTTAAACCGCTGTTTGATAGCCTCAATGTAACTGCAGACTTATTCATTAATGCTTTTGTGAGTTTTGCTTTTTGTTTTCACTAAGAGAGACACCAAAATTAATGTATTCAGTCATGTATATAATATAATATAATATAATATAATATAATATAATATAATATAATATAATATAATATAATATAATATAATATAATATAATATATATATATTACATTAAATTAATTCCAAAATCCTACATATTATCTGATTTATGATATTAATTTAAGCTCAAGGGACCACAGTTTCATTATTTAAGATCGAGGGATTGCCTTTTCACCACGGACGTAATTCAAGGCGTAATTCTGCCCTATGTACAACCATTGCAATTAATGTGTATCTGGCTGCTGGATTGCCTGGTAGAATACAATGAAACGATAGTTGAACTGAGTTATGCATTCTCTCTTCTTGACAGATAAGATCAAAATAGAGAATTCTGAACATTGATTGAAACGATGCTAAATCAATTGACTGATCATTTTCATGCATACTGTATGCTTTTTAATACTCAATCAGTGTTTGGTATGTTCTACTTAGTTCCAAGTTCGAATGTTGTCTGGCATTTAAGAAGAGCTCAGTATTGCCAGGTCCGGTAATTCTAAATGTGTTGAATGTCAACATATTTGCTTATTGTGAATCAAGTTTTGTATCATTGACAGTCCAAATGAAAACATGTTTCGGTTTCCTTATTGATGTTGCTTATTTGAATACACTTGATCGATGTTGAATGCTACTTAAGGTTACAATTCTTTTCCAATCCATGTGTGAGATTTAAGGTATTCCTCTAGATACAGCTTTAAAACCATCGAATTAATGGTCATTTTAGAAACCCAAAGTACAAATTTCGAAATTATGTAACGAGAATTATTAGTAGCTGCTTTATAGTTTCGATAGAGTACAATGTTGCCGTCTTTTAAAACAATATTAATTTTTTATTTCCCATTTGGAGCAATTTGATCTTGCAAACTATCAAAAATCCCATATTTGTTGAGAGGTACACATGTTTACAACCTGTTTCCTGGCAAAAAGTGTTGTTCTTTTGTTAAAACCAAGATTAGTATTCGTTGCCGTATGATCTCTTTTGTATGAAAACATACTGGAACCAACACTGCTTGCTTATTCGTTTGAAAATTCAATCAGATTCTTAATATTTGCATTATGATTGACTTCTGGATTGTCAAATATAGTGACACCATTTGCATCAACACGAATCCCACGAATTAGCCCGTAACCACTATTTATAGTCGCAATGTTATCAGCAACCGCAATATTAGCACCATCTGTTGTTTTGTTGACTCGCAGATCAATTTCTAAAAGCGATTTGAACAATCGTAAGAAGTGATCTCCCCACTACTATCAATCACAAAATCGTATCCATCCTTTCTTTGATATTGACCATTGAGGGCTAAAGTAATTAGCGTTGTTAGGGCCACCAAAACTTATAAGTATCGTTCACACAATTTTATTGATCTAAATGACACACATACTATATATATATACTTTAGATAATTTTCACATATTTAACAATTTGTCAAATTCCAATGATAATGCTGCTAGTATTGATTTTTCCATTTTTTTGTGCCTGGATGACAATTTCATTCATTAATCGTGGAACATTTATTATTAATCCTCCATACTGTACACTATTATCTACTTATTTATACCTTTATCGATCGTCCTTTTTCCTTCGACAGTTATTTCAATTCTATCTTTTTCATGTTTTTTTTATTCCTAGATCATCTAACTTTTAACGCACTGGTTTTTTGAGGATTTGCTTTGGATTATTAATCATTTCATTTATTCGATCTTTACTAATTTCACTACTACCTAGTTTTCCAGGTCTTGTTAGATTATATTGATCTTCTAACATCATAATCTCACTTTCATCAAAGCCTCTGTCTAACTTAGATATTAGTGGTGTTATTGATATTCCAGGTTTATAATCTATAGATAGTCGTGTCTCTTCTTTATTAGTATCTGGTAATTGGTTAGGTAACTGATTATCAATGATAATATCTTCTAGTCCTTTTTGACCCATCATTAATTCATTGGTTAATTTATCTTGCTTTTCATCTATCGATTCTTTTATCATAGCTTCATTTTCGTACTGTCTCTCTTTTATTTCATCATGATACCTCTTGATTTCGTTTCTAATTCTTCATTTCATAGCGTCCGTTAGATAAAAATGAAGATATCTTGTGATTTAGGTGTATAAAAGCATTTACCTTCATATATAAGTGATGAAATATGGTTATCTAGATACGTTATGAAGTTTAATGTGTACCATAATTTTGTAAGTGAAAAATGGAAGCATTTCAAATGTGAAGAATTTTTAGAATGCTCACAGCTTCTCCTTCTGATGATGGAAAAACAATTCTCCTGCTAAACTGTCTATTGACGGCATTTTGATAAAATTTATTTGTATTCAAAAAACTTAGACCAAGAAAAGTATAAACGCTTGCTAGATAGATTTAAACCAATATCTACTAAACTTGGGTACGAGATTATCGAATATATATATATATTTTTAACGTCATTTTCCCATCGTAATTGGGGCTCAGACGGTGCCCCCCCATTTGTATTCAAAAAACTTAGACCAAGAAAAGTATAAACGCTTGCTAGATAGATTTAAACCAATATCTACTAAACTTGGGTATGAGATTATCGAATATATATATATATATATATTTTTTTTTTTTAACGTCATTTTCCCACCGTAATTGGGACTCAGACGGTGCCCTTCACAGGGACTTGAATTTGGTAGTGAGGAATTTCTTGGCCGGATACCCATTCTGACCAATGTCTTTTTTTTTTGTGAATTTCCAGTCACCCGCTCGGGAAATCGAACCCGGAATTCTTGGTTACGGTGCAGTTGCAGTAACCACTAAGTCACGGCTCCTCCAGATTATCGAATGTAATAATGACAAGATAATCCATGTTGTTGAGATCAGAAAAGATGGCCAAAAAATTGCGATATTTGACCTATGCAAAAAATAATAAAAAGTTATGTGGAAATAAAAATGTGCAAGAGGAGAAAAAGTCGTTGTATAAACCAGAAGGGTGGGGTTTTTATATTCATAAAGCGATTGGAAATTACCTCTTGCGATCTGAAAATCAAGTAGAATCAACCAAAATACTGGTAAGATATTAAAAATCTATGAAAAACCAACATGGCCGACAGATGCAGTTGCTATGAGGCGCGATATTGGTTATGCTATTTGTAAAGAAGATAAATGTAAAAATAGAGAGATCTAAAAGTGGTTTGAGCATCAGACGACATACTCAATGACGTAATTGTCTCTCTTTTTAGACAGACAATTACGTCATCGATGTGCAGGAAATGTTATTGATAAAAAATAGAAAAGAGGATTGGGAATGAAGTCAAAAAACGTAAAGGGCCGTCCAGTGAAGAAAACTGTCAAGAAAAACTAAGGAGATGAATTACATAAACCCATAAATCGACATTTTTGTCGGCGTCGTGTTATTGTGAATGATGTTGATGAGATTTAAACAGCTGAACTAGTTGATATGCAAGAGTTTAGTAAATGGAATAAAGTCTATAAATATTTTGTTATGGTAATTGACATGTTCAGCAAATATGGATTGACTGACCTACTAAAGGTGGAACTGTAATGATGGCTTTTCAAACAATATTCAAAGAAGGTAGAATACCAAAATATATACTTGTTGATAAGGGTGAAGAGTTCTATATCGAACACTCAAAGACCTATTGGAAAATTTTAATATACTGATGTTCTGAACCTGAGAATGAGGAGAAGTCCTCCGTGATTGAACGATGGAACCGAACCATGAAGAAAAAAGTTTGGAAGCAGTTTACTTTGCAAGGTAATACATAATATCTTAGCATGCTACCTAATTTGGTAAAAGAGTACAATAACACTACACACAGTTCGATAAAAATGACAACCTGCAGAAGTATCTGATAAAAAGAATGCATTGGTTCTTTGCCTTAGTCTGTATGATGATATGGAACCAGTAAAAATGAAAATGAAATTTGAATTAGACGATAAAGTCAAGATACTACAGTATAAACGGAATGTGTTTAACAAAGGTTATACACCAAACTGGACAGAAGAATTATTTATAGTAAATAAAGTTCAACACATTAACTCTCTCACTTACAGAATAAAGTATGTCAATGATGGAGGGAAACAAGAGAGTTTCTATGAACAGGGGCTATTAAAGAGGTATTTAGAATTGATAAAGTTATTCGGAGAGATTACAATAAGAAACAAGCTTTGGTAAAATGGAATGGATATAGCGACGATTTTAACAATTGGATACCATTTAAGGAAATGATATATATGAATAAGTTTTTGAAATAATATATATATTATTAATATGAATGAATATGAATACATAGTTTATGGTTAGAAAAATCTAAAAAAAAGCTTCAAAATGATGAAATCTTAGACCTGGTTGTTAAAGAAACTATAAAAATTTGAAAAATAAGTGAAATGTGATATATAAAGATAAGGATAATAAATTAAGAATATTAGAAAAAACATAGAAAAACACAACTACAATGAGTTTTAACAACAATTTCTTGGTAGAAAATTAGCTATTGAAGGACTTTGTAATAAGATTTAAAGAGTGTAATATCCAGGCGTAACTATAAATATATATATTTTTTTACAGGACGCACATTGATAACAGCATATCTTTTTGTTGAAATGTTTGATCCTGTATAAAGACTCATTGTAAATAAATAAATAAATATATATATATATATATATATTATATATATATATAAATGTAAGCGTTATTTTACAAGTAGGTTCTTTGGAATTAGTCGTTGTTGTTGTAATTTACTAGTAAGAATTTGTTTTGATGTCGGCACTCTGAAATTTGGTTGGTGGCATTGCAGTCACCGAATTCATAGGTTTGAGATTGAAAATGTATAGTTACATTAAAGTTGATAAAGGTATTAAGGTATGAAGAAGACTGCTAAATATATAAAAAAGAAGATTATTAAAAATGAAATTAAACATGAAATTATAAAGAATTTTTAAATGAATAACAAACAAATAAATTATTGATAAAAATAATAACAAGTCAAAAACATCAACTCAGAAGTTATGAAATAAATATAAATAGAAATAAATAACAATAAATGAATAAATAGAATAAATAAATAAAAATAAATAGTTATGAAATAAATATAGTATCACTAAGTTGCTTTGATGATAAAAAGGTATATATTAGAAAACGGAACTGTTAGTTACCCTTAACGACATTATAGAGTATAAGAAAGTGATAAATAATGAAATCATAACCTACGATACAGCAACACATTCATAATTTGGTTGTTAATTAAAGTACTAGACTTGAGTATCTTGAAGTGAGCTCATTGACAAACTTAACGGACAAACTTTTTGAGTAAATCTTGATGTACAATCCGATGTGGGATATTGAACTCAATGATAACGATGGTACATTTGATATCTGCACTCGGTATTGACACAAA
>RDPX01000365.1:157576-171356 GCA_003991215.1 Morbakka virulenta
TAAGCGTTATTTTACAAGTAGGTTCTTTGGAATTAGTCGTTGTTGTTGTAATTTACTAGTAAGAATTTGTTTTGATGTCGGCACTCTGAAATTTGGTTGGTGGCATTGCAGTCACCGAATTCATAGGTTTGAGATTGAAAATGTATAGTTACATTAAAGTTGATAAAGGTATTAAGGTATGAAGAAGACTGCTAAATATATAAAAAAGAAGATTATTAAAAATGAAATTAAACATGAAATTATAAAGAATTTTTAAATGAATAACAAACAAATAAATTATTGATAAAAATAATAACAAGTCAAAAACATCAACTCAGAAGTTATGAAATAAATATAAATAGAAATAAATAACAATAAATGAATAAATAGAATAAATAAATAAAAATAAATAGTTATGAAATAAATATAGTATCACTAAGTTGCTTTGATGATAAAAAGGTATATATTAGAAAACGGAACTGTTAGTTACCCTTAACGACATTATAGAGTATAAGAAAGTGATAAATAATGAAATCATAACCTACGATACAGCAACACATTCATAATTTGGTTGTTAATTAAAGTACAAGACTTGAGTATCTTGAAGTGAGCTCATTAAAAAACTTAACCGACAAACTTTTCGAATAAACCTTGATGTACAACCCGATGTGGGATATTGAACTCAATGATAACGATGGTACATTTGATATCTGCACTCGGTATTGACACAAAATTTCATGTCATTAAAGCCACCAATGATATGACTGCTTGTTATATACCAGCATCTGACATTTAGAAAAATGCTGGTATGCCCAAATAAAATTATAGTATATAATAATTATATATTATAAATACATAAATTATATAATAATTATAAAATGGTATAATATTTGAACTTTATTGCTAATTGATTTACATTAAATTGTCTTTTAAATAACGTACTTTTTTTGTCGTACAGACTGCCTAAAGTAGCTGGAATACTCTTGTTTGTGTCATCTGATGCACGTATCCCCCCGCACACAAAAGGTGAGTTACTTATTATTGAAATGTGGCTTTTTTTGTACTGTCGAGTAGCAAACTTCGCCATACTTACATTTCACCAACAACATTATTTATTTATTTATAGAGTGAATCTTTTTATTTAGTTGTTTCACTACATTTTATTGTATTTTGATATCGGCATTCATGGATATATTTTTGAAATGGCTTCTGGAAATAGTCAGCATTTGTAAAATTGTTCGTGAGCAAAAGGAAACTCCAACGAACGGCGCCAGAAATGGAGCAATTGCCAAAGTAAGATTTCTTTTGAAAAGGAGGCTAACGCGTCAGTAATTTAACACTAAGCGAATAAGATCCATATAAAATTTGAAAGTTAAAAGATGACGTGTAACACGTACACAACAAACCTTAGTTCTGATTTTGACGTGATGAAGAGCGAGAAATTATGGCTGTCGAGTTCTGTTTGAAGCTTATCAATCTTTAAAAGGTTTAACAGTATGACAATTTTATCATAACTAATAAATATATATAAATGTTATTAAAAGAAGCAAATAAGTTCTGTAGTTACTTTCTTACTTATCTTCTTCGCACCCTGTGGTGCACAAGGCCGTCACCAGAGCTCACCGCCTAGGTCTGTTTGCAGCACGTCTTCCCAGATAGCACCATGTGTATCGCTGTTTCTTTATCTCCTTTTAGACTACCCTTTCCGGGTATCCTTGGGTTAGCCTCTGTTCCTTCTATCGTCCGGCCCCATTGAAGGACGGCGACTCTCTACAGAGACGTTGGTGGAAACATGTCCTATCCTTCTCCGTCGTTGCATTTTGACTTTGTGGATGATAGGTTTGGTATTATACCTCATGTGCAGTTCGCTATTAAAAATGCATTCATTGGTCTCGGTGCGCAAGCAGTGCAACATCATAAACAAAATCTAGGTCTTCGAGGCAACTACCAAAGTTCTGAAGAAGACCCCTTGTTTCTGTGCCGACAGCCATCTTCATTATTCAATCCTGAGGTGACTCTTAAGGCGCCAGGCAGCTCATTGTTGTACATCACTTGCGACGAAAAGTCCACATACAGCATCTATATTATGATTAATATATTTTGAGGAACACCATAATGATGAAGTATTTTACATAAAAATACCTAATAGATTCCGTCTAATGCTTTTTTTTAGGTCCATAAAGTTAGCTTACAGTGGTATATTCCTCACTTTGCTTTGCTCCAAGATCTCCGGTTGCTTGAAGATGTAATCAGAGCAAGACTTGCTCAAACAAAAGCCTGCCTGCTCTGGACAAAATTTACGACCCATGGCGTCTTGAGAGTCTCTTGTGTGTAATGTTGCTAAAGACTTGACAGGTGAGTGACAGAAGCGTGATTCCACCCCAGTTGTTACAGTCTGAGAGTTCGTCTTTCTAGGTTAGCTTTACGATCAGGCCAACTTTCCATTTGTCAGGTGGTGATTCGTTCTCCAATACCTGCCGGAAAATCTCAGTTCTGGGGTCTGTTTCTTCTCCTCCAACATCTTATCAGTTACCCCGTCTGTCCAAGCTTCCTTTCTGTTTTTCATTGCCCTGATTGCTGTCTTAATCTATTTAAGAGTTGACTGCGCGATGCTGATATTAAAGTCTTCTTCCGCAGATGGAATATATGGAGTCTCATTAGCTCCTAATCTGTTTATAACATTTTCAAAGAGTTCTTTCCTTTGTCTAATCTTCTTATCTTCACTAGAAATGTAGATACCGAACTTGCCGTTAATGAGGCGTTCATTGGTCCCAAAGTTTCCTTTCAACACCTTTATAATTCGGTACATTATTTTCGGGTCCTGTCTTGCCCCCTCTGCCCCCTCTGCCAGTCTCGCTACATACTGCTGCATGTCGTTTTTGTACAACGTCTTCACTTCTTTGTCCAGCTCAGAGTATTTCCTTCTGTTTTTCTTTAATCCTTTCAGATCTTGTAGACATGATCTTCTGTTTCACTTCTTTCCTTTCGTTAATTTTTGTCATGTTTCTGGCTGGATCCACTTTGGTTTCCTTTTCTTTCCGAATCCCATAACTTTCTCTGGCGTCTCTGAGGGCTTAATTGAAGCTTTAATGACCATCTGTTGGGTTTTCTCTGGTATTGTGAAGCGGTTTCTAACCTCCAGAATGAAGGCTTTCCTGGTGATTTCTTACTTTACTTTTAAAGAGACAAGCTGGATACCGCAAGGAGGTTATGATGACTACGGACGTCAGCTCCACTGCTCGCTCTCACGTCCTGTAATGAACGTCTCCACTTTCAGGTAATCAGAGTCCGGTCGATCTGGTTCTATGTCGTCGCACCTGCACCTGTTGTCTTATGGATATCCCGGTGTTTCTCCAGTGATCAGGTCATTTTATTGACAGAAGTCACACATGCGTTTTTCATTGTTGTCAATGTCTCCATGACTCTGTCTCCCCATTAAATGCGCATTTTCTCTGTTCATACCACTAACTTTTACATTCATACCTCCAATTTTCCTCTCTTAAACATTGTAGCATAGCGCTATTGCCCTCCATCACCTGACCCGTCTTCTGGCGTGCTTCTTCCCCGTTACCATAAGCTAAAATTTGATCTCTGGTGTTGATTTCTCTGAAGGGAGCTTTTCTACGAGGTAGGATTGTTGACCCCACGCACACCCCCTTTCATTATCCGGCTTGGGGCCGGCAGCACTCTTATTGGGGCTTCAGGCGGAGTTAAGTTGTGCAGTTAGCCAACCATAAAATTTATTCCTTTATTTATTTATTTACCACGGTTGGTTTATGTTAAGTTCATCAGTGCCTAGCATGGATAAGCTGCCTCCATTTTGCAATATCCAATTCCCAGAGCACACAGACCACCATGCTTCCCACACGCCAGCTTTTTATGCCCTCTACCTATTATGGCCTTAGTTTGTCAGCCAACGTATCGTATGTCATTTAGGAAAGGCCGTCACTACAATTGCACAGAACCATCGAATTAACAAACCGCAAACCATCAAATTAGTCTGCCTTCCCCACGCCCCTTTTGTAAATAAGTAATCCCTTTTTTTTTTTACCTTTGTTGCTTCCTGAGAAATCTTGAAGCATTTGGGGTAAAAATGCCCCTGAAGATAATAATGCTTTTTTCTTCTCCGTACAGGCTACCACAGTGATATGTATTGCAAGTACGAGAGCAAGCAAGACATAACGCCTTTTGCTTATAGAACACATACGCATGCATTGGGTAAGGAATTCAAATGATTATTTTCTTGAAATCTGTGGAATTTTTTATGTTTATTTTAAAGGAGAAATGGAGGCAATGTAGAATTCACTTTAAATTGAGACTTAAAAAGGTACACTCATCTTCTTAATTCGAGAGAACTCGAACTGTGTTAACCAGTTCTCTCCATGTGTCTCTATCCTCCATGCAGTTCTTGATGTCCTCTAGGCCCATGTTTGTGTCACGTTTTAAGCTGGTCGATGTATGTCATTGTAGGTCTTCCCCTTTTTGTAGTCATGTATGTCAGATAAAAGTCCCAACCAACAAGATGAGGAGAAACAAAATATTTGGACCTAGCAAGGCAGTAGCATTTTATGTTTTAACCCTTGTAATCAGTATTGCAATATGAATTACACTTTTGAACACCATTAAGGCTGTATGCAAGTTTGGGTCAAACTAGGGTAGTGGCTGATATCCGAAAGACGGTACAAGACGGCAAAAGAATAGGAGACTGATGCTAGAAGCCCCCTCCACCATCATCAAGCTACTCGAAAAATATCTTTTAGGAGCAGCTTCATGGACTGCACTCATCCACTCACAGCATCTGTAGCTGCAGCAATGCTTGAGGAGTGGAACCTTAGGTGGAATGAAAATAACATATCCATGACCTGGGTCAGCCGAGGGATTATCCCACCAGAAACGAACCAAACTGGCCACTATGGAAAACTCTCAACTGACTGCGAATCCAACAAGGAAGATGCAAAACATCCCCTAAACACTGGGAGATCAGTTCCACCGATCTGTGTGAATGCGGCAACCTGCAGACGATGGAGCACCTTCTCTCCTGCAGTAAAGCTCCGAACTGCAGCTTTGGTGACCTTGCTGAATTACAGACACCGCTGTTGGAATGTGACGCCACCTGGCGACCCCAAATTTGATAACTGATGCAAGTCATNGGACCTAGCAAGGCAGTAGCATTTTATGTTTTATCCCTGGTAATCAGTATTGCAATATGAATTACACTTTTGAACACCATTAAGGCTGTATGCAAGTTTGGGTCAAACTAGGGTAGTGGCTGATATCCGAAAGACGGTACAAGACGGCAAAAGAATAGGAGACTGATGCTAGAAGCCCCCTCCACCATCATCAAGCTACTCGAAAAATATCTTTTAGGAGCAGCTTCATGGACTGCACTCATCCACTCACAGCATCTGTAGCTGCAGCAATGCTTGAGGAGTGGAACCTTAGGTGGAATGGAAATAACATATCCATGACCTGGGTCAGCCGAGGGATTATCCCACCAGAAGAACTTGCAACCAGAAACGAACCAAACTGGCCACTATGGAAAACTCTCAACCGACTGCGAATCCAACAAGGAAGATGCAAAACATCCCCTAAACACTGGGAGATCAGTTCCACCGATCTGTGTGAATGCGGCAACCTGCAGACGATGGAGCACCTTCTCTCCTGCAGTAAAGCTCCGAACTGCAGCTTTGGTGACCTTGCTGAATTACAGAAACCGCTGTTGAATGTGCCACCTACTGGAGATCCTAAATTTGATAACTGATGAAAGTCATGAGACTCGAAGAAGAAGAAGAAGAAGAAGAAGAAGAAGGGTAGTGACTTCGCAACAAAGCTACAATAATCACTACCACGAAAACTAGTACTATTTATCGTCATATTGCTGGATGATAACCAGAAACGTGATCAACGTAAACTGTTTGCGTTTGTTTCTTATGCATTTGTATTATTCGTTTTATTTTTTTATTTTTTATTTTTAGGATAGAAACAGTTAAATATAGGTCACTGGACATACATTAATTACTGCAGTTTTTCACTTGATGAAGTGTGCTTTCTCTAAAATTAGTCGTATTATAATCAATCATCATCATCATCATCATTATTATTATTGTTGTTATTATCATTATCATTAATTATTTCAGTTGTGAAATGTTTGAATTCCATAGACTGTTCCGGATTTCGATGATACTCGGCATGGTAACGAGGCCTGTAAGAGACTAGAACCACGGGCTGAGGAAAAATAACGCAAACGCTTTAGGAAATCAGTGCAAAATTCGAGCTTTTCTTATTTTTTTTAAATTGAATTTTTCATGTAAATGAGAGTCACAAACAAGGCAGATGGTTTAAATATGTGTCAAATATTAAATACCTGGTGCCACATTTATCAACACTCTTCAAAGAACATAAACATAAAATAGATCAGAGATAATACCAAACAGATCTGATCACGTTTTGAAAACAAGGCAAGATATTACAAAACTTTATGAACGTATATGATTTAAAAATTGAAAATCAATTATGCAAGATACAGTATGAACAACAGGCCAAAGCCAAACTGGACGAATAGAAAAAGGTAACATTCTGCTCCTAGAATTCAAATTCAGGAAAAAAAATTATGAGGAAACCACAAGTTATGAAAATTTCCTTTTTACCGAAATTAACACGTCACTTCAACCTGCAAACCGTGTTATAAGTGTAATCAACTTAATGAATAGCTGAGAAAATTATCGCAGGAAGTCCCAAAATTAAACAAATGTTTTCTATTCAAAAATGCCTTGCATTCCTACGTTTTTATAGCTTTGTACACATCTCTTAACCGTGGCATTGATTGCAATAATATGAAATACTATGAAAATATATAAATATAATTTACGTTCTAGTTATGCTCAAATACAAAGGCTGGGCCAAAGCCTAAAGTGTTAAACTATATGGCAAAGATCAGTTGTTGCTATTTTTATCTTGGCTCCGAAATGATTGTAAAGCAACCAAGTTCTTGGCGGTTTAGAATTTCTAAATCCACATTATCAAGTTGTATCACAACTTGGGACGAACTTTTGTATTTTGCATTAGGATCCATATCTATAGGGCCGACAGAACAACAAGTTATAAATACTATGTCGGACACACCTAAACAAACATATCCATCAACACGTTACAAGTAAAACGTTTCCATAATTTGTTAACAGTCGATGACATATCTGAAGAAATGGTGGTATGCTACATGAGATTCCTATTAGTTTATTTTCATCCATTTTCATCCTTGAATTGTTCTTGCAGTGTTTTTACTTTAGATTGAAAATCATCCTCCAAGGACATTTTACAAAGACGTGGATCGAAAAAGATGCGACTGATACCTGAAGAATTTTAAGAGTTTCGTACAACAGATACCATCATAGACTGGGGACACTTACGGGATGATGTTGTGGTTCTACCCCATTTTCTTGATTGCCTGATACATGCTACTTCTGCTCGAACTAACTTTATCTTTTTAATATTGTGGTCTGCTATTTCAAGCACCAGGCCCATCGCATGGCCAAAAGAAATACTGGCAACGATTGTAGGCTTTTCTCCAATCCATATTGCTAAAAAAGTCAACTTCAAGCTTCACAACGATTTCAAGCTCTTATTCAATATTTTTAATCAGAAACTAGTACTTACTTTGGGATGTTTCATATAATTCGTTCCGGTGATTAGGAATACTTGGACCTTTGTAACGATTTCTCCTATCGTGGGATTTTAGTCTTGTCTGCCCAGAAATCTTCAAATTTTTCCGTTTTAGGTACCATTTCCCTCAGTTGCTATGTTCGTTATGTCTTTCTATAGAGCATTCCTTGGTCTTCTTGGAACATTCTGTTGTAACAGATTCTTCCATCTTTAATCTTTATGCGTTTCATCTTTATGTTATATCTTAATTCATCCAAAGCTTTTTCTTTAACATATATTAGATATTTATTTCTATGCACTTGTTGATATGTATTGCGTCTTTCAATTTTTGCAATATGTTCTTTGTAGTAGATTTTCTCTTACTCTTCCTTTACTAAATTTCATTTGATCTCCATGCCAAAACCTGGCTTAATTCTTCATCTGCTTTTTAAGTTTTTGTATCCTCCTATTTGGTCCATCTTGATATTTCCTTTTGGCTTGCTCTTTTAATCCCCCTTCAGTCCTTTTCTTTCTTCAGTTGTTCGCCCCATAGTATAAACTGCATCTAGAACTTAACAAATGTTGTCAGTGTTGTCATCGTGTTTTTCCAATATTTTGTTTGCTCTGTCAACGTCGGCTTTTGGTACATCTTTTAAAATCTTCATCTATCGTTTCCTTTTTTCAATATTTTCCTTTCTGAGTGCTCTTAAAGAATGCATTATTTCTTCAAACCTTGGTCTAATAACTCTACCCTCATCAGCTTCGTCATTGATGTTATTCTGCATGTTTTTCCCTTCATTGCTTTCATTCTCTTAAATATTTTATTCTGTTCTTACTGCCTCCATGGCTCTTTTCTGTATTTCATCTGGTTTTACATCATTTTGATCCCTAACTTCAAAAAGATTGACTAGCGAATTGTCTTCTGAAATCTAGCTGTATTATATCTTAATATCTGAGCAGCCATTGGTGAATATTTGTATATACCGCCCCATGCTTCTATCATTCTCCTCATAAATCCACGACCTTGAGTTCTTTCACGTTCTTCTGTCCTAAGTAAATTTATGTTCATTTCATTCATCCACTTGTTGGTGTTGGTAAAAGTTATGGCCTCTTCTGTTTCTATTTGAGCCACCTCTCTGATGTCATTCATTGGTAACTCTTTTCTGAATCATGCTGTTACCTCTTAGACTTTGGTTTTCTCAGAGTATTGTTTATCCCACCTTCTTTTCAATCTTAACATAAATCCAGTACCTTTACTCCGTTCTTCGTCTTTTGTTGTTACCCACCACCTCTTTTCATCATCTCTACATGTTGACAAGTGGTGTCTTTGTTTGAGCCTCTCCATTTGGAATAGCTTTGTTTTTAACTACGTTGCTGCTCTGAACTGCTGTGTTTTCCTCATTGGTAATTTTCGGTGAAAAATTATTTTGATCTTTATCTCACATAAACGTTTTTGAATGAACACAGGTCTAAGTCAATCTAGGTTGCCCGGCTATTCTAATCGTCTTCTATTAGACTGCGCGAATGGTGGTCCTATAACGCATTGGCCATTCACCCCTATCGGCTCGGTACCTTTGGATTGCGAGTATTTTTGTTTGTGTAACTTGCAATAGATTTGCTTTCCAGACTAAAGAGGAGCATCCACCCATACCATTGCTTGTGTAGTTTCCACGAGGCAGATTGTCTGTCATGACAAAAGAGCCCTGTCTACCTTGATTTTGAAGTCAAATATTTTTCTTCTCTTAGAATGACGGCTGACAACCCTAACGAGCTCATTCTACCCGGAGCACTGGCTTGAAGACGCCAGATTCTCGCTTTTCCCCAAACCTCCTGATTTTTCGAGGCAGTTCCGCCACATGAAGGCCAGGTGTTGGACTTGACTGTCCGAGGCTATATTTTGCGTATGCTATATGATACATTTTATAGGTACCAGTTGGTTAACTTCTCAACCACCTCGGCAATGAGCACCCATGTGGAACCTTATTATTATTATATTATTTTTATTTTTATATTATTATTATTAATTATTATTATTATTATTATTATGTATTTATTATTTAATTTTTATTATTATTGTCTGATGTCTGAAGTGGATTGGTTTATCGGCTAATACGGTTATTGGAATCGCCCGAGAAAGTTCATAACCTCCTGATGCCAGGGCAGTGGTTGGTACCAGGGTAGGAAGGCCTGGTTGGCTGATTTCCAATGCTTCATATAGGGTGTTGTAAAAAACATAAACATGAACTTTTTATTATAAGTGCTCTTTCACATCTAGACAATCCTCAGTTTTCAGAAACACAGTAGCAATCAAGAAAATTCTGAACTTTGTGGACTCAGAGGAAGCCATAGATGTAAGAGCTTTATCATGTCATGAGTCGTTACGACTCATGACATGATAAAGCTCTTACATCTAGTAGCAATCAAGTTCTATTTCTACAACGCATTTTTAGCAACAAAGTATCCACAAAGTAAACAACTGTAAATAAATATTGATGGAAAACAGGCTGAAAAATTGTAGATCAGATTTTTGTTTTTGTTTTTTTTAATGGTTTTTATTTAAGGAAGTTAGTAAATATTGATCATAAAATACAATGTTTTGCATGTTTTTCTTTGATATAGTTCATGATAATGAAAGCCTGACATTGTTTATATGATAAATTACCTCGTCGTACTAAAACAACCAGCATTATTTATTTCACCCAACCATATATAGAATTTTCTAATCAATTTTTAAAGAT
This sequence comes from Morbakka virulenta, assembly GCA_003991215.1. Lineage (NCBI taxonomy): Eukaryota > Metazoa > Cnidaria > Cubozoa > Carybdeida > Carukiidae > Morbakka > Morbakka virulenta. The sequence continues at coordinate 167,932 of RDPX01000365.1, forward strand.
AAAATCAACTGACTAGTTTTCATACACGGTTTGATAATGACCCATCTATGCTTAATACATACAAAAAACCTATTTAAAATATATTCATTCCCTTACTCATTCATTTTTATATATTTATTTGTTAAAGAATATTTATACATGATATCCAATTACAAAATTACGATACACAAAGATACTTACAATTTTTGTTTCACCATAAGTTCCCGTATCAATATACATCGATAATAATTGCTTGATATTAAAATCTTTTTGTTTCTAAAAGGAGAGAAAAGTATGCAAAGGTGCTGCTTGCTGTATTAAAGTAAATCTTGTTATTTCTCCAATTTTTAATTGTTTATTTCCATTTTTTTAAAGGGAGATCAGTTTCTGCATACGTCATCAAGAATGATAAATGGTTTCTCATTGGTATAGGTAACCCACAGCGGCCACAAGTAAGTCGTTTGAAGAAGGCCATAAATTGTTTTGTTTGAATTTATTTTCTCTTTCTTTTGTAGTTAAAGCGGTGGCTTAATATTAGCCGGGGTCTTAGTTTCTTTTCTTGATGCTTAAGTAGACCCAGAGAAGTTAATAATTCTGTCATCTGGAATCCAAGACTACCTCACTTGCCCTTTTTTATCATTCACAAGTAAAATGAACACGTTTTGACATTGTGATTAAAAATTTAGAAATTGCAAAGCAAACAACAAAGTGGAATTGCGAATGAAGCCTTATGAAAAGTCACGGAATCCCTCTGCTTGACATGAGGAAGAGGATTCGGCCTAGAAATCCTTCACTGCTCAAATAAAAATTACTTTTTGGTAAAGTTGCATAGGAGGTNGAAATTGCAAAGCAAACAACAAAGTGGAATTGCGAATGAAGCCTTATGAAAAGTCACGGAATCCCTCTGCTTGACATGAGGAAGAGGATTCGGCCTAGAAATCCTTCACTGCTCAAATAAAAATTACTTTTTGGTAAAGTTGCATAGGAGGTCATGAAAAACCTGTATAAAGGCTGTTAATCAAATAAATCTAATGTACACCATGTTACATAATTAATACTTTTTCTACCCATAATTTACTCTGTCTGTGCGAGTGTTTGAGAGGAAATGAAATGCACAAAGAAGGTAAGAACGGCTTGTGACCGCGTAGTCGTAAGCACTATCAGAAAAAATAGCTTTTTGGTAATATATATATATGTATATTTATTTATTTGTTTATTTATTTATTTATTTATTTATTTATATACCAAAACTGTCACATACCACAGGGAGTTTCGTAATACAAATCCTCTATAAACATCACTTTATGACTTTCAAGTTTCATGCAAAAACACTAAGGGGAGGGTGTATAGGTACAGATATACCATCCCAAATAAGAATATCAACCCTGAAACCAAGCGAAATAAAACATAAGCTTTACAAATTAAACTGAAAATGCTAAAAAGAAATGTATTTTTATCATGAGAGTGTGTGTCTTTGATAAAACACAAATTTTAAAGTTGTAATTTGCTGCTTTGCGTTTGGCTTAAAATAATATACGTTCACACAAAATGCATCAGTGTCGATTACTTCAACCTCATAATAATGAAATTCACTTAGATCGACTCAAACCTATGTGGAATAAATAGTGCTTGATACAGTCAGTGCATGATGTAGTATATACATGTGCATGAATCATTCTCAAAAATCATTACCATTATTATCTGTACAAAATACCAAGAAAACAGCTTAGATTGACAAAGTTAGTAATCTTTGTTTGTTTCTCTTTGTTTGTGTGTAATCCAGAAACTTCATCATCAGGCTGTGAAAGCAGTTGTAACAGAGATGAATCTACACCTTCCAGAGGAAAACACTTCAATTAATCCAACGTTTCTGTTGTGCTGTAAAGTTTTGGTGGTTTAAGAGAACAGGGAAATCGGGCTACCTGTGTCATCATCTGATTCACTGTCTCATCCTTCATTGTTCCAAGAATGCAAAGTTGTTTAGTTGCTTCAGGAGGTCAGTACCAAGGACAGGCCGTTTATCCATCTCTTGCACCGTTTAATTCATTGAACGCCACCGAAATCTCATTTTTTCTTGAATAATCCCTTGTTTGTGCCTTTGAAGTTGTCTTGGATGGAAAAAACTTCACTTTGATGTAACTGAAATGTAGCACAGGATGTGACAGGGAATTGTCCACAAACAGAAGAGCATTCTGGTGCTTACTTTTCATTTTCCTATTCAATTTTGTGAGGTAGTATTCCTAAATACTCCTATTCATCCATGCCTTGGAGTTGTTATAGTAGTGCACTGGCAAATGCTCACTTTTGATCCGTTTGAAGCATCGTGGTTTTGTACTTTTGCCAATCACCACAGGTTAAACTTTTTTTCCGGTTGGACTGGCACACAAAAGTACGCTAATCCTCTCTTTTGAACTTTTTCCATCAGCACAGTTATAACCTTCAACATGAAATTTCTGATGAAGTGTGTCTTTATACAACAAGCCAATTTCATCCATGTCCGGGTTATCTTTTTCTTCATATCCCGCACAAAGACCTGCCAATTTCATTTTTCAGTCCACAACACATATTTGATGTTCACGTCTCGCCGTTCACATTTCGCCGTTCACCGTTCACCGTTCATTGTCCCCAACACCAAATTATTCCGTTGCTTAAAACTTTACATCCATCCTTTTAATACCTTAAAATCGGTGTTGCCGAGGCTTTAAGCAAACGACAGCCCCTTTGAATGAGACAGCATCTCTCACCTGTTTCCAAGTTGGTTCGTTAATATTGTCATTGCCTGTTGTGTGAGTTGGATCTTTCGTGACTTAAGTAAGGTCCATCTGTTTTTTTTATCACAACTTATCGCAGACACTATTGGCTTAAATGTCACCCACGTACCAACTGTTCTTTGCAAGTGTCACATCATTTATGAAAGAATTAAGAACAGCGACTTTTTGTCAGGTGGTAGTAGCTACCTCCTGGCCTAAAAGACAGGATTATGTCCCCGAAGGACAGCATTTCCGTCACCTACTTGTAAACAAACGTGGAAGGTTGATTGTTTAATTGATCCATTGTGTCCCAAGAATTTTGAGATGTTTTAAGAGTTGATTGGTCATTAAAACAGGACGTTGTATAATTTGGACCAGGGAAAGTACACTCACATGTTGCTTAGTCCTTTTATTAAGTGCTATTGTGTATTAATTTCCTTTCGGTGGGATAAAACACAGTTGCGTATGGCAAAGAGTTGCTTAATTCAGGGGGTCGTTAAGACAGTCTTGAGTGTGTATATGTGTACACACATACACACACAGATATAGATATATATATATGAGAGAGAGACAGAGAGAAAGAGAGAGAGAGAGAGAGAGAGAGAGAGAGAGAGAGAGAGAGAGAGAGAGAGAGAGAGAGAGAGAGAGAGAGAGAGAGAGAGAGAGAGAGAGAGAGAGAGGGAGAGAGAGAGAGAG
>RDPX01000365.1:180394-238458 GCA_003991215.1 Morbakka virulenta
CTCTCTCTCTATCTCTCTCTCTCTCTCTCTCTCTCTCTCTCTCTCTCTCTCTCTCTCTCTCTCTCTCTCTCTCTCTCTCTCTCTCTCTCTCTCTCTCTCTCTCTCTCTCTCTCTCTGACTGTCGGCTCAGTGATCTACCTTCTGGTTTATATTTAAAGTAGCTGGTGTAGAAGTAGCACCTCCTGCTTTGTGATGAAAATATATCTGTGGAATGTTTTAAAGGAAATGAAACGTGTTTCATTTACTACTTGTATAGGTTGTTTGTGAGGTTTTTGATGTATACATAACCGCGTTCTTTCTTTTAAACACAGGTTCTACATCCCTCATGGGTTAACAATAGATTCAGATGATAATATTTGGCTAACGGATGTAGGAGCACATCAGGTAGGATACTGAAAGTTCTTATATTGGCTAAGTTATTGAAATGCAATTGGATACGAGATAATAACAATGTTAATAAACCTTAAGCTCAGCTGACTCGCCACTGCGGGTGGTGACGAGATTGCAGATGTCAAGCGTGGAAAGACAGAATCGTATTATTCGAGACAAAGTCGCCATGTTCTTTGATTTTATTGTACTGTTATTGGATTCTCTGTATAAAACAATTGAATTAGAATTTAGTGCAAAAGTAGAATTTTAAGACTGTAAATTAGTACCTTGAAATTCTACCCAGTACATTTGTCCTTTTGAGTGCTTATTGTTAGTTTTTTTGGTTTTATCTGGCCAGTTAGTTTATGTGTCACCGTATATTTTATATATTTTATGTTATAATATTATTTATTTCTTGTAATTTATCTAATGTGAACTCAATTTTATAAAAATTCTGATGACGCTGTAGCATGTTATATCTGTGTATGTGTGTGTGTGTGTGTGTGTGTGTGTGTGTGTGTGTGTGTGTGTGTGTGTCAGCGTTGGACGATGATGAGTCGTATGTTTTACAAATTAGTTAACATATTTGAATTCGTCGACAGCAGCCATTGCGAAGTTCTTTGTCCCCGAGTCTGCCTGTCACCACACGCACATTGTATCTTTGTGCATGTGTGATGAGAACCTTGGTGACCACTTCATGCACAAAATTTGTAATAGAGTTTTTCGAGATTAAATGGTTCGAGGCTTGTGAAGTTTCGCGGAAGTTTGCTTTTATTCTTTAAGATGCGGATGTTAAAAGTATTTAATTCGAAAACCTAAAAGCTCCTTTAATATTCACCATCGTTGCTTGCGTCAAAAAAATCGGTATTTGTAGAAGTAAGAATGCGAACAGATGACGAGGAGATTCAATCAGAAAAGCCTAGCGGATGGGGGGAAATGTTGAGAGCATCAATTAGTTTAAATCTTGTTTCATCACTTACGTCACCATTACCCAACATTATTGCCAGATCAGAGGTTTTGTATTTCCCTTTTCTAATGGTTTCTACTTTGAATACCCCCCGTTTTCAATCAATGTGCTTCCAGGTATTGCGATACATTACCCACCCAATGTGTAAATATTCATCCTCTTTTTCTTCTTTCAACCATTTCCAATGGGAAGATCATCCTTACTAAGACCCACATGTGTTATGTATTACGACTCGTAAGATATTTGAATTTCTTAAATTGTTTTATTGCATTTTTGCCACTAGTCATAATGCCTGATTTAATTGTGTTGCGTTGTTTCAATCCTGTTTGGCAAACCTTGTTGGTATTTCAACTAGTGCGTGCAGAGCTTCTCTTTGGTCTCTGCAGCTCTCACAACGTCATCTGCAAGCAGTAGCTCCCATGGTGCTCCTCTCTCAAAACTTTCTTTAATTGTATCAAATGGCTTCTTTACATCATTTTTGTACGATAAATAGGAAGGGATATGCACAAGTAACGGTAACTAAAATGTGAGGGGAACCCTTTAACGTTATATTCTGTTCAGTTTTCCTCCATTATTAGCCTTTTCCCCCTAGGTTTTCAAGTTTAACCGTGACAATGTTGAAGTACCCGCGCTCACTCTTGGGCGTGCATTGATACCTGGGAATGGGAGGCATCATTTTTGTCAGCCATCTGATGTTGCAGTTGAAAAATCTGGAGTTTTTTATGTAGCTGATGGGTAGGTATAGTTTAAGTAATGATCTTTGTAGGATGCATCCGTCCTGACGATTCAGCGGTTACTGAGGCCATTTAAAGTATGTGCATTACCTTTTTAGCTGTCGTTTTATTAATGGTCTCCTAGCAATGAAGGTATTTTTTTCGTCATTACTTCCCAGTCTCTCATCCGATTATCGATCTGTCTTTGACTGTTGGTTGGTCATCAAGAAAACTCCAAAAATAGTGGACTAATTCTATTGATGACTGTGGCAGAGCAAAGCACTAGTCCAAGCGGTTTATTTGGAGCAAACATCTTAGTTTTAAGATGCCCCCAACCATAGTTTTGTGGGAAAAAATATTCTTGTTCAGAACACGAAACGCTGTTGACTGATATGCTTCAAGCTTTTAGGCATTACAGTTGATATACTGATAAAATAAAAGGTGTATCTATTTCATTGCGTGTTTTTCTGAGTATATTTTGAGGTTAACACGCGTGAACAAACGCGAGAACTTTAATGCGTATCGAAGGTGATGTCTTCGACTGTGGTATGTACCTATATATTTATACAGCAATTATTGGCTCACTGCAACAGTTAATATTTGCCTGAAGAAATAAATACTTGAAATATAACATGGAGGAAGAGAATGTTGTTTGATATTTTAATAGTGAATAGTGTTTTTGCTATACACTTTGGCGACTAAACCCCCCACCCCCACCCCAGTAGATCAGCCAGGCCTTGCAGATATGTGTTTAAAATATATTGTCAAAAGCTGATATAAATAAAATGTGCACAAAGATTTGAATTGATAACTTGTTTTCCTAATGTCATACCCGTATGGTGTGAGATTAGAGGTACTTCTCCACTTATTGCATCCCATATACCGTCAACATTAGTGGATGTTAATAACAGAAAAACCAATTTTCTTAGCTTAACAATAGTCAAAATTTAATGTATGCTTTTTGAAGTGAGACTGACAAGTGAGACTGACAAGTGATCTGTAAGGTCCTATACCTGTTTTAGGATGTACCTATTAATCTAGGCTCAATTTTTTGGGCTGTGAATATATCGTACTATTTAGAACCGTACCGTAAAACTTGAATCTTTTTGTCAATTGGAGATTAAACTGTTTACATATATCTCCATTTTATTTTGATCCCTAAAATACAGTCTATCATTTTTGGACCTTTTTCCCAAGTAAATTAAGACAGTTTACTCCCAATTCCACCAAAATATCCCATCAGAACGTGGATTTTCCCAAATAGCCCCATAATCGGTAGGGATTGTTTCCTCTTACAGCTTTAAATATAATGTTGGAGAAAATGGTAACTTGCCATTCAGACGGTGAACATTTCTCTTTCGTGTTTGCTTGTATTGTTTAACATTCGTTTGTCAAATTTTTTTTAGGTACTGCAACAGCCGTATTATGAAATTTTCGTCGAAAGGAGAATTGCTTCTGTTTTGGGGGAGGAGAAATAGTAATATGTATGGTAAGCTATATAGCTATATATTCATACTATTTTTAGTAACAGTTTTAAGAATTTTTGTTTTGACCAACCACCGACCAATTTCAGTTTTAAGGCATTGGCATTTTTTGGTATTATTTAGCATACTTTTTAGGTTTTTGTTTAAAAATTAGAAAAATATGACGATAGCTACAAAGGTATGAAGTACGATACTCTTAATACCTTGCAGTAAACACATGAAACGTCAACCCTGGTGCATGACAGAACCAGACACTCGTATCATTAGAATGCGATTTTGCCGCGGAACCCCCCCCCAAATCCCCCCAAAATCCCCCCAAACCATTCAGAGGGTATGAAAACTTCGCTCAACCACATACAGTATTTAATAAAATTGTGGCCCTGGATTCATTTGAATAGACATCATTTTTACCCGAAAACCGAACCTTCCTGGCGGAGTTATGATATGACGTTGTATTACAGTCGTTACCATTCCTTGTAATAATATTATATTATATTATATTATATTATATTATATTATATTATATTATATTATATTATATTATTATATTATATTATATTATATTATATTATATTATATTATATATTATNAAAATATGACGATAGCTAAAAAGGTATGAAGTACGATACTCTTAATACATTGCAGTAAACACATGAAACGTCAACCCTGGTGCATGACAGAACCAGACACTCGTATCATTAGAATGCGATTTTGCCGCGGAAAACCCCCCAAAATCCCCCCAAACCATTCAGAGGGTATGAAAACTTCGCTCAACCACATACAGTATTTAATAAAATTGTGGCCCTGGATTCATTTGAATAGACATCATTTTTACCCGAAAACCGAACCTTCCTGGCGGAGTTATGATATGACGTTGTATTACAGTCGTTACCATTCCTTGTAATAATATTATATTATATTATATTATATTATATTATATTATATTATATTATATTATATTATATTATTATATTATATTATATTATATTATATTATATTATATTATATTATATTATATATAATATAGGCAAGATCCAGTACATATTCTCAAGCTCTGTTAAATTTTACTGCGGATATATCAAAGTCAAGCGTTAATTTATGTGCAAATAAGGTTTTCGTCATAACTTGAAGGTTGTGGAAGCTCATTCTTTCTTGTTTGTTGTCTTTTTTCATACGATGTTGACATTATGTTCATGTGAAACGTTAACGTTCGGCGTTTGAAGCAAGCAAAGTAAATCGAATAGTAATAATATCAAGCAAGTTGAACCCTTCATTAAGCACCATCATAGCATGCAAACCTCTTAGCCTGTTCTTTGAAGCACGTTTGTGTGTATTACAAAGACGAGATTAACAGTCTGTACTTTTCAATCTTCTACATATAGTTTAAGACAAACTCAAAATAATGTATATATGTGAATGGCTTTTATCCACAGCGAAAAGTAGAGTACCTGGGGAGTTCAGTGTTCCACATAGCTTAGCAATAGATGAGGCAAAAAAACTATTGTTTGTGGCTGACAGAGAAAACGGACGAATCCAATGCTTCAGTACAGATGGAAATTACAATTATGATATTGTCCATCGTGAATTTGACCGTATATTTGCAGTGAGCTTTAGTCCAGCAAATGGTATGTAATTTTAATTTTAAATTATTATTTTTTAATTTATTTTATTTTATTTTATATTTAAAAAATTTTTAGAATTAATTTTTAATTTTTTGTAATGTTCTTTTTGATTTTTTGTTTAAATATTTATTATTGTGTTCGTATTGTTACCATTGTTGTGTAGTATTGTGTTTTAATAAAATGAAACTCTTCTTCTTCTTCTTCTTCTTTTACTTTCGGCTGCTCCCTTTTAGGCGGTCGCCACAGCGGATCAATCTCCTCCACCTTACACGGTCCATTGCATCCTCCACTCTCAATCCTTTTTCTTTCAAATCCTCATTGATAGCATCCATGTATCTCCTTTTCGGTCTGCCTCTCTTCCTCCTTCCTGGGACATTCATATCCAGCATTTTATTCCGACGTAATTTTCTTCTCTCCACGTGACATGCCCGAACCACTGGAGTCTCTGCTCTCTTTGCTTCTCTCCTAGCTTCCGTACGAGTGCTTTGCCTCTTATTCTCTCATTTCGAATCCTGTCCAGCCGAGTGACACCAAGTGACCATCGAAGCATTTTTTTTTAGCTCAGCTACTTCTAGTTCCTGGTCATGCTTCTTTGAAGTTGCAACCGTTTCCAGTCCGAATAGCAGAGCTGGCCTAACCACTGTCTTGTACACCTTTCCCTTCATTTCAGCCGATATCTTCCTGTTGCATATGACTCCTGTAACCTTCCGCCATCCATTCCATCCTACCTGCACACGCCTTTTCACTTCTCTGTCACAGTCTCCATTACTCTGTACAGTGGACCAAAGATACTTGAATTCCACCACCCTCTTCACTTGGATACCTTGCATGTGTATTGCATCCTCATCCCTCCCATTCATTGCCAAATATTCGGTTTTTGCTCTGCTCATAAAATAAAATATAATGAAACTCCGAATATTTCCAAGATTTTGAACCTATAATCATGCTTAAATAATTCAGGTGGAATTAGGTCAATTCAATTGATACTTTTAGCAGCTTTCTTAACTGTTGTGCCTGTATTTCGGAAATAGATTATGAATATTTTTACTGTTTTTGGTTGTTTTAAAACTTAAATGAACCTTACTTAGGACACTTTGTAGGGTTTGTTGTGCTTAAAATTTCAAAATTTAATATTTTTTTGGTGTTTTTTCTTCATATGTCTTCTTGATTACTTCTTACATTAAACAGGTGCTGAGTATTTTAGTTACTATTTAATTATCAATTATTATTATTATNGTCAAATGCAAACGGGGTCATAGGACGGAGTCATTAACCTTCGTCCCAATCTTCCTATGAGAAGGAAAGCTCAGAACAATAAACAAACCGCAGCTGTAAAATTCAGGTTGACGTTTGGAGGGATGTAGCTGCGCTTCATGGTCAGGGTTGGATCTTAAGCTTTTGTTGGTAGCAATCCTAAAGATGGTGTCTCAATAAAAACACTGGTGGTTGTGCAATATGAAACCACTAATCCTCTAATGAATGTTCGGAACTGTAAGTGAAGGCCGCTCACCCGGCAGGTGTTCCCCGGCACAGCAGCGGGGACCCGGTCGTTATCTTACGATTGCTAGAATGGAGTGGAGTAATGATATAAATAAGGTAGTCATGGAGTAGTTTTATAAAAGTAAATTAAAACTTTTCGTTGTGTTATGTTTCGGAAAAGGATCTGAATATTTACTCGGGTTTTTTTTTCTTTTAAGGTGGAATTTTATACGCAATAAATAATCCATCGAACAAAAAAGGTTACCCGGAAGGCTTTACTCTTAAGGCGAAAAGCGGGAAAATCGTTGGAAGGTGGTCACCTATTGTAGCGGTATGTTAACATTAAAAAAATTTTCATGTAAATATTTTGATTTTAAGCGCAGCAGTGTTCATTTAATCTATTATTATTGATCCACGCACGATTGTAACGATAACAGTAATAATTATTCTTGCCCCCATCAGTAATGCCTTCCTTTTATTTTTCGATAATTCTAATTTTCGACAGTTATTATGTCGAAGGAGCATTGTATCTTTTAAGGCACTCGCGTGAATAAACACTACGTTCTTCTCCACAAACCTGCTTTTTCGCATGCTTTTAGGATCGACTGCCCTCATTTTTGTTCTTTGGGTCTGTCAATCTTTGTCCTTTAAAAATCTCATTCTGTTTTCCCGAAAAAAGTAAGAAACTACTTTGATTATGTATTTGTTTTCGAAGATAGAACTTGGAGAGCGAATAACTTATAAATAATATATTTTGATTAAAAACATCGTTCTTAATTTAAAAGATGACATTACTTGCTGTTGTTCCGAATCATCATCTTAATTACAAAAACCTTGCTTCAGACCTAGTTTGTATTTCCTAAACATATATTGGTGTGGACATTTTTTTCCATTCAACAGCTTCAACAGGTCTTAGCTATAAATGAGCTATTGTTAAGATTGCATTATGTTCAAAAGATGTTATTTTGGCAATTCAAAGTTCCTAAAATAACGAGCAACATCTTGAGGTGATGAAAGAGAGGGCTTGTTTATTTGTTACTCTGAAAAGCACATGCTCTTACTTATCAGGCCTTTAACAATTTTAAAAACTAAGTCGACCCGTTTCACATATTGCCTTTAATAACAGTTTAGTTTCCTATCTATGTGACATGTATTTACATGCCACGCTCAGTCGTTGAGGTATAGGAGAGAAAACCCTGCTACAACTGAAGAATTACAAAGGTCGAGCCAAGACTGTATTAATTCATCTCATGCTTTTCATTTCTATTTTAGTCCTTCTTACCTTCACTGAAGCCATTGAAGGCTCAGTGATGATTTTTTGAATTTCAGTAGTTTATTATTCTGTTACCAATAACAGCTTCAATTTTGATTTAGGGATTCAGCCAGCCCCATGATGTGTGCCATAGTAGGAAAGAAAATGCAGTCTATGTTACAGAAACTGGCCCTAACCGGGTCTGGAAATTCATCAAAAGAGTGGTGGATACAAAAGGTAATTATTTTATATACCTTAATCGAGTGTGACACAAAGACGATGCTATGAAATGGAGTTTACGTAATTTATGACACCCTCGTTTTCGTGTGCTAATTGTATGTACGCTGACCAACAGTATATTTGTAAATACAAATTTATTGCTGTCTTGGTACATAGTTGTAGACTTAAGTGGACCTTACTTTCCTCAATAAGAAAATATTACTTTAACTTGGTTAAATCTATTGATTATGCTCAAAAATATACAGCCGCTTTGTTTAACTATTATTTGCGTCCAGTTGTTGATTCTTTTGATCAACACATAAACAATCGTAAATGATATGTTGCATTGTTCGCTCAGCCCAAAGTGTTTTTGATACTACTTAATATGAAAGCTCGCTTGTATAACTTGGCAGAGTGTAATGCGATGAGTGTCAAAGGGGGCTTATTGAAATTTCTTAATTCCTTAAAGTGTTGCAACAGTATTTTTGGTAGTTCATTTTATTCTTTCATATTTTAAATTTTTTTTTAGATTTGTTCTTTGCATTTTACTTTCTTCATTTCTGGCCTTTTTATCTTTTAACCTTTTTCCCTTTGTCTTAATGTTTTTGTTTTTGCATTTTCTTTTCTCTTCTCATTTTTTCATCTCTTGCTTTTTTTGCCTCTTCTGTTATTTCCAGGAAATAAAACAGAAAAACAACCCTTTTACACCATTGCCATGAACTGTGCTGGTTTGTGGGTATACCATGAAAAATATAACATGGGGAAAAGAGCACACATTTTTGTTTACCAAGTCATGCTATATCTGTTCTTGGTGTTACAAAAATGACCACAGGATCGTAGATCATAGGTAATAGTAAATGACAGACGCACCAACTATCTTTGGACAAAAATAGGGGAAAAGACGACCTTTCGATTTGGTAGGTCTTCGTAAATCTACTACCAAATTACACTCTGAACGGGCCTCCTTCTTGTTTGGATACAGAGGATATTTGCCTAGTTTTATTACTTCAAATCTTAAACGATTCGTGTGGTTTCCAACAGAAAATGATCTGAAAGATAAAGAGAAACTTGATGATGTTTATTTTCGACATAACAAGGTCTTCCTCGTCTTTTACTTCATTAAGCTCTTAGAAGTTGGGTTTTTTTTCATTTATAAACAGTGTTTTTCTGTTTGGGGACTGGGGCGTTTAACTAAGACATTTTGCAAGTGTTATGTATCACTGATCTTTACTATTTGCATTTTAGAAGTAAAGCCGGAAAAAATATTAGAAAGTCGAAACGACACAGCAGTTGATGTGAGTGTTATCAATGCATTGAGTGACCCGAGTGTTATTCCTGCAGTCGTCGTTGTGGTGGTACTGGCAACGCCCATCAGTCTCATATGTATCGCAGCTGTCATTCAACATTTACGGCTTAAACACAAAAGAACAAAAGCAATACGAAAGCGGGACCAAAATTCGAACTTATCACGAGATCGAGGCTGTATGTTTTGTTGTTATACGCCAAAATATTATTATGACTCAAAACGAGGATTTGATAAACTTATTGGAGAGCTCAGCGATTCCGAAGACGATCTTTTTGCAAAGGGCTCGACTTGAATAATTTTTTACGTCATCGTCGAAAAATCATGGTTATCCTCGTCAATATTTGTATATATGGTAGAATTTTATACATACTGACAACAACACATGTCGTCGTGATTCTAAATTTCCACGATATGGCAAGAAGAAAAATATTCAGAACACTTTTTTAGTTCGGGTTTAAAGAAAAGGCCCTGGCGTCTTTCAAAACAGATGATGAGTAATAACCACATGGCTAATTACCTTACAGATAATTACAACATGGGTTATAACCACAGGGGCATTTGGCACTTGAGTAATTATCATGATATCACAGTCGTTTTTTGTTGGATAGAAAAAAGTGGGCAACATCAGAATTTTCATGTTGTTGTTGCTGCGGTGAATATTGTGCCTGATTATTACCGACCTGAAGGAAGTTTTAAAGAATGCTGGTATTATGTGAACAGTTACATTGTATGAAACGATGTGTGACTGTAAAAGTGAGGCGCAGTACGTGTGTGCCACTGTCGATCCTGCAGGGTTTATGCCCAATATTTTGGAAGCTTTTTGTCAGTAATTGACTATTTGGGTTTGCTTTGCCTTTATAACCATATATATGTCATTTGTTTACGTCTTACGACTTCTCATGGAAGTTTAATCAGCTATGCGTGATTGACGTTTCTCGTAGCAAAAGTCTTGTTCTTCTTGACAGTGTTTTATCACTTCAGATTATTTTCAAATGGTAACCTTTTGGTGGTTGTCATTTGAACCTAAGTCGTTTTTGATGCATTTGTTGTTCACCAAATCTTGTAAACCACTTGTCTTTGTTGATACTGCTAACATTTACTGGGTATTGAGCTTCATTAGATTCTTGTACACAGGGCATAGTATTACATAAAATAATTTGTATATTGACCTCACTGGAAAAAACGTCTATCTCTTCCTAAATGAAATATATGTTCCAATGTTAAAAAAATGATTCACGGTTAATTAGTAAAGTCAGTTTTATCAAGTATAAAAAGTTTAATATCCTTATTACGGTTAAAGTAGCGGTCTACTCGCTTAGATTTTGCGCCATGTTTACACATGCAACTTTTCAATAAAAATACCATTTTTTAACAAAGAGAGGACGAAACTGTCATTTTTATTTTGGATATTAAACAGCCGAAAAACAGTGGTAGTCGTAAGGACATTTTTTCTTTGCACAGTTATTTTAGAATCCACCCATGATGGTTTGCAAACTTTAGTAAATGAAATGTTTAGAGAAGCCGTGGCTTAATGGTTAGTGCAACTGCACAGTAACCAAGAGTTCCGGATTCGATTCCCCGAGCTGTCGAGGAGAATTTGGAACTTTACAAAGAAAAAAAAAGCCATTGGTTGGCGTCAGGAAGGGCATCCGGCCAAGAAATTCCTCACTGCCAAATCAAAAGTCCCTCTGAAGGGCACCGTCTGAGCCCCAATTGCTGGGGGAAAATGACGTTAAACCTAAAAAAAAAATAAATGAAATGTTTGTAGTTCGTTAAGCTTGAAAACAGCAATCATTTGGCCTAGGAATGAAACTAAAAAAATATTTCAAAATTAATGAATTTTTTCTACATTTTGGAAGTGATAGTAGCAGTATGCAAATCACTTTGTTTTCAATTTACCATTGACTTTACTGGTCTGTAATTCCACTGTCAACTGTAATGTTACTATTTGCTTAGATCTACTACTATGCTAATGACTTCATTTGCTCTGTCAATAACAGTTGAAAATCACTTGAAGGGAATTTTTGTGCCCAAAGAGCAGATTTGGTAATAAGTTGCTTTTTATAGCCTAGAATAACGAGAAAATAAACGACTTCTGACCTTTGCAGAGTTACTGTAGCTTCAGATTCAGAACAGTGCTGTTAAAAGGTTGTGGATTTTTTATTGATAAATTGCTAAAGATATGCATATTAGTTTGCATCATTACTAATGTCTTGTAGATTTTCTGTAAATGCCAGCGTCACCTATGAGCTATCAATGGCTTATGGTTTAAATAGCATGATTGCTATTACAAGTATTTTTTATTATTTTACTGTTGGATATCTCTTTATGGGTTGGGTTCTTAATAAAGCAATTATATCATAAGCACACCGTACTTAAAAGTTATTATTTTTTTTAAAATAATCGGTTGGTTTTATAATATATAGGAACATGCTATTGTTTCACCCTATCATGTGCACCAATTATTGTATTTAAAACAGAATTTTTATTTCCAAAATTTGCTTGTTTCTGCCACTTTTGCAACATTTTTTATGAATTTAATAACCTAAAGAGGTTTATCTTTTTAGAAATAGTTTGGGTATTGTTTGATGCTTGGTTTAAGGAAAAATATATTGTAAATTGTCTAATAAACGCCTTTTCTCTTTTTTCCCTCAGTTTTAATTAGATAATTTAGTAGAGACTTCCCTTGCAATGCCCTTCTTCCTCAGAAGTTTATAATGTGAAGATTTGATTATATAAAGAAATTATCGCGCATTTCACGTGATGCATATATATCTATCTATATATATATATATATATAGAGAGAGAGAGATGCATATATATAGATATGCATATATATATATATATATATATATATATATATAGAGAGAGAGAGAGAGAGAGTGTGTGTGTGTGTGTGTGTGTGTGTGTGTGTGTGTGTGTGTGTGTGTGTGTGTGTGTGTGTGTGTGTGTGTGTGTGTGTGTGTGTGTGTGNAATTTGCTTGTTTCTGCCACTTTTGCAACATTTTTTATGAATTTAATAACCTAAAGAGGTTTATCTTTTTAGAAATAGTTTGGGTATTGTTTGATGCTTGGTTTAAGGAAAAATATATTGTAAATTGTCTAATAAACGCCTTTTCTCTTTTTTCCCTCAGTTTTAATTAGATAATTTAGTAGAGACTTCCCTTGCAATGCCCTTCTTCCTCAGAAGTTTATAATGTGAAGATTTGATTATATAAAGAAATTATCGCGCATTTCACGTGATGCATATATATCTATATATATATATATATAGAGAGAGATATGCATATATATAGATATGCATATATATATATATAGAGAGAGAGAGAGAGAGAGAGAGAGAGAGAGTGTGTGTGTGTGTGTATGTGTGTATGTATGTATGTGTATTCGAAGAATTTGATAAACATCTCCCACTTCCTAACACCTCCTCCCTGGCGTTTATTGGACGACCTACCTTACATGAAGGGTGTGACAGGGCATTTAATGCGTACAGTTTTTGTTTAGGCTGAAAATTATAAGTGCTTAAGCATGATGAACTTACTTATTGATAGATTAGTGCTTAAATGATGCAATTATATTTTCCTGAGTTCGTGTATTTGTTAGATTCGTTCTTTGATGACTTTTCTTGAATGCCAGTTTCAATAGCTCAATGCTTTAGAGGGATACATGCTTTATATATACCTGTTCCTTAAGGTGACCAGCTCAACAGCTTTGTTTTCACATTTTGTTTACATGCAAAAATAGGTAGCCGATGGTTGATTGCACCTACTGTAAATAAAGGAGAATTTGAAACTGCCCTTGGATATCATTTGTCTTTGGGTCTTAATTTGGAAATTTCAGTCAAGAAAATAACTAAATAGAAAACATGACATGAGATGGAGAAACAGAATTTCGGAGAAGTCGGCGACAAACATCAGTTGCGGATTTTATTCGCTTAAATGCGGGCCCTTTCCGTCAATATTACCAAATATAAAATTAAATTAGATTCCAGGGTCCTTTCTGTCAATATTACCAAATATAAAATTAAATTAGATTCCAGGTTCCTTTCCGTCAATATTACCAAATATAGAATTAAATTAGATCCCAGGGTTTTCTCGAGTACTTTAGACCGAATCGTTAAATAATGGAATCACATCCACACTAAAATATCTACTGTAGTGTTTTTAATAAAGTTTTAAAAATTCATCAGCGACCGTGTTGGACCGTGTACGTTAGGAAAGTCTTTGTGAAACTTTTTTACAGCTTCCTTGTGAAATATTTTTATTTGGAATATTTTTTAAAGAATTTTGATGAAAACTCGTCGGTGGTCAAGGGTTAAGTGGACGTGATATTATGGCATTTTAGCCCAAGCGAATCGTAGGCCTACGTCCCAGTGTCATTAGAAAAGTGTTTCCATTGACAGTAGTTTGGGACTTAAGGAAGTGTAAGATTATACTTTTAAAATAGTAAATTTAAATACTTTGCCAGTAGTTCGCTTGCCTTTTAGTACACCTTCCAAAATGTGGAATATTTGATAGACCATTTTTTGTTGACAATTAAACCACTAGATGATATACCATCAGTGGTACATAAAATTTTGGATATAAGCAGAGCCACATGTTTTACTTTTTATGTGTACCAACAGAAAATTGCTTTAGATTCAATTCAGCACAAAGTGCAAACCAGTCTTTTATTTGTACTTCTTGAAGAATACCTTAATATAAAGGGGGAAAAACACAGGACGTCCGAATGTCAAGCACAAAAAAAGGGAATCGAAAAGTTTACTTTATAGGGAGGTGGCCACTCGTGGTTGCCACTCGTGGTTGCCAGTCGTGGTTGCTTTGTTGAGGTAACTTTTTTTATGTCTGATATCAAGGAGAAAATCAGCTTGACCTTCCCGGTTTTAAACGTTGTAGTTCTTTTGTTTAATTTAGGGCTGTGCTGTTATCATTTTTGTATGTTGAGGTAATTGTAACGAGGAAGACCATTTGAACTAGATACCAAGAATGTTATTCTGACAAGATCATGTACTATACTTGTTAATGGTTTTAATTCTGATAAGTAAAAATGCTGCCTTTTGATCCACTACAGAGCATCATGCTCTAAAATGTTTTTGCTTCTCGGCAGAATGTTATATTTAATGCCTTGTGTGCAATAATATTTTCTGTTATCAATAATTAAAGAAGGAGGAAGACACTTTCTGTAAGATACTTATTTTACTGGCTAATTTCGCCATAGGTAGACATATTTTTATGGAAATATTTTTGGGAGAAAATATACTGTTTGCGAGGAGGGCACAGAAAACAGCTTCCTCCAAAAATCACATAGCCTGTGGATATAATTGTAGAGGAAAGGAACAAAGTCTTACAAGTCTTCCCGATAACAAGTGTCAAAACGATGAACCTAAGTTGAAAAACCCAAGCTACCAACAACACCAGCCAGAACACAACAACTCACCTCGGCTGTTTATTAATCTATTAAACTTAATCAAACAGCACCAACCACACCACAAATCATCATCTTACACTAGACAGAACAAAATCACCTCAGACTTTGGAAAACGTCATGAGAATAAAAAAGACGTAAACCTCGAATTTGACATCAGAATGAGAATCTTTGCCCCAAGCTCCAACTTACTCAAATGAACTCATTTAAACTTTGTTCAACTTAAAAGCTGGGGGCGAGCTGCAGCCACCCAGTGCGTTGCCAGATGGTGGATAGCCGGGCGCCCTGTAGATATACAGGATGACTGCGAATACCCAATAAGCAGTCGTGAGCCGCAGCTGCAAGGGCCTAGGGGTGGTGAGTCACAGGGTGGTGTCTGTGGCTCATTCAAATACCACATAACACGTAAGCTCTGACATATCGAGGCTAAGCCGTCATTTAATAAACTTAACCGACGGCAGAGACTCGGGACCCACCGTCGACCACTCACTCGGTAACATCCGTCATGAGCACAGCTTTCAACAGAACAAACCTGTCATGTGGCCGGACTTTACCTCGGCGCGTCAGAGTGTATGGTCAGGCTCGACGTGTAGAATATACCACTGGCCAAAATTTCGATTTACAAGAAAAACTGAGAATAGTCGCATGGAATATCAGAAGCTTGGAGGAATGGAACGGTTCAAGTGCGACATTTGCGGAGTGTCAGAAACTCATGATAACGACAAAGATAAAATGAATATCAACTGCTCCATGCTGATCTCAAGCGGGGAGCCGACGAACAACCACCAGGGAATGCTACAAAGCCATCAGCAGAATACTGACCGTAAGGCTCCGCGCTAGACATGTCAATATCATAATTGTTTAGGTTTATGCGCCAACCCTTGAAAGGATGATAAGATGCATGACGATTTCTATGAGACGTTGCAATGCACCCTCGACAGAATAACCCGCGGTGACTACTTAGTAGTGACGAGGGATTTTAATGCCATAGTTGGAAGTACCCTCGGAAGGGATATCATCAGACCATATGGTACAGGAACTCGAAATCTGGGTGGTCAAAAGCTGGTTGATTATGCGCAACTAATAACCTTTTTATCAACACTAACATCAAACACCACGTAAGACGGAAAACAACATGAATATTACCTAGTGGAGGCACCTGAAATGCAATTGATTAAATCCTGATCAAAGCGAGACATAAATCTTGACCTGCAGGGCTTTTCCTGGAGCACACAAGTGCGGGCGAACATTCAACACCAAGGAGAACTCCTAAAGCAGATAGATGGCGTCAGCTATTTCGGATGTGCTTTTAACTCCAGTAATGACCAGGCTAAAGAGATCAAGCGAAGAATCACGGTGGCGAAAGCAGCTCCCGCGAAAATACGTGCTATTTGGTAAAGCACGAACATCCCCTTGGACTTCAAAAGAAACCTCATTATGATGATATGATCTATCATGTCAAATGGTTAAGAGACATGGATTTATAAAAAGGGTGTTTTAAGAAGAATCCAAAGCTTCGAAACCTGGTGCCATCCCAGAATCCTGCTGATCTCGTGGAGGGAACGTGTGACTAATGAAGAAGTCTACTGGAGAACAGGATCGCAGCCAAAACTAACATCACAGCTACTCCACAGAGGGCTAAGGTTTTTCGGTCACACCATACGAAAGAAAGAGCTTACTCTCGAGCTTCTGGAAGGGCGAGTAAATGGCAAGCGATCACGAGGGCGGCCTCCCTCCACGAGTCTAAAGGACATATGCCACCAAGCTTGTCTAACTGCATCACAACTAATGAGAGATGTTCGTGATAGACGGATCGGCAACCCTCCATAGGACTCCACAACATGTACAACTACAATATAAAAGTTGTCTTTAATAAGTACAATAAACAAGCTTGGATACGCAAAAAATCAAGATCAAGATACTTCCGACCATAAAAAGCGTTTGCCTTTATGTTGACCTAAAAATACGAACGCCCATATTATTACTTTTATTTTCTCTTCTTTTTTACGTGACTGGTAGCACTATTCACCAGACAATCGCGAATACCAAAAATGAAATATTTTAAACGTGCAAGTGTTAAAAGGAGTTTATTAAATAATTAAAAAGAGCAGACTAAAGTTACTAAACAAATTTGATAACAGAATGAATATTCACTACCCATATTAGGTGGACGAGCTTTTGAAACACGTAACACTTGTATTTCCGGTGTTCAAGCTAATCAATTCACATTACTTCAAAATTATAGACCCGACATTATTGTCTATTGGTTATCTTGTCATTGAGTGAAGAAAAAATTCTCGACGATTCACTCTATTGTTCATCCTGCGAGAAAGCATTCAAGAACCAAAAAATCATATCAGTGTAGATGAAGTATATTAGCAGTATTCATCAAGTGGAAAAACAGTAGAAATAAAACAGAAGCTCCAAAGTGATTCATGCGAAATCGTTAGCCTTATTGTCACAATTTAGCTGGAAATAATTGTTGAAGAAGCTTAGGTGTATCAAAGAAATATTCCCCAACATGACACATTGCAAAACAGAAAGCTTAAGTGAACAATGTTTTCATTCGTTCATGGTTTTTAACTTTTTTTCTTGGTAAAGTTTTTGATTTAAAAAACCCTATCATAATTTTATTCTCATGCAACAAAACGTATGCCAAGATAATTGAGTTACTTTTAGAAAATCACGTAATGTCAGCCTTTTAATAGGCAAAAGTTTTCTGAGAAATGTAGTGGGACTACCATATGATTTGGTTTGTGAACAATCTTTGGGTCGTAATGTTGACGCTTGGGTGGCATGCATGGCAACTTCCAAAAATGAATGATGTGTACTCAAGTTGTAATTTTTTATAGTCGTAAGATAAAGCAGTATATCTAAGTATATCAGCACTCTATGTATTCGTTATGAAAGCTGATAGATATTGTAAGGAGAATCCTTTACATTTAGTGCCCAACGTGAGTTCGTGATATCAAAACGATACGAACTTATATGAGTTTTATATCACGGTACATTGCTGCATATACCCCGTACACAGGTTTCATCTGTTTGACACGGTCAGCTGGAAAGAGGAGTGTGTCTTTATTCTTGTACATGTCTTTAATTGTTTGTGGTCACTGTAAACGGTGGATATTCAACTGCCTAGCTGAAAGACGGAACTGGTTTGCAAGACTGAACATTTTTTTTTTTTTTTTTGCGGTATGGGGCCATCCATTTATTACGTTCGCACTGAGGGTGGAGGGATATCCTGAAAAGCGAACAAACGTGAAAAGGGGGAGTGGTGTTCACAAGGTGAGAACGTTCACATTAAAAAAAACTTCGCTTACAGTGTTCACAAAGTAGTGACAGCGAAAGACAAGTATGCAGGTGTAATTATTATTTATGGTTTGTTTATATGGAATTACTTTCGTTCGTATTTGGCTTGTATCTAATTATAATTGCTTTCGTTTCTCACAACAACAGCCTAGCGTCAATTTTTTACTTTTCGAATTTAAGCACGCGAGCTTCTATAAAAGAAGAGTCAATGGCATAATTTTAAAATTATTTATCGAAATGGCAACTACCAACGACGGTCAAAAAAAGTATAACGTACGTTCGCATGGGGGGTACTTCCCTGCGAACAGGTGTGAACCAGAGGGGAGGGCATCGAAAAATGGCCAATTTTATGTGAATGTAATAAGTGAATGGCCCCTATATTGGATGACTGAACATTTTATTAAGTGCTTACATTTTAGTGCTATCCTAAAGACGCACTGTGGCAGTTATTGATATTGCTGACGTTATACACCAAAATGGCTTCCAAGGATGAAAATCTTCCATGTTTGCTTCGATACACTATTGAACACATATATGAGATATGTGAGATCGTCCATATCGATGTAAGCAGACAAAGAAAGAAGAAAAAGTAGATCCTTTATCTAAGCTTCTGGAAATTGGAATTCCTGGTCCTTCACTCGGAGGGGCTCCAACCAGAGAACCAGATACAGATTTGCTTTTGAAAGGCCTTTCAAGACATTTTTCTACAACTCGAAGGGAAGACTATGAGCTGTTGATGCGGAGTGTTGAAAACTTGGTTCAAAAATCAAAATCCAGTGATTGTTATAAAATTGTTCAAGTAAAGGATATGAATACGCTTAACTGAAGGTGATGCTATCCAACACTAGCTAAAAACATGGGAATTTGTCGAAGTGTTATAAGATAAAAAAGGATGAACTCACGTTGACCTTGGAACCTTACCTACTGGAAATGGACAAGCATACTTTGCACTATGTGAAACTCGACAGAAAAAATAAAAAATTGTTAAAGAAACTGTTCTCTTAAGATATACACTTACTCCTACAGCATACAGAGTTA
Organism: Morbakka virulenta; assembly: GCA_003991215.1. Taxonomy (NCBI): domain Eukaryota; kingdom Metazoa; phylum Cnidaria; class Cubozoa; order Carybdeida; family Carukiidae; genus Morbakka; species Morbakka virulenta. Next base: position 199,580 of record RDPX01000365.1, read on the forward strand.
AATTTAGAAGGGAAAGTTAGCAGTTGTCGCAACCTCTTTTGAATTTTATGACCTAACTGAAAGATTACTGGAGGAGGTTACGTTAGTGCCATCCAAAGTACTGTTAGAAAATGCTGATTACACGAAGATCCAAGATAAGTTAATTTTTGACCAACTTTTGATCAACTTTTGATCAACTTTTGATCAACTTTTGATCAACTTTTGATCAACTTTTGATCAACTTTTGATCAACTTTTNACTTTGCACTATGTGAAACTCGACAGAAAAAATAAAAAATTGTTAAAGAAACTGTTCTCTTAAGATATACACTTACTCCTACAGCATACAGAGTTAAATTTAGAAGGGAAAGTTAGCAGTTGTCGCAACCTCTTTTGAATTTTATGACCTGACTGAAAGATTACTGGAGGAGGTTACGTTAGTGCCATCCAAAGTACTGTTAGAAAATGCTGATTACACGAAGATCCAAGATAAGTTAATTTTTGATCAACTTTTGATCAACTTTTGATCAACTTTTGATCAACTTTTGATCAACTTTTGATCAACACTGCTTGCGCCAAAAGTCTTTGGTTGAAATTTAGTTGAAAAGGAGGATGTCAAGGCTCGTGATTTGTCTTGTCTTGCAAGCGACTTTCTTTTACAACGTTGCTTACTCAACAAGGAACGAGAGAAACATGATAAAAAATACTACATAGTCAGCTTCACGTAACAGTACCCATTGGAATAGGAAAGCCTGATATGACGATACTGAAGAAATCATACCGCTATAATGATGCCAGCTATCTTTGTGGTGAACTCAGGCACAACAAGTGGGACTGCTACAATAAGGATCTCAAAGGGGTGCTAAAGTTGGGAATGTCAGTAGATGTCTGTGAAAAGCACTTGCCCCAGGGTTTGCTCTTAAACAAAGGTTAATGGGGGAGCTTTTCCAACTTAAAGCAAACAGCCTAGAAACGATACCCTTCGTTGATTCTGATGGAGACGTTTCTGTGATATAAACAGAAATGTGTAGGAGGTTAAACCTTACACCTTTTGAACATAAGAAAACATTAGAGTGGTTTAAAGGAACACGTTTACAAACTAAGGGTTGTGTCATGGTCGATGTGGACTGTTTAGGGTAGATATTGTGTGTAGAATGCATTATAATTATAGTAGATCAGTTGTCACACCCTTCCATTTTGGGTCAAGACGTCTATAAATCAATTGGTCTAACTAGTGAGTTTGTTCAGAATAGTTATTGACGCTCTAAATAAGCATCAATTGTGAAGTGGCCTCTGTTGGGAATGTCATGACGTTGACAATAAACTGTTAAAAGATGAGGGTTTTTCACATGATACAGTGCAGGAGGGAAAGCGTAAAGATCCTATAGAGATGCTGGAAAGTGAATTGCCGGATGTTTTGAGTGAAAAAACTGCCCAAACAACAAGGTTAGAGCATGAGATCGTATTGAAATTTCGTGCTGTTACGATAAAACAGAAGTCCTATTGACTCTCACCTTCTAAGGAAGAAACTGCTTGGAAACAAATCCCTAACATGCTTGGAGATAGTGTGATTGAGGAATTAAAATCACTTTGGTGCAGCCTGGTGGTAATGGTTCCCCGACATTCTGGGGAATGTTGCTTGTGTATCGACTACCGAAACCTAAATAAGCATCTGTATCAATTCCAAATGTTACCACTTAACCTAAAAAATGCCCCAGCCACTGTTTAAAGGTGAAGTGAAAAGATGCTCAAAAATCGCAACTGTCCAGTTTGTATTTGTGAAGTACATATCGATGACATTATCATATTCTCTCTTACATTGGAAAAACATTCTGAGCACCCAAGAGAGGTTTTGACTTGACTCCAAGAATCTGGTATGATATCCAGTTCTGCAAAGAGTAAATTCTTGGCTAATGATGTGGTGTGCTTGGGACAAGGTGCATCTGAAGAAAGTTTAACAATCAATGATGATAGTCCCAAAGGGTCGAAAGGGTAAAGCAATACTTGATAATGTCTGGGTGGTATGCAAAATTCATTGAGGATTATGACACTATCACTGAACCTTTTAACAGACTGCACAGAAAAGACATTAAGTGGGAATGGTGTGATCAGTGTAAAAAGCATTCCGTGAGTTAATAGAAGGTCTGTGGGAGGCACTTTGTTTGGCATACTCTGACTTAAAAGGGACTTTTGAACTTCATTGTGATGCTAGTGGTTTTGGACTTGTCTGCTGTTTTAATCAAATACAGGAAGAGACATTGAAGACAATAGATTTTGCTAGAAGAACTTTAAATACTGCGGAATGGAATTATAGTACACTGAAAAGGAAATATTTGCACCAATATGGTAATTAGAGAAATGGAGATGTTTTTTAGAAGAAAAGCACGTAGTATTTATCACTGACAACAAAGCTTTGCATTCGATTTTTTCAAACAAATCCAAACTGTCACCTTATTTGTATTGTTGGGTTCTCAAGGTACAAGATTTTTATTTTGAAGTACGATAGACCGATTCAAAAAATATGACGTAATGGCTTTATACAACCGAAAACGAGGATAGAGGTGTATGTTGGATTACGTCATATTTTTAGAATCGGTCTATACCGGGCACGTAAATTTCATGTGCCTCAAGATGCTTTGAGGAGGGCTGGTTTAACCCAATAATGTCGATTGGCGTAACTCAAGTGGAAACAGTCGATCCAGAGCAGTGTGATTTGCCAAAGTATGTATTGCTTGATGATGAGTTTCTTTAGTGGTTCCAATGCAATGATAAATGTGTAGAAATTATCCCCAACTCAGACAGAAACACTACTTTACATTTGTGAGTTGTGTCATTCATTGATATTGCATTTCAATCAAAATGATGTTGATGATGGTGGAATGAATAATGATGCAGTGGTATTTGAGGAATATGTATCAGTCTTTCCGGTTCTCGGCGTTTGTTTGACCTACAAAACGATGACCCAATGCTGAGACCTGCGATTGAATTTCTTGACAGTGATGGAAAACTGTACTTCATCCCAGGATGAAACATTTAGCCTGGGAAGGTATTGTAAATAATGCTTTAATCCGGAAAATAGAACTTGTCATCAAATTTTGGTACTTGGTAAACTTAAGACACAAATTTTAGAACAGTTGCATTATCCTCAAACTGCTGGACACTTTGGCCGAAAAAAGGCACTTATCAATAGAATCAAGAGGAGTTTTTTTGGGTTGGGATTAGTGGAGATATGAAGCATTGAGTAAGGAGTTGCAAAGTATGTCAACATTACAAACATGTGTATAGAAAAACCTGGTTTTATGCAGCTTAATGAGAGCTCAAAGCCATAGAAGCTATTAGCTGCAGATCTTGTTCAACCCCTGCCCAAGTCTTGTTCACATCATAAGTTCCTCTTAGTGACCAGAAACCATTTCACAAAGTGGGCTGAAATTTATTCCCTGAAAAAGGCAACTAGAAAATAAATTATTGTGTCTTGTAAGAGAGGTATTTACTCATTTTGATCCCCAAGAACATTTACTTACTGGCAATGGCTCACAGTTTACCTCTAAGATTGTAGAGGCCACTTGTGACAAATGGGGAGTCATACTTGTTCAATCTACTTCATATCATCCCCAGTGTAACTGGGTGGAAAGACCAAGTCGAGATCTCATATCAATATTAGCAAGCTACGTTAATGAAACTGTAGGTGATCGTCGCTCATGGGATGTTCACTTGTCAGAAATGAAATTTGCTATTAATTCAGTTGAAAACTGTGCCACGGGGTATAGCCCTGCAATTTGTCTTTGCCCAAAGACTTAAAATCACCAGAAAACACTGGAGATGGTGCTTGTAATCCTTTAAATGTCAAGCCTTCTGTTAAAAACAATCAGGATGCGGAGAAAGGGTGGTAGCTAGAATGAATAAACAGGCACAGACAAGGAAGAAAATTTAGATAAAAGGCGGTGGAGAAAAGATTTAAAAATTGGTAATAAGGTTTAGTTGAATGCTCTTTATCGATCAGGTGCTAATTAAATATTTTTCATAAAACTTGCTCCAAAATGGAAAAGAGCATGTACAATTTGTGGGAAAATCTGTGAAGTGAATTTTTGGTATTCAGATGGAAGAAGTGATTTAGGAACTAAACATGCCAATCAGTTCAAGTTGTATGGTTCTTAATTAATTCTGAGAACAATCACAATCGTTCCTGATTAATGTTTCAGACATTAAGAACATAAAGTCACTGAGGACTTCGGTGTTTCATGTCATTTGAATTAAGTAAGGTGCATATTTGTTTTTTTTGTATCAATTCTTATGAAGTCACTTAGATATTTCTGAGAATTATGACATGTATAAAGCCATTAAATCGTCATCTAAAGGGGAAGGAAATGTAGTGAGTCCCTACATGATTTGATTTGTGGGCAATCTTTCCTTCGTTATATAAACGCACACGTGCCATATACGGTAACTTCCAAAAATAACTGATGTGTATTCAAGTTGTCGTTTTGATAGTCATAAAATAAAGCAGTATATCTAAGTATATCAGGACTCTACTTATTCGTTAGTAGAGTCCACTATATAAGTGAACACATTGCATGTTTTTTCTCTTTTTTTAACCACACGTGTATTATTCCATAGTTTCTTTGGTTCTCTGGGTAATGACTCTACCCAAGTGTATGGAGCCTGGAAGCCGCAACAAAACATGCGCAGACAGCAAGCCTGTGGCAGGAATTGAGGCACATCAAAGACGGTATTTATGATAAGTGACTACCATTGTGGATAGGACAGAATCCCTACCACGTATTTTCATAGTCAGTCATGGTCAAAACACACAAATCTAATAACAGTTATGCTGGTGACGTTTGACCCCCCTGAGACTAAGTACTGTTTGTATTAACAGGAAAGAGGATGAGCAAAGTAGAGTCCTTGAGGATGCACAGAATGATGCTATCAACTTAAAACCCCCGGGAGAGTTGAAAGCGGATGCACCATCCCTAAAGACCAGTAATGCACCTTTAATAATTGGTACTTGGAATATACGTAATCTCTTTCAACTTGGTAAATTTCATAACCTACTTCAAGAGATGGAAGAAATAAAATTAGACATATTTGATATTCCAGAGACAAGATGGACAGATAGTGGCTGTATTAAAAGTGAGTATAAAAATATACCATGCTATACTCAGGTGGCCAGAAACATGAACACGGAGTTGCCATTGTAATGAAAAACAAAGTAGCAAAATCACTAATGGCGTATTGGGCAATCAATGAGAGAACAATTATGTGCAAGATACAAGCGAAACCATTTAATGTCATCATAGTACAGGCATATGCCCCTGCTGTAGAGCATATTGACGACGAAACTGAAAAATTCTGCCAAGAACTACAAGACTGACTTAAAGAATCAAAATCAGGAGAGGTTGTTATAAACGATGCTTGACTTAAGTGCAAATGTCGGTAGTCAACCAATAACAGACTGTATTGATAATTACGGTTTAGGCCATATGAACGAAAGAGGTGAAAGAGTTGTCGAATTTTGCCAGACAAATAAGCTCCAAATTGTAAATACTCAATTCAAACATCAAAAAAGACATTTGTACACGTTGAAAAGCCCAGGTTATATTTATAGAAACCAAATAGATTTTATAACCATCAACGGTCGCTATAAAAATAATATAAAAATAAAACTGCAAAACTTATCCAAGAGCCGACATTGGATCTGATCATATACCAGTAATCCTGAAATTGAAAATAACGTTTAAAATTCCTCAAAGATCAAAGCAGACTAAAATTAGTAAATATAACACCGAATTGCTGAGGGATGATGAGATTGCAGAGAAATATGCAGTTGAAGTAAGAAATGATATAAATGTCTAATCCTACCTGAGTATGAAAATGAAACATCTATATAAGAGGAGGTTGACTTGCAGTGGCATTCTTTCAGACAAGCAATATGTGAAACAAACAAATCTACACTATCAACAATTAACAATATAGCAAAATAATCATAGATTACAAAAGAAATTATTGACCTTATGAAGGAAAGCAAACAATAAAAACTATATTTCACAAGGAGATATATAAACAAATAAAACAAAAATGCTCAGAAGCGAAGGAAGACTGGCTGAACATGAAATGCTCACAAATTGAACAACTCTCAAAAAACAATAAAAACAAGTGGAGGCAATTTCATAAAAAATAAGAAAGGTGAAATGTTGTTTGAAGCCGAAAAGATAATGAAGAGATGGGTTAAATATGTAGAAGAACTTTTCCTTGGACAGAGAAACGATAACCTCATTCGATCATTTCTTCGCGAACCTGAAATTATGGAGGAGGTGGGGAAAGTTTTAAAATGTATGAAATCTGGAAAAGCACCAGGAATTGATAATGTGTCATCAGATATGTTAAAAGTGTTAAGTGAATTTCGAATTACAACTCTGACCGATATATGTAACAAAATGTACAAAACCGCTTCCATACCTGCACAGAACATCAATTTTCGTATTGCTACCCAAGAAATCAAATGCAACAGATTGTTCAAATTTCAGAAAGATAAGTTTAATGTGTCATGTATTAAAAATTCTATTATCCATAATCTTAAAACGCATGACGAATACAATAACTTTTGAAAAGAGTGAGGAACAAGCTAGTTTAAGAAGAATTGAGGCACATAGGAGCCATCTTTGACCTTAAAATGATCACAGAGAAATACCTGGAAAAACAAAAAGATCTTATATTTTTTTCATAGATTATGGAAAAGATTTTGATTCTGTAAACCACGAGTCATTAATCAAAACCCTTATAAATTTAGATATCGACGAAAATAACCTCGCAATAATATCTAGGTTATACTGTAACCAGCAAACAAAAATCAGAACGTCTGTAGGGATGTCAGACCTAGTAAAAGTAAGGAGAGGTGTCAGGGAAGGGTGTGTAATATCCCAGTCGCTATTCAGTATGTCTACAGAAGGTATATTCAGGGGACTAGAATCACTTCCTGGTGTTAAACTGGGAGGTAGGATAATAAATAATCTTTGATATGCTGACGACACTGTTCTCTTGGCTTAAAACAAAGAAGATCTCAAAACAAAGAAGATCTTTAAACACTGTAAAAATAGAAAAAAATAGAAGCCTTTGAAATGTGGTGTTATCGTAGGACATTTAGAGTGTTCTGGAGAGAAAAAATGCAAATGAAAGCGTCCTGAATGATATAGGAATAAGCAAAACAACCCTACTACACACAATAAAAAGAAGAAAAGTAATATTCTTTGGACACATATGGCGGTACAATTCCCTTCAAAACATGAGAATGGAAGGCACTGTTGAAGCTAAGCGAGAAAGAGGAAGAAAAAGAACAACATGGACAGGCAGTATTGCTGATATGATAAAAAAACCCATCAATGAATGTGCTAAACTGGCATTTGACAGAAAAGTGTAGAGGACTATGACAGTCGTACTAAACCTATGACCAGTGAAAGAAAAAATAAAATACCAAAGAATGGTGCTTTATCAAAACCTGATCAAATCAGGCAAGGAAGGGCTAGGTAGAGTGGTAATAACAGAGCAACAGAGGAGAGGAGAAAATTGGTATCAGGAAATGAAGAGACGGGCAAGAAGTTCGAGGATGGAGCTGAGTTGGCCAGAAAGAAGTGCGAGGATTGAATGGAAAAAATTAGCGAAAGAAAGGATTAAAGAAAAAATAGCCAGAGAAATGAAAGAAAAAGTTGGTCAGTATAAAAAGTTTAGACACCAAGTTGGCTAGACATTCGAAAGGGAAGGTTACTTAAAGGAGATGGGGATGAAAGAAGCAAGCAAAACAATGAGACAAAGGATAGAAATGGTAGATGTGGGTAACAATCTTGGAAGCAACCTCGGATGTCAGTGAGGAGATAAAGAAGCAACAGAACACTTGATTGAAAGCAGAAAAAAGAATTGAAAGAAGGAAGGATTAAAATAGAATGGCTCACTGAAACAGACAACTTACAAAAAATCAGAAAAGTTTCATAGAAGAAGTAACAGAATGAAGATAGCAGACCTCTTTGAGATGGGAACCCGGCAAGGTAAGGTATTATCTCAGCACCCTGTGTAAACCAAATTAACCAATCAAAATCCAGCTCTTGTGAAGTTCGTATTCAGCTTCCAATCAGGAAGAAACAAAAACAAGATTGGCGCGAAATCTGTATTTTCAATCAGGCAAAAGTACATATCCAAAATGGCCATGGCACTTTCATATAATCCAGTTCACTTTTTTGAGCCACAAAAGATTATTGACTTAATAGATCACTACAGCCATGGGATGATACCATTGTCCGAAGAGGATTTACAGAAACCTAGTGTAAGTTGTATCATTTAAATATTGCAAAAGTTCATTGTTCTTGTTGGCTCGAGGCAAAACATTGATTAACAAAGCCCGATTGATTGTACTACGATCAACAAGGTTTTGCTAATCAAGGAAAAATGCACAGTAATAAAATTTCTTCGAAATTAGAATACTACAATTTGTAGTAATTCAATTTCAAATAAACTGTATTACTGTACGTTTTTCACAAACAGCTGGTTGGAAAGAAGTTTAACTCACGTTTATGAAAATGTGTAAATATTGAGGTTTTGTGATTGGCCTTAAAATAGCAGCTCTGACTAATTTTGTACTTGTTGCTGACGTGGTAAAAATTCTTCTAGATCAAATCTTGAAAGCTGAGTTATTTATATTTCCACTCCATTTTGAATACAGGAACGCACTTGGTTTTTGAAAGTGATTATCAGTAGTTAGAAGTTACAATCTCTGCATGCTTGGCGGAAGAAACATCAAAAGTCAACGGATATATATATATATATATATATATATATATATATATATATATATATATCCATGCGTGTATAGAGTAATTTCTGATCCACCAATTATTATAATAGAATTTCAGCCAGTCTTGAATATTTTGGGGTTGACTTTAATGTCCCGTTAAAGAGCATGAAATAAGCTTTGTGAATTTTTTTTTGTGGTTCACATGTGAAGCCTTTACAGATAATTTAATTTCTGTTGATGACGTGAAGAGAAGACAGAATTGACAAAAGAAATGTGAAATATACTAATATTAGATATTTAGTTAGACATATGTGGCTTAAGGCTTTGATAGGGGGCTAGCCCCTGTTTTAGGTAAAGCTGCAGGACAACTGTAGGCATTATTGATCTGTACACTTTACTACTTTATTACTTTACTTAAATGTTACTTAACAATTTAACAGTGTCATAACTATTTGTACAGATGCCAATTTTTAATATAAGTAATTGCCTCTGAGCAATGGTAATTTCATCTACTTAATATAGATATTTGTGTTCTTTTATCATTTAGGCAGAAAAGATGCAATCAGTATACATGTTGTTGATATCAATTATTGTTGAAATTCCAATAGATGAGCTGAATCCAGTAAGTATTCCCTGTTTAACTTGTAGTGGTCTTGTGTCAAGATGTGTTACAAAACTGGCTCTACAAAGAAAACAGACAAAAGTTACACTATTTGCCCAAATACAAGGTGATCTGTATTCTAAAAATTGTCTGACAACAGACTTTTACCATCTCAAATCACACATTCACATACAGACTTTCTAGTAACTAAAAAAATTATATTTGTGATGTCATAGTGTCCTATAAAATTTGCAAGGTCGTCAAGATCAGTGCTTGTGGAAGACACTAAGATGAAACTACGTGAAATTTCAAACTCCTACACAGCCAACTTTCACCCACATAATGTAAACACAAAATCGCTTTTGAGGCATAAATTCAATATAACTCCAACATTTTTTCAAAATTATTTTCTATTATTTGTTTGACTCTAGGTAGTGCAAAGTACCACTCACAAATGTATGATCACTCATTGTGCTAAAAAAAGTAGCAAAATAAAAAGGAAACAGTAATATGGCCTTGTAAGTTTAGGCAGAAGTTAATAAGTCAACTAGGACCTAAACCTGTCAAGATCATATGAGAAAAATAGTCTTTGGATTTTAAATAAAAAAGATATACCATCACATAAAGCAAAGAACAAAATTCACAATGCAACAAAACAAATATAGTATAAAAATCAACTAAATCAGTTTTTATCTAATTATCACCTTCTTTATTATGAAGTCCAAATGCATTTTTATAAATTCCAAATTGATTTCTAGGTAAGGTTTGGGTAAGTTTATCAGAAACTATATTGTTTGAGAGCAATACTTCAGTTTTACTGCTTCCTTGTAATGGTGTTAGGCTTAGATATGCTTCTGCTTAGAAATATAAACTGGATTCTTGGCAACAGCGATAGCAATTTGGAGAAAAAGAACATCTCTGTTGTCAATCCACCAAACCTAACTTCCACTGTGCCTACTTCACCTCCAAGCCCTCAAAATCTGTCTCTTCCCCTGACAAAACATCTCCATCATCTCCACCTGCATATCCAAGTAATTCACTGATCACTATGGCAGAAATATCTCCATCTGATGGAAGGCCAGCATCTCCTTGTGTGATGCCTATGGCTTATAGAGACAAGTAAGCTGAAAAAATAAGTTGTGTTAAGTCTGTTTTGGACAGCCAGTCACAAAAGATAATAGGCTTTCAACAATACATTTGGGTATTTTTCAGCCAAGGACAAAAAGTGGCTGGGTTTCTCAATCACAGGACTTTCCTTTGAAAAAGTTAATGGGTTTATTAAGCAGTAGGCAGCATTTTGAACTAAGGTTGTACTGGTTAGGCCCCAAGTGGGATATAGCCCATCTCATTAATAGGAGCCTCGTTGCCATTGTTTGGTAGCCCTTTTAGTAATGGTGTTATGATAAAACAGTAGTTTCTGGTAAGTCTAAAGCAGTTGATTGATGTATTTATTGACAAGCATTTGACTCCTTTCCACTGAATTTGGTCTGGGATAATGCCAGGCTTGTTTTAACCACTTGCTTGCAAATGTTGGTCTTTTCCAATATAAATCATTGCCATTGTTTGTATTTTGTTTGTGACCTGATGGAATGTGAGTTGGTCAACACGTTTGGTAATATTATTTGGGCTATCATTTGTTGGCATCAGACTTTGGAGTAGTATTCTAAAAGTTACTCTGATCAAGAGATATAAATTTTGGTTTTATAGTTCAGTGTACTTACCTGGACGTCCTTTCCCATAGCTGTTCCTGGTGGATGATGCACAATTCACAACTTTGCTTTATTCTATAGCATTTAATATGGAAATTAAATGAAAACTGTAAGCCAAAAAGAATAATACTCTGGTTATTTGGATGGTTTTGTAGTAGTTGTTTTACTGTTAAGATGTAAGACAATTTGCTTTGGCTGAAAGTGATTTTGCTGTTAGAATGTTTAATGGGATATGAGACAGGTGGAAGAGTCACATACACCATCAAATCCCATTGCTATGGCAAAAGAAGATGCTAAATGGAAAAAGTAAAGTAAATGTTACTTGTATTTGTCTTCTTGAGGTAAAATATTGTTCTTGAACAATATTCTTTGTCTTCAGAAGTCCAAAGATAGTACCACAAAACCATGGTGTATTGTATCACTAAATACTTCTTTGGCATGGGCAATTTTTCATGGCAAGATGGAGAGCAAAGACCCTTTTGTACTTACATGTGTGTCATTGAAATGAAAGGAGTTCAAAGGCTACAAACAGAAATATCAATGGTTTGGTCAAAACCTTGACATTTGATCTTATTACATAGCAATAACAAGCTCCTTTACAATGTTCTCTTTCTCATGTTTCAGACCTATTTTGATGACATTGAAGTTGTTAATTATACAGAACTTCAAGAGGATACAATTCCTTGGGCGTTCACTGCAATGCAACTGTAAGTCCTTTTCATGTTTCTTTTTTGTTTTGTACCTTTACCCTGACAAGACCATGTGATAGGAAGGGCATTCAGCCAATTTTAATTGTTGGACGAAAGGTTAATTATTCATTTGTTTATTGAATGTTCTTTTGTATGGTGGATAATTTTAGAAAATTTATACCTGAAAGCATTTTGCCTAATTCACTTTACCTTTTCTTTTCTCTCACTTTTCAACCCTTGCCTCCATAAGTCCTACTTGCTCTGCTCATATCAGTTTTGAATGGAGGGGGTTGCTTCACTCTATTTCTCCCCAAATGTACATTGTTAGGGTCAATCATGGAAAGAGAAGTTTCCTGGATTCTGTCATATGAATCAAAATAAACTTTCAGCAAAAATTTCTAAACCTAAGTCACATTGAGCACCATCTTCAATATTCACTTGACCCCATTCTTACAATTTGAGGAACAAACCAGTCTTGAGCAATCTTAAATTTGATGCCATTTCTTTCTGAATGCTGATTTCAAACTTGTATTTTTCTGACAGGCACTATGTCTTTGCATCCTATTTGGGAATATTTGATTTCACCATAAAAGATATTATTGCTCCAGGTAAGCTATACAAAAAATTAATGTTGTTTTTCTTATTTACTGTGTACTGTACTTGTATTTACTGCTTCTACTTCCAGCCCAACCTGTTTTTTAATCTTCTTTGTATACTTACTTCCTCATCATACATTTGATAGTCTTGTACATTTATTGTGCATGTGCATGCACAGGTAAGCAGTTGATTTGAGCATTTAATTACTTGTTAAATCAGTTATTAATGTTGTTTGCATGGAAGTTGATGGTAATTAGTGCCACATTTTATATTAGATTATACATCATGTTTTAGGGACTTTGATGAGCTTCTTGTCGATGTGCACGTGGCAGGCAGAGTTGAAGGACAGTGATACCTGTTGTAATTTTTAGCTGATGAATTTAGATCTATATTTTATTACAGTTAATACTCAATAAGGAAATATGCATGTTTTTATATGCAGTTTTGCTTAGCAACCCTAAGGGTTCAACGTGGATATTTAGTAAATTTCAAATACGTTATTTTTTAAATCTTCAAAAAATCCTAAAGAAATAGTGATATTAATTCAAGGCCAAATTTGTAAAAACAGACTGTGCATGCGCACAATGAATGTAAGTGGCAACATTGATTTTGTGTAGCTCTGAGTATAATAATACTGGCAACAATAATTATATCAGTTATTATTGCATATCTTGGATAATATTTTATCTCTAAAAATTCTCTCTGGAACATTAAGTGTTTTAAAGATGTACATAGAGGTTGTGGGAGTTAGAGCAACAGTGGCAGGGAACTGTGCCAGGTGGAGAGGATTAAACGAAGCTGTCGACCTGACACGGCGTAAAACTGAAAATCGGGGAAGAAAAGTGCATTACCGTCATTTTAACATGCTAGAGAATCGTGAAGGTAGTAATTTAATAAATTATTAAAAAATTCTAAACATACATAATAACTCAATGTAACACTATGTTACGGAAGTTATTTTGTCAAAGTTTCTCAACAAATACCACTTTATGTTATGCCTATTGTATCCTCTTTACCTGATTTGGATGTAAGCTGTACTATGTACTTATGGTGAGATACAAAAGCAAGGATGGTGTGCAGCACCAACCTTTCTCTATATCATTCATAAACAATGCTATCAAAACTACTATTACAGAGTCAGGAAATACTTTTGAAAAGAACCAGAACCCAAAACATGCAAACAGGTAAAAAAAACTCACATTTAAAAGACAATTTCAAAAAGATTCTTAAATATTTAATATGAAACAATACAACTGCTAAAGCAGCTAAATGAATGAGTGGAAAACATTGAAGTATTTGAGTGTTTTTTACATTGATGCAAGTGCCTTGGAATTTTAAATAAAACTGCAAGATAAAACTGCAGGTATGTGGTATAAACAAATAAAACTGCAAGACAGGTATATGGTAACAAATTTATTAGTAAGTGTCTTTCTGGGTTTTTTTGTGGAGCAGGAGACCATTGTCATATAAAATAGTTATGATTTTTTATCTATGGCAATTGATAATACATCGTATTAATCAATAAAATCAGAAAAAACACTATTTTCATTTTCATATGAAGTTGCATTTGCTTTTCCTTATTTCAGTGCGATTGTTTTAATTTCGCATTTGCATACTTACAGTTGATAACCTACTTTAGAAACTTCAGCTTTTATTGTTGATATTTTGTTTTTAACTGTAATACCACTCATTTTGTGGATATCTGAGGCACACCGTTTTGACTTGCTTAGCTCTGGAATATTTCTTAAACTAATTGTTGATTTTCGCGATCAAATTTTAATGGTTACTTGATATAGAACAGTAAGAGTATTTCTGCCAAACATGTATTTACTTGTGAGTTTTCTTACCATCATACAGCTCCAAAAAGAACGAATCTCCTTTTGAGGTAAGTTAAGGCATGCTATTTTCGTTTTTATTCTTCGAACAAATGGGTAAAAGATGATTCACAATTTTCTTTGTATTGATTTATGGACAGTATACCTTTTGGAATATTGGGTACTTAACTAACTTACTGCACGGTTTAACGTCTCTTGTTCCCAGCAGGTAGGGTTGGACGCACTTCTTTGCCATGTTTTCCACGAATTGATGCTCTCCATGCCGGACGATCCACAGTCAATTCTTCATTTATATTTAAAAGCTTTAAATCAGCTTTCACGTTTTCCAACCATCGTTTTTTTTGGAAATAAAAGTGTAGCCATTCACCTATCAGCACATATAACACTTTAGGTTCCAAAGAGCTAAACTAAAACAAGGCTAGCAAACAATAAGATTGAAGCATTTCGAATTACAGCCGGATGCCCTTCCTGACGCAAACCTTCAAAGAAGGAACAGCAGTGATTTTCCAGAGACACAAACTCACATTTGATGAACAGACTTTAACTGGACAAGCCAGAAAAACTGAAACAACAAAGCACACAAGAACACGGAACCAAGATGGAGAGATAGAATAGCCATCGTCAATACGTAACCCCGTATGGGTGGCTTCCGGGTACTATGCCTTGCCAAAGGGCAACCCGTGATTTTGTCCGGCACTGCTTATTCAATATATTCAGCAGTTCACCCCTATTACTAGAGGTCTTGCCCCGATCCGCAACCTGGGGAGCCGGTGGATGGAAGTTTTCATCTCCACACCACAGAATGAAAATGAAATGAAATGAAAATGAAATGTAGGGGAGCTTCAATGTTAGTTTGTGAACTACTTTTGGTGCCCTTTAGAAGACCTTTCTATTTTCCATCATCTGTTTCGATCTTGAGCTATACATATTAATTTTTCACCGTTATTTATTTGAAATAGTGTATGTTTTTTGTTCTCATCTTTAGAGCTTTTTCATTAGTAACTTATCGTTCCATGGTATTTTTATTTTCAAGCAGACTCACATCTCAATAGCCTGGAGTTTTGCGAACTATTCTTCTCTTTCAAAAGATGAATCAAAAAGTAAGAAGGCATTTTTGGAGTACTGCATCCCTTGAGTGATGTACACAGATAGTAGAAATAACAATGGGGAGGACTTGAGATGATGAAATAAAAAAATAGGTGAAATGTGTTAGTTGCACTGGACTGGGTTCAAACCAGTGCCATTGTTTTTTTTCAGGATTCAAGCGAGTACTTATAGCTTTCCTGAGTTTGAGGCTGTGCTTGCGTTTTTTCTGGATGTTAACAAGTGTTAGACTTTCGTGGATTTGAACCAGGTCCCATGGCTTTCTTGGTCGTGTCCTAAATTCTTTATCAGGTCATTTTCAGTATATTGTCTACCACTTGATTTCATCATTTTTTCCCAATTACAGACCGAGTTCGGTGTTACATAACGTTTTATACTTGATTTTTTGAAATTGGTTATCATTATCGAAATGAAAGATCGAAGAGATTTAACTGGGTGTGAAAACTCTTTAAGAAGTGAGGAAAATAATGGTTAGTACATTAAGAACACTGTTAAACCATTGCTGGAAGGTGTGAAATTGCCACTGGTGACAAATGGCACTCTTTTCACGTTGGAGAAATGTAAAGCATATGATATTGTACTTGTTTGTAATTCTGTAAGCTGTCTTAACGGTGGAACTCTCTAGAAACCGTGGGCAGAATTAGCATCTCACAGAAGACAAGAACACAACAATTGAATTTTTTCCATCCTTAATGAAGCGGTATTTCCACCATAGCTCAAAAACGACTGGATGTATCTGAATTATCCGTTTATCTGTTTGTGTGTAACTGTGAAAACTGCGGCTTTTCCAGCTATCGTTACAGGTCATTTCAACAGTAATTATGCAATTTTCGTCCAAAAACAAAAATTTGGTTATGTTTGATAATATGTGAAATACTTACATGGTCGGGATAATTCTGTACGTTCCTTATCGAAGGAACATCTGTGGAAAGAGTCAAGAAATAGTCTAAAAAGATATCACAAAAAAAAGGAGAAAGAGAAATCACAGCTTTGGGGTAATCGAGGGGTGTGAAACAAGGAGCTGCTAGAGTGAAAGCATGGAATTGGACGACAAGATCTGATATAAATTTTGAAACTTAGAAAAGTGGAATTTATTTACTTGTTCGTAGGGATATGTTCCTTGCGTGTAAGGGAAACCCTTGCCCTCTATCAGGCTCACCTTGTTGTCAGTAGGTTTGAATCAAATGTCCAACGATAGCAAATCAAAGACCGGGTTGCACAAATGACCTGGTTTAAAGCGAAACACTTGATTTTTCAGTTGGTAAGAGTCACGAAATCTATGGTGTTACACTATTACAAACCAGTTTGATCCACTCCATGTCATTTAGCCATATTTTAACAATTCTATTATCAATCTCTATATATAAAACCAAATTTGTGTGTTCGTGTGTGTGTTTGTGTGTGTTGCCGCATCACGGCCGAACGGCTGAACCGGGCGAGCTGATTTTTTGTATTTGTGACCGTGTGGCCTCTGGTCAGGACATAGGCTAAAGAGATCCGGCCTCCGAGGTCATTCGAGGCTGCTGGAGGCCATTTTGTCTTTAGAAGGTCCATTTCTGGCTCAGTGAAGCAAGATCGAGACTTTCTTATGTAATCAAAAGCCGGGTACTCTTGCTAGTTTTGTATATTGCTAAATTGTTGAATATTCTAGATTTCGGGTTCCTGATATTCCTTAAGTACCAACGAGTATATTTTCTAATTATATGTCATTTGAAATTTTATTATTGTCGTCGGAAAGTTTGGGTATTGTCGAACTCATGTCGATTTTTATGGTAACCTTATATTATGTTTGAATATTTGGATAAATTTAGGTTTTGTATCAGCTCAAAATTATTTTATACTAGTTACTGGTGGAGAAGAAATTCTAAACATTTCAAAAAGAATATTTTTGAATCACATAATTATATATTTTTTTATTAACCGCGCCTGTGTTTGTGCATGTTTGCTTGTAACGAATTGGTTCATGTGAGTGTGTGACACAAGAATTTTTTTGATAAAAACGTGACGATTTTCGTTGCTATTTTGAAAACGACCACTACACACTATGATCTCCCATAAGAAAGGCTTGCTTCTTAAGTATACCAAAATTGAATTGAAAGCTACAAAAAAATGCTTTTTAGTTTAGTGGTGCAAAGATTTTCAATGACATGCCTTTGTTTACATTGAGTCTACAAATAGTCTTCTTGATTTCAAGAGAAAAGTGGACCTTTGTTTCAATATGGTTTGCCATAGTATATGTATGTTTAAAATAAAAAGCAACTTTGTTTAAGATAAGTATAAGCTTTTCGGTTAAAATGTATCTTCAGGGTCAGATAAAAAGCCTATAGAGTGGATAATTCTTTTGGCTTTTGATCATAATTAGTTATTTTTTAGGCCCAAATTTTGAGGGATTTTTAGAGTGTTTATTTTATGCATTTTTGTTGACAGGACAAACAGGACAGGAGTTTATTTGTTAATTGGGTTATTATCTTTTTTAAATATTATTGAAATAATGAAATGAATTAATAAAGAACATTCAAATTCCATGTGAACCTTTTTTACGTCTTTCTGCTGTATCTTTGGAATTTTATATGAATTTATTTCACAAATGGTCCCATCGATATCTATAGATTTTATAATTTAAAATGCTTTATTCCTTTATTTCTAGTCATCTGGTAAATTTTGTGTGCTTTTATGAGAGTCGCACGGAATTAAAAGCAGCAGCATTCGAAGAAGGTGTAAGTTGCATTGAGTGATTTTGATTAATGACTCGTTATTCTATTCTGATGTTGTCAGCCTTTAAATGGATGCACTAAAGGCTCTGAAGAAGAGCCAGTTATCCGTATGGATTCATCATTATCAAAACCGACTTTTCAATGGCCCCGTTGTCTTTCACTATAGTTTTGTTGGGCAAAAACAGTAGCCTGGGATAAAACATTTGTTCAATGATATCACATCGGTTGAAAAATAATGCATGTAACGTTTCTTCGGAAGTGTAAAAGAGAGAAAAAAAACACTGAAATTTAGGTGTCTGCTCTATGTTAAAACACCATTGAGCATCTAAAAAGAATTTATTTGAATGTTAGGAAACGTTTACGACTTGCTGCAGATATTCAAGAAGCTGAATCTTTCCTTTCAAGCAGACTAAGCACCGAACACTATCAGTAATTAATCTCGTCCTTGAATGATACACACAAACAAAGAGTGCACTCTACCAGGAGAAGACACCGAAAGAAGTTCTGAGAACCTGAAACGAAAGTTGTCACCACCATCAAAACCCACAGACAAATGTAATTGGATTGTTAACTTGTCTAATCGGATACTGTCATCAGTAGAGAAATCCCTTCTTGTTAAAGGTACGAACTTTTTTGTAGCTCCCTAAATCATCCCTGCAAAGGAGACTGCCTCGATAGTGGAAACAACAGTAACTTTCCTTCCCTAAAGTGGAGCAGACACAATCCGAGCAAAAACAAGGTATGCCCTTCAATCCTCCTAAGTACCCATTAACAACCTCACGAAAAAGTAACGATGTGCAATCAAGACCCCAAAGAACGACGTTTCGGTCTCAATCCTGCCAGCAGACAAAGGGCGTGTTACTGTCATCCTTAACAAAGCTAACTATATCCAAAAGTGCCGGGAACACCCCAACAATGGACTATATACCACAGTTAAGCGCAACCCAATAAACTCAGTCAAGACCAAAGTCAGGAAAGCACTACTTGGTTTACAGAAAAACCGTGTCTTTGATAACTGCCTCTACCATAGATTGAAACCCGAAGGCTCGCCTTTACAACAGTTCTATGGATTACCAAAAGTACACAAGCTCAATGTCCCAACACATCCAATCGTCGCTTACTCTAGAAGTCTGCTTCATTCATTTTCGCGTTACATAGCTGACCTTCTGTGTCTCTACACAAAGATGAATCCACACCATTGCAACAACATCTTCGTTACTCTCGAACCTAGGCAGATGAAACCTTGGTCTCCTTTGATGTCACATCATTGTACACATGTATCCCCATTGATGACACCTTAGGAATTGTAGAGGACTTTCTTGAACATGATGATTCATTGCCATCAAGAACTACACTAAAACCTTAAGATATCCTGACTCAACTATGAGCACTCCTCATCAACCCATGCGACCTCTTCAACAATGACATCTACACTCGAACCAACGGTGTACCTATGGGAACCCTACATCCTCGGTGATTGTTGAAACACTCATGGAAGCCACAGCATTATCAACAGTGGACCAGGGCCAACTGTCTGGAAAAGATTCGTTGACGAACTCTTTGCAATCATAAAAAAGAATTACCTGCAAGGTTTCTTTGATCACATCAACAGCCTACACTCAAACATCAAATTCACCTTGAAGAAGGAAGAAGAAAGAGGAATACCCTTCCTGGGTGTCCTAGTAAATAGGCAAGCAGATTGCAGCAATTCTGTTACCATCTACAGGAAATCGACTCACACTAACCAGTACCTCAATAACACATCACAGCATCCACTCTCAGCTCCTAATAGTGTCACCACCACTCTGTTTTGAAGAGCAAGAAGCATTATTTCCAACCCATATAACCTTAGAAAAGAAGAAAGAAACTTTCAGAAGGTTCTCTTATCCAACAGATACCATGCTAAGGATGTCCAGAGAGACCTACACAGAACCACTGAACCTAATCATGAAGATGAGGAACCTCTAAAACCTACAAGTCAGCCATACGTGGAGAACACCTGTGAACACCTAAGACGACCTCTCCGACAACACAACATTCAATGCTCCTTCTTTACTGCACCCACCTTAAGGAAAATTCTGTCGAAGGGAAAAAGAACACAAGAGAGCCCACTTCCACTTGAAGAGAGGAACAATGTAGTTTACAGACTACAATGTAAGGACTGTCCTGCCTCTTACATTGGCGAATCAAAGCGTACCTTTTGTCAAAGTGAAAAAGAACACAAGAGAAGTGTTTAAGAAGGTGGCACCAAGAATCATCAAACGAACACTGCTGGACAGAAGATCACACCTTTGACTGCGAAAATAAAAGGGTTATAGACAAGGAAATCAACACAGCAACAAGAAAAATGAAAGAAACAATCCATTCCCAATCCATATAGCAGAAATATGGTTTCCAATACTAAAGAAAGAAACACAACAAATACAACAGATATGGTACCACTCCTCGAAATAACTCGATCTACGTCTACACGTAGGTCCGCACTGTTAGAGTATAAAACAGCCACACCAAGACACTTCAATAGCCTGATGATGGGAGTATCTCTCGAAACGTTAGCTCAGAAAAAGCTTAGGACTCATGGCATAAATTACTTAAATCTATGGCTTTCTTTGAGTCCTTGAAGTTCAGAATTTTCAAGTGAAATCTATATTTATGGAAGAGTTTAAATATATATATATATATAAATATATATATATATATATATATATATATATATAGTTAATTTACAACCAGAAAGATAACTTCAGAAGGTTCTCTTATCCAATAGATACCATGCTAAGGTCCAGGGAGCCTTACACAGAACGACTGAACCTAATCATGAAGAAGAGGAACCTCTGAAACGTATAAGTCAGCCATACGTGGAGAACACCAGTGAACACCTAAGACGACCTCTCCGACAACACAACATTCAATGCTTCTGCAGGGATTAGTTTACTGCATTACTGCAGGGTCANAATAATACCAAGTAATTTTAATGGTAATAGTGTAGCAGCAGTAGTAGTAGAAGTAGTAGTAATAATAATAGTAGTAGTAGTAGTAGTAGTAGTAGTAGTAATAGTAGTAGTAATAGTAGTAGTAGTAGTAGTAGTAGTAGTAGTAGTAGAAGTAGTAATAATAATAATAGTAGTAGTAGTAGTAGTAGAAGTAGTGTCAGTAGTAGTAGTAGTAGTAGTAGTAGTAGTAGTAGTAGTAGTAGTATTTTACAGTGTTTGCAGTAGTCAAAGTAGCTTTTTGGACGATGGATGTTGGCTTGCTGTCATAAACATTTAAACTTTACTGAATGGTAAAATCCTGCTCATTCTAGAAAAAAAAATCGACTATTTAGGTAGCAGCTTTTTGAATGGATTGCTGAGTCATTCACGACACTAGAGTAAGCTACTTAATATTTTTTTAATGTCAAGGTGACGAAGGCGCAAGAGATGGAAACGTGGGAAGTAACAATCGAAGAAGGAGAAGCCAGAATAGAACAGCTGAAGTAATTCATATATTTGGTTATATGTTAATTTAAACATAGTGTTTCATATATTAGATAGCATATCACATGTTTTGGTCAGGGATGCACCCTGTAGGTTTTTCTTTTTGTTGTTATCCCAGTGAACAAGCGGTCAATACACAATTCTTTTTGTTTATCAGCTTATGACTTTCAATTTAGGCTGTAGTTGATAATCTGCTCTAGAATGTCAATGACTGAAAAGGACCAATCTGTCTTTACATTTTGAAACTACCCTTTAAAGAAAGAAAAGATGTGATTGGCATTAACCAACGATGTTTCTATGTTGAATTTTTTTAAAAATTCATTAATATCAAAAGACTATCATGAATAAGAAAACCTAGAGTATTTATATCTGCCAGGTAATGCATCGTTCGTTGTTTTGTAGCATTTTTGGTATATGGTACAGTAAATATGTGAATTGAAGGATTTTCGAAAAACCCAAGAAAATTCTTGAAATGCTCTAGGCATTTCCTAGTAATTTATTTTGAAGGTATCATTGATAGCATTTGTCTAAAATCTATAAAGTATTCTATGTACAGAACATATACTGGTACTAGTTTTGTATACCCAAATTGTTTGGTATCTCTAGAGATATCTTTGACATCATGACATAGTATTTGAGTGATCGTAGCTAAAAGAGTAATTCTTCTAATTTATTTTTTATCACTGATTGAATGCTAACAGGTACAATTCTGGGTGCAATATTGTTCCTCATATTTGATTAACAAAACTAAAATAAAGCAACACTACAATTATTGACTTGCATCAGAACCCAATTCCTAACTATGGAAAAATTAGAACACCTGTAAAGCCATCCATGTCAACACTACTAACACAGAGTCGTTTTCTCCCCGATATTGGCAATCCTTCTACCCTCATTACCAGTGTCTCGGTGTATTTAATCTGTGCTTCTTTAGCTTGGTCAGTTGCATTTCTTTTTTTTCTTTAAAAGGAGTTACGAGTCTTCACTGATCACATAGTTTTCTCTTGAATTTCCAGATTTTTTTTCTAGAATATCTTATTTGCATAAGTGCAACAAGCGACAAAGTCATCATTGAACTCCTTCCGGTTTTGATACGGTTAATACTGATAATTATATACTCCGCTAGCTATTCGGGATGTACATAGCAGTGCTGTTTTGGGGGCATGTTCTACATTCATCGTTATTCCAATTTGTTTAACATGGCTTTCAAAGTTTTTCGAGACAGTTCCCAACGCACCCACGATCACAGGGATAATTTCAATCTTCTTCATTTTCCACAGTCGAGCAATCTCATCACTCAGAGGTCTGTACTTATCAACTTTCTCCTGTTCTTTTTCTAGCACCCTCGCATCTCTAGGTATTGCAACATCTATAATTTTTGTCTGTTTTTTACTCTTATCTATTACAACGATGTCTGGTTTTCTTGCAATCACTGTTCTATCACATTGTATTACGAAATCCCACNGTTCTACATTCATCGTTATTCCAATTTGTCTAACATGGCTTTCAAAGTTTTTCGAGACAGTTCCCAACGCACCCACGATCACAGGGATAATTTCAATCTTCTTCATTTTCCACAGTCGAGCAATCTCATCACTCAGAGGTCTGTACTTATCAACTTTCTCCTGTTCTTTTTCTAGCACCCTCGCATCTCTAGGTATTGCAACATCTATAATTTTTGTCTGTTTTTTACTCTTATCTATTACAACGATGTCTGGTTTTCTTGCAATCACTGTTCTATCACATTGTATTACGAAATCCCACATTATCTTACATGAGTCATTCTCTATCACTCCCTGGGGTTCGTGTTCATACCATTTTGTTGCTGCTTCAAGATCAAACTTTTTACATAATTTCCAGTGTATGTATTTGCAAACGTTATTGTGACGCTTTAGATATTCTTTTCTTGCCAATACAGTCCACTCACTAATTATATGGTAAACAGTTTCATTTCTCTCACCACACATCCTGCAAAAAGGTGATTCTCTAGTCTTATCTTTGAAATGCTTCATGCTATTCGTTCTTATGGCTTGCTCTTGGGTACTACATATTAATGCCTCGGTAGACCCTTTCAAATTACAGGACTTTGGCCATTTCCAAGAATTTTAAAAATCCTTTTCCTCCAACTCTCTAACAAATTGCCCATATGTTTTCTTGTCTTTCCAGATTCTGGTCTTTTTCTCTCTTCTTATAGTCTTTATGATTCAAAGAACTATCAGTCTGGATTATTCCATTCCTTTTGACAGCATTTAACAGTGGCTCAGTTTGCTGCACGACATACCAACCAAGGTTGTTTTCTTCAGCTCTGACAGATTCTTTGCAGCCTATCAACCCTCTTCCTCCTTTACTCCTGGAAACATACAGTCGATCTTTGTCACTTTTTGGATGAAATTCTTTATTGATGGTCAGTATTATTCTAGTTTCTCTGTCCATTTCATCTACCTTATATACTCGCCAATCCAGAATTCCTGCATCATATCTCAATAGCGAAACCGCCCAGGTATTCACTACTCTAATTTTGTTTCTTCCATGAACCTTATTCTTACAAACTAGCCTCAGCCTTCTAAAATAGTCCTGTTTAAAACATTCAATAACGTCTCCTAGTATAATTCCGTCAAATTCCAAGACTCCCAAGATATTTATATCCACTTTTATCAATTATTTTGATTGTTTCTCCTGTTGGCAGTGATATTCCATTACTTCTACTTCTGTCAACCGATCCACTATGCATAATCAACACTCCACACTTTTTAATACCAAATTCCATTTTGATGTCATTACAAAATATTTGGACTGTAGAGATTAAACTGTCAATTTCCCTCTCATTCTTCCCGAACAATTTCAGATTGTCTATGAAAAGGTGATTCTCATCTTCACCGGATTTAAGGGTGTATTTTGCTTTAACAATTCGCAATGTCTGACTTAAATGTATCATGCATATGACAAAAATTAGGGGGGACAAACTGACCCCTTGGAAACTTCCTCTTTTGATATTTTCATTACCAAGAAACGCACTAGCACAAGTTAAATTTTTGTTCCATTTCTTCAACGATTTCTCTAGAAACTCAATAATGTTATCCGCAGCCTTTACCAATTTTAATGTTTCCAATATCCATGAGTGTGGAATCATATCGTAAGCCTTCTTGTAGTCTATCCAGGCCATTCCTAAATTGGTATGTCTCTTTTTGCAATCACGTATTATCATTTTCTTAATAAGCACATGGTCTTTCGTCCCCCTGCTTTTTCGTCTACATCCTTTTTGCTCTGTGGGTAATTTATTATTCATCTCTAGGATATCGTTCAAAGAATTTGAGACTATACCTGTGAGGAGTTTCCACATTAGTAGTAGACACGTAATTGGCCGATAGTTGTCCACTCCTATGCCTTTCGCACAATCTTTCTGACACAAGACAGTTTTTCCAGTGGTCATCCACTTCGGGATTTCATTTCCGTTAATTATCAGATCATTCATTTGCCCTCCTAATCTCTTGTGAAGTACTGTAAAGTTCTTAAGCCAATAACTTTGAACCCCATCTGGACCAGGGCTTTTCCAGTTAGGCATCTTTTTGCATTGTTTAGTAATCATTTCTTTGTTCAATTTCTCTTTCTTTCATTTCAACTATATACTTCATATCAGCATAGATATATAATGTTTTGCCGTACAAAAAAAGAAAGGGAAGAATTTTGATAAATTTTGTCGAAAATTGAACGGTTTTTACAAGTTACTTTTGATGTAGACGTTGGTTTAACTTATGCTTAGCTATTTTTAACGAACAAACTTTATCCGCATGCTTAATTCTTCTGAGCTAGGGCGTGACATTGTTTTATATATATATATATATATATATATATAAATATATAAATACGATAGGTTGTTTTGATTTTTAATAGTGATAGCTAACTTTTTAATGCATGCATTCTATTATATTATATGTATATTTTTTATGTATATTTTAGAACCCACAAGACCCACTTGGAAAACAACATATAATGTTATAATGCTAATTTCTGTGCCAAGTAGTTTCGTAAATAGAAATAGAAATGAACTGGCCATGCTGGAGTCTCTCTTTCCACCTTACCTTGCATGCCTTAAGTCATCTATCTTTGTGTTCTTTCACTATTTCTTCTATTTTCATATCTGATCTTCTTACTGCACTGAAGATTCGCTCCGTGTTTCCCGCTATCCACTTCTCCTGTCCACCTTTTGATGTTTCCGTTTTTATCTTCCAGGCTGAAAATTCTTCTGCCACTTCCGTTTCGTTAAAGGTTCAAGGTACAGCATTTAAACATTGTTTTTTGTATGGGGTGCTCAGTGACGAATTTCACACTGAAGAAAAAGCAGAGGTCAAGCCAACACGATGATTGCCTTAACTGTCATTACTCAACTACAAAAATATATACGTTCACATGCTTTAAATCGCAGCCGTTGACTAAGCGTTGACTCCTCAACACGTCCACTGCACGCCTGCCTCATGCCAGCGGGTATCTCACAATCATACCAGAAGTAGGATAGAAAGAGGACGAAAAAGACAATTAATGAATAATTCACTTAGTGGAAAATTTGGTTATATTATTGAAGGCATGGCAGACGACATGTCTAGTCAGTGGGTCATAGGTTATCTTGTTTGCTGGAGAGGAGCAGATGTTAGATACTGGACAGGTTCAATCACAGCGATGTGGAAGGTGGAAAGATTGTGTAAGTTATAGGGGAAACAAGGTGAGTCTAGATGTAAGGTGTTGGACAACAGAATATTGAAAAGACATGATAGCATTGGGATGAGAGTATATATGAAACTATATAGAAAGTATGAGTTGAGATGGCCAGAAAAATAGTATGAGAAGTTGGCGGGAAAACTCAGAAAAGGCAAAGATGGAAACATTGCAATATGGCAGGACAGACAGGTTGAGACCATGGAACAGATGGAAGACAATCACCCGCACATTGTTGTCATTAATCATGCTTGAAAGTGGTGGTACCTTGTTGACTTCGCTGTACCTACTGATAAAGACGTGCATGAAAAGGAGGTAGAGAAAGTGGATAACTATTGTCCATTGGATAAACAAGTTTGACAGTTTTGGAGAGTTTTTACCACTATTGTACCAGTGGTTGTGGACTACGTGGACGTGATATCCGGTTGAATGTTGCAGGAACTGGATATTACTGATGTTTTTTATTATTATATGCTAGTACTATCATTTAAACCATCCATATCCTGAGAAAATTCGTTACATCGTGTTTTCTTGGCGTTCTTTGCCGTGGGGAAGCGGCTGGAAGCGGCTGGTGCTAAGGTCAAAACGCTCGACGAGTTGCTCTCTGGCACCCAGTACAGGCTGTCGGAAAACGAACTTGAAAAAAAAATTTTTTCGTCGGGTTTTATCTTTTATGTGTTTATACACACATTATCCAACTGTCTCATCCAGATATCTCTGCCATGAGATAGTTGTGATGCTTTTTTCACGCAGCAGCGAAAATTATGTACTTTGCAAAGTTACTAAACCCACACAACACATTTTCTTGGCATTTTTACTAGGGGGGAAAAATCAAAGTTTCTCCAATTGTTTCAGTTTATTTTCACTTACACAATAATTTATTTTTCTATAAAAGTAGAGCTTTGCGTAGAATGTGAGCAGTGGTAGGAAGAACGATATTTTGGATCCCTTTTTAAACACTGTTTTCCAGGTAATTATTCAGTAAAATCTCGTGGCCCTTTGTTATGGCACCTAGTGCCTCTCAAATTCTTTTTAATTCTATTGTCATTAATTTTTACTACCATACTACATTTACCGATGTACAGCAATGTAGTATAGCTATGATGGCAGATAGCTTCGAGCGGTAACAAAAAAACTACAACTTGATTTTCAAAGCTTTTGTTTCAATCAAACGTGAACTCCCGAAAGAGAATTAGATCTAGCTAATCGCATGGACTCAAACTAAAACTACATGTGAGATTATAGGATATATATGGATTTAAACAGGAACTACGGATTAAACTGAATCATACAAAATTAAGAAAAATAGGAAAGGTGTGTATGAGAAAATATAAGAAAAATCATTAGTCAGGGTATAATCAGAGATGCTACAGAGGTATGAAAGAGAGGCGGTTACGTAAAGACATTGAAAGCGAGACTCAACATGACGAACAAGGAAATGAGGTTACCAGTCAGTAGAAAGGGAATGCCATGAAACTTTCTAAGTTCAGATTCTAATACTTCTGTAGTTTCCATTTCTTTCTCTGTAACCGGGTCCATTAGTTCATCTGAAAGTAGGCCTTCCCCGAAGTGTTTTTTGCTATCTTTTCAATCTATCCTTTTTGTTTTGAATAATTTACCCACTCCTCTCATTTTTTGACGTCTATTTTTTCCTTTTTTTCTGATTCCTCCTCCAATTTGCTAAAAATTCCTAGTCCTTCCATTCGTTTCCGATTCCCTTGCTTCACTTGTTTTTTTTACTAAGCTCTCTTCGTTTATCTTCTCTACCCCTTCGCCTGGCTTTAATAAACCTCTCGTGAAAAGAAACACCCTTCCGCCCGCATTCTGCGATTTTTACCTGATTTTTAGATAATTCATAAGACGTATTATTTGGAGGTTTTCTAGATTTATATATTCTTTTATTTTTTGAAAAGAAATTCTCACCATTTCCGACTTACTTTGTTGCTAGGTACCAAGCTGAAGTTGAGCAAAATGCAATTGAAGAGGTACAGCTAATTTAATGTATCATGTTATTGTTATTTTCTCTACGTCAACACTGGCTCCCAGTCTTCCTGGTCGTGACGAAAGCTTTCGGGTGTTTGGTTGAATAAGATTTTACTAATAGACCGTATGTGTTACAAGAAACCACTATTTTATGTATTTTATATAATATGACGTGCAGTTTAAGTAAAGGAGCATACTGTTATGAAGGTGAAATCTGGCTTTATGTCACTTTAATAATGATAAAAGTAACAATACAGAAATAACGTAAAAAAAATGCATTGTTATGCTTGTAGTATGCTTATTAACAGGACCCATTTGACAACAGAGGTTTTTGTAACTATGTATATATTGCTAAAAGTTTTGAATTGGTTATCCTGTATAACTTTCGTAAATAAATAAATATTATGCTAATAGCTAAGGTTTAAATTAAACAAAGAATGTGTTGACTATCAATACTGGGTAAATGATATGAAAAATGGGATCATACTGATATGGAACTAAATCCGAAAGAACAAACAGGAATCCATTTGGATTACATTAGCATTTTTAAAATGAGAATTCGATAGACGACGAAAGATTAAAAGCAGACCTTTGTGTGGTTTTTAGTTATGGCTGCTCGTATTTAGAAGCCTTGTCACATCCATCCCATATTTCTATAGCATGTTGTGCCGGTATGAAACAAACCTGTTAGGAGTGTCAAGGGAATTCAGGTGAAGGTGTTTTGTGATAGTTATCGTCGTTGATACATTAATAGCTCCTTAATACTTCTTGGCTCCAAGGACAATATTTGGCATAGTGTTACTTCAATATCCAGTTCGCCATGCCCTATATAAATACCACATGCTATCCGGTAAATAAACATTTTTATGGCATTAAGACTTGTCCCGAAGAAAAGGTTTTTACATTTTTTCGAAATATTTTATTACAGCTCATTTTCTATGTCAGATTTAACCAGCGTCAAGGTTTAAATGTATCAGATTGTCATCATGCATCTTTCCATCATCTGGCACAAATTTCACATACAGCCACATATGTTTCAGTTAAATTTTGATTTTTTCATTCTTTTTTTTTTAGATAAAACCAGAAAAAACTGAGTATCGAGCAAGATACGAAGAATTAAAAGAACAAGAGGTACCGTTTCTTAGCATGCTATTCTAATCAATTTAAAAGGGTGTTTTAACAGCCATATATCTTGAAAATTCTGAACTTTATGGACTCAGAGGAAGTCATAGATTGTAAGAGCTTTATCATGTCATGAGTCGTAAGCTTTTTCCGAGCTACGTTTCGAGAGATACTTCTCTCATCGTCAGCCTGACAATTGGAGAAGTATCTCTCGAAACGTAGCTTGGAAAAAGCTTACGACTCATGACATGTTAAAGCTCTTACATCTGTATATCTGTTTTATACCAATTTCGATAGCTGCTTTTTCTAGAGGTTAATGTTAATGTACTTTCTGTAGCTTCTAACTGTGGCCAACTAAGAATGTAATTATAGATCGCTCGTCTTAATATTTTTGTACCTCGAACGGCTTTGTTCATTTTGTTTACATTCACCTTATTGACATTATACTTTTTCCCTCTTATGAAAACTCTATGTCTTTACTTTTGTTACCCAATCGTCATTATAATCAAATCCTGCATACGTTTAGCAAAACAATTGCCTGACGAGGTATCTTGCTTTGACACCCATCATATTTACAATGGCAGTAAGCAAATCTCATTCAGTTCGCCACCAGCTTGCGATAGGAAGGAAGAAAACTGCTCTTTTACAGGCTTTTCGCGTTACTGGAAAATGCTCTACATTACGAGAATGATTTTACTTTCATATTCTTTAATAAAGAAAAAGTTTAAATATTCTTTATTTAAAAGTATTTTTAAATATTTACTAAAGAAGCCAGGGCTTCAGTTATATTTTATGACAGCATTAGGTGTCGTAAAATAAGTTATGCGACGGCACAAAACGGTGACATCAAGCTTTTGGAATCATGACGTGTGCGCTCAAGTAACTTTAATTTAAGTTTCAAACTTGTTTTGTATGTATTTTGAATGTGAATAGTAAGTGGTTTCTATCGATTTTTCTTTATTTTTAAGAATTATGACAGAATAACGAGTGAAAATGAAGAGGAAGAACTGGAGATATTGGAGCTACTTCTGGTATGCAGAAATATAATGTAACATAAAGTCATACATACTGTAAATATTTTTCTGAGACCCGTTACAATACTTTGGGTGTTGCATAACTCATCAGAATCAATAAATTTGATTAATTTTCATCGGTAAAATAATGGAGGCAATGTTGTATAATGAGGTCGTTGAAGCAAATGAAGGTTTCATTAATTCCTCAAAATGAGAATTCAAAAAAAATTTTAACTTCGGTTTTTACAGAAAATAGACGAAAGACGGAAAAATATAGGGAAAGTAGAAAGAAACAATATAGCGGCTAAAGAAGAGGACGACCCAAAGATATGTTTGTACGTATAAAGATAGGAATAATTTCCCCCAATCATTGACTGGAACTATACTTGATTTTACTGGTTTTCATATGGATCTTAATACAAATTTTGAGTTTACCCACACGGAAACTATCGTAGGTCCCTGCTTCTGTTAGGTACCGCCTAAACCATAGGGAAGTCTGGTCTCATGAATTTTTTTAGCCTTTAACTTTCCTTTTAACCATGTAGAGTTAACTCGTTGTATGTGATGTAGTTTTTCTGAAGCGTTTAACTTGTAGCTGTAGAGTTTATTTCATCTGAGCCAAAAGAAGGGTTTTTCTTCAGACCTTTTAAATTTCGTTGATTGAATATTAGAGTATCGCATCGACTTTATTAGTAAACAAGCAAACAACCAAACCATTCGAGGTAATTGTGTGACATTTACACTGGAATGTGGTTTGTTTTTTTCAATGGTTAGCACAAGGAACCAGCACACATGTATGTTCAGTAACACAAAACAGTTATGAAAAAAGGCGCCCAGTTAGCCTTTTTCGTTTCTAAAACGACTTACATAGTTTCCACTGCATTTTAGAGTCTATTCAATGGCTGTAGCCAGTAGTTGTGACTGCTACAATTACGAAGCTGGCCCCGTAGGGTTGTATGTTATTTGTTATTGGTAAGAGAGGAACTCTTTAACTACTAAAAGAAACGCTTCTACGGTAGTATTTTATTAAAAACACTTGATGGCATTGAACCTGCAGTATAGGTAGAGATGTAGCAGTCGGCGTTGGCAGCTCTATGCCCCTCTCTGTCACTGCCTGCCTGCCTCTGTCTGTCTGTCTTCTCTCTTCCCACTCTCTCCTCTGCCTCTCCTCTCTCTCTCTGTCTTCTCTCTTCCCACTCTCTCCTCTGCCTCTCCTCTCTCTCTCTCTTAGTCAGTTATACGTTTTTGTCTCAGCTTGCTGGCCTGAGCTTAGGAATATGGTTTCAAATCATTGGTTCCTGGCCCCGCTCTTGATGAGCTCACGTTGCCGATAATGCCACTGCTTCAGTGCGGATACTATTTTGTCAGTTTCTTTAGCTTTCTGCATGCAATAGGTTATCAAAACTGGGGAGTTGTTGACGAATTTTTATATCGCTACAACTCTGAGAATTTATCTGCTTCCCTGTTTTGCTTTTTGTAATAAGAGAGCGTGGTGAAATAGAGAAGAAAGAAGAGGTGGACAGAGAGAAACAGACAATCAGAAAACCAAACAAACAAGGCATAACTGGGTCAGTGAGCCAGCCCTTGAACAACTTCTAATATTTTTACATATGCTTCCAGTAACGAATTCAGCGTTATCAAACCTGGTTTGTTATTTTTGCTTGAGTCTTTCAAGCAGAATTTTTTTATTAATTGATTAATTATTTTGTTTTACTTAAATATTTTTATATTCGGCGATGATAAAATGCCGGGATTAAAAAGTCTTTATTACGCTGTATCATACTATGTCTAAATTAACAAGAACGGGGGATGAATACGACAAAAAACCTTACATTTCTAATTTGGTGCACTGCATCCTAATTTTTGTTCATTTCTCTAATTGTCGCTGCTTTCCCTTTTAAAATGTTTTTTCTTTAGTCTTTGTTTATTTTTTTTTTATTTTGCAGGGATACTATCTTGTAGAACAATTAAAATTGCAAAAATGATATAATTATGGCTGTAAAAATTATCTGTACGTAGCGCCGATGGGTCAGGTAGTAGATCACGTGACTATGAAAGTCGTAAGCACTGGTTTAGCCCAGTGGACAAACACATATTTCTCATACCTTCGTAATTGAAATGCCTTAGAATTAAATGGATTGTTTGGACCCTACTTTTAGGAAGCGGATGAAAATCGAATAACAACAGAGACATCACAGGAACAGGCCGAAAAGAAGAAGAAGCTTTTGGAAGACATGAGCGTGAAAGAAAAAAATATCATAGAATCTGAAACCGTAAGTCATGTTGTACTATTGTTTTTGTTGTTGTTGTTTTGTTTTGTTTTGTTTTTCTGCTTGCTTCCGAGTTCGTGAGGATAATAGAAAAGGAAAAATATATTTAAGTAACTATTGAATTATTCAGAATTTCTTTATTAATGAGACTAATTAAGAGGAGTGTTTGATGGTGATGGTGCAAAGTGGCTAAATGGGATATTTTGAAGTGAGGTTACATTAATTATCCGTCTGACGTCGTAGAAAACGAAGAAGGTGACATTAAAACGGAAAGGATGCTGATGATAATAATAATGATGATGATGATGATAACAATAATAATGATGATGATGACGATAATAATAATGATGGTGATGATAATAATGATGATAATAATAATGATGATGATGATGATAATAATAATGATGATGATGATAACAATAATAATGATGATGACGATAATAATAATGATGGTGATATAACAATAATAATGATGATGATGACTATAATAATAATGATGTTGATGATAACAATAGTAATGATGATGATGATGACGATAATAATAATGATGGTAATACCTTATCGTAATCTGGGGTAAAATGGGAAGGCAGCAAGTGATGCAACCGTATTAGCATATATAAGTAAAAATATATTTAAAAAATTTTTTTGTGATGTAAAGAGTTTTTCGGGTTTTTTATTTGTCAAATTAGCAACATTTAACATCTAGCTGTTTGGAGTTTAGTCCTAATTTTATATATATATATATATATATACTTTTTGTTTACTTCATTTTTCACTGGGAAATGCCTTTCTTTCTTCATAAAACATTTTCTTACAGCTATTTTAAATTCTTCTTGTATATATGTATGTATGTATGTATATATGTATGTATATATGTATTTATTCGCCACTAACAAAAAAAAATACAAATGTTCAAAGGTAAATGTTAAAAACCTAATACATGATGTTATCTAAAATAGTTACAAAATAAGAGTAAATAGAAACAAAAAAGAACGAAACAAAACAGACGGAACGGTAATCTAGAGAAACGGTGGCAGGGGTAGCATAATACAGATCATGAAGACCTTATTTTCATTATGGCCCAGTTTCAGATGTAGTATTATTTATACTCTTGCCTCTTTAGAACGCACAAATAACACACCAACAGATAAGTGATCTCTTACAATATTCGGATAAACTCAGGTAAATTTTCGTACTCTGTTTTTCCTTATACGGTCCCTAAGCGCCCTGGGAGATACATATTTTTATTTTTGCAATGGTGGTGGTTATGTGGTAAAAAGAACAAAAAACCAAATCTGTACGTGAAAACTAGATTTTTGTAGAATAAGCTGTTAAGGTCATCAAATAAAGAGGTTTTTTAGGTCATTTTCACTGTATAACAAATGATTAACACCATCAAATTTGTAATTTGGAAAATAAGCTGGACAAAAAAGCACTATTTTCAGTATACCTTATTTAAAGACCAGACGTAAACCAGAAAGGCAACAAGGAAGGGTCTTTCTTAAGTAAATTCTTGATGTTTTGTGGTTTTTAGAATTGTCTGCCAAGCATTTACAGTTCGCTTTTAACGATGATCTTTGCAAATATTTTGATGGCTGTCCCATCATATAATGCCGGACAAAGTTTTAGCAAACATTTTTGGACATTAACATAGAAACTGGGTACCAGCATTAAATAGGCAGATAACAGTATGCAGCCCCCACCTGTACCGGGTTAGGCAAGTAAATATTTTACTCAGTAACCTGAACACGTATTAAACTTTACTGAAGTCTGCTTGGGAAACGAATGAAAATATTCGGATTTTTTATTTAATTTTAATATGCGGAAAGTTTAAGATGGCCGTCTTCCGAAAAAATACAAACATCTGTCTGCATACACTTTGGCAGCAAATGGAGAATTGGAACATTGAGCCAAACTTATAAGAGGAGCGTACTGTGCCTTCGCTCAACAA
The DNA here is from genome assembly GCA_003991215.1 of Morbakka virulenta. NCBI lineage: Eukaryota > Metazoa > Cnidaria > Cubozoa > Carybdeida > Carukiidae > Morbakka > Morbakka virulenta. The sequence goes on from RDPX01000365.1 coordinate 234,111, forward strand.
ATCAAGGTTTGAATGCTGAGCTTCAACACTAACTCATGTTTTTCCGTACCTTAATATATCCATGCAACGATTTGTATCGGCGACTATGGAAGAAGACAAAAGAGAAAATCTGACAGCTGCATAAAATTCTAATTTTGAGACACCAAAAGCAACTGAAGAGGTTCCAACAGCTTCTGTTTATTTTGCCATATGATGGAGACAGATAAGACCCGGGTTAAGGCATCTCGACATTGTTTATTAAGGTCACTAGCTAGAAATATGAAGCTATGATTTGTTCTCAACAGCACAACCTTCGTTTCGGCATATTAAGGAGTTTCTTTTTCATCAAAATTAACATCAGATTTCCTTTTAGCCTGTTCATTCAGATATTACACTTTCTTTAAAAATTGCTGTTCAGTTAGTCCTGGCAGGAAGCCATGGTTTGCTGATAAAAGAAAGACTTTTACCCCTCACTTAATCCATGGGCAATTGTGTGAAAACACAAGAAAAGCCATTTTATTTCACTCGTTTTATTGTAACATACTTTATTAAAAAACCTGGTAGATTATTAATAGTCTGTGGCATTCCATAGATAGTTCGCGACAATGAGAAACATTTTACTCAATTAAGAGTTTTACAAGTCAAACATATGGTAAATCATTTTGTTCATAACTTTCATAACGACCTTTGTATTCTCTAAACTAACCGTTTCTAACTGCGATTTAAGGTTTTCATGGACAAAAATCTTTGTCGGCTGTTATTTCTGCACTGCTCTATAAAGTTTTTAGACCATAAAATTAATGAGGCCTATCATAATTATTTTCCATTGGGTTGCTGTCTTAGTAGCTTCTGTAGGGAATAGAAAATGTCCCCCATTTTTCTTCTTTTTTCCTCGTGGGAAGGTGAGCTGTCTTACGCACATCTCAGACAGCCAAATCCCCGCTCTAATCACAAGTTCCTGAAACTATTAATAACTTTCCCTTTGCCCAGGATATTCTTATCATTTTCTTTCAAAACAGAGGTTATGTTCTGTCGTTGCTTGTGGGTGAGTTTTGTCTTCCGTTGATGAATACCAGATGTAACAATGGACTGACAAATTCTGACTTCTTTTGTGATAATGCTCTTCCTTACGCTCCTTTACCCAACAGAATATCATGACTTTGACCCCTTGGTTATAATCCAACTATTATTTCCAATAACACAGCTGAAGTTCTCATTAAAGGCATTACGAAACTTATTCAATTCATATGCCTGGTGTCAGTTTCATTGATGCAGAGACAGGAAAAAATACAAACATAGCCTTGCGGAAGTACGTCACTGCACCATCTTCCTAGAATTCAAATCAAATCTGTGTAAATATTTTCCCACCAAAAACCTGGTCACGTACTAATCGGTATTGAAAGAAAACAGGTGATACATAATAACAGTATAATCTGGTGACACTGAAACCTGACACTTGAAATTGAATAACTTCTTCGTCTTGATTTTAATAGTTCCATGGTGTATTCATTATTTTTTTTAAAAAAGAAGCCATATTCCATCTATATAATCCCTTGGTAAAGTAACAGGATATGAAATAAAAGCTAAGCTTGGGTATGTGACATCATAGTAAAAAGGGCTCGTAACAGCGCAGTGGGCCCTATAAGCCCACCCCCAGTTTTACCCAGTTCTACAGGTTTTTTTCAATTATACTGATTTCTTCTTCTTTTTAACTGACCTTTCCCTTGGGGTCATCGTAGCGAACATGGCTTCTCCACCATGTGGGATCCTGCGCATCCTCCCTTGTAAGTTCTTTGATATCCATGTCTTCTTTATTGTTGTCTCTTCATCTGTGCATGGGTCACCCTCGACTTCTACGTCCTGGCAGCTCCATCCGCATGCATTACCTTGCATAATACTGTTCACTTCTTACTGCATGCCCAAACCATAGGGGCCGATACTCCTGCATTTTCTTGGAGGCTACTGCAACGCCTAAGATCTCTTCATTTCTAATCTTGTCTTTTCTGGTTACGCCCTTCGCCCAGTGCAGCATTCGTATCTGTCACATATCAAAATGGGTTTCTTGTCGTTTGGTGAGAGGCATGGTTTCCATCCCGTACAACATTGCCGGTCGAACCAAGGTTTTGTACACCTCGCCCTTCAGCTTGGCTGGCACATGTTTGTTACATAGAACACCAGTCACTTTTCTCCAGTTGTTCAAGCCTGCTTTGATACGCTTCTTCACTTCCTTCTCGCTCCCCCTCCCCCTACCTTCATCACTCATTGAACCAAGGTACTTAAATTCCTCAGCTTCGTGCACATCTTCACCAGCGATCGTTATTGGTGGTCGATTTAATTTCTGGTTGATGCACATATACTCAGTTTTTGTTCTGCTTCTGTTGACCTTCAGCCCTCTCTTTTCTAATCTGCTCCTCCAGCTTTCCAGCTCCCATTCTGCCTCGTCCTTTTTCTTATTTACCAATACCACGTCATCTGCGAACGTCATGTTGTGCAGGCTGTCTCTCCTCACATTGTCAGTCAGGTTCCCAATTACTATTGCGAACAGTAGTGGACTCAGGGCCGAGCTTTGGTACAAACCTTATCCTACCATCTAATACCCGTTCCCAGAGCTTCATTGTGTGGCTTATTAGTTTGATGCCACGATATTTTTAGCAGTTTTGTACGTCACTTTTGATTTTGAATATCGGCACGAGAATGCTCTTTCTCCACTCATCCGGCATTCTATTTGTCACAATGATATCATTAAGTAGTGCTTTGAGAAAGTCAAGTCCTTGCTCACCAAGGGCTTTTCACGCTTCAGCTGGCATCTCATTTGGTCCGACTGCTTTCCCGTTCTTCATTTTGCTCAGGCCCTTCTTCACTTCTTCTGTGCTAATTCTTGACACATCCTATTCATGGGCTTGCCCTGCTAGTCACTTTCTTCCCTGTGGTTTTCCGCGTTCATCAGCTTTTCAAATACCTTTTCTATCTATTCAGAATTCTTCATTGTTGATCATCTTGACCTGTGGGATGGCCTTGGACGCCTTGTCCATCTGCAGTATCGATGTTGTCATATATTTCCTCACACACCACCTTTTTAGTCCCAGATAGGGCTGCTTTGGCCTTTTGCTTTGCTTCCAGGTGCTCCGTTTTCTTTGTATCACGCCTGTCTCTGCACTAGGTATTGTTGCCCTTCCTTTTCTCCTGAATTGCTTCTTGAACCCACTAAATACCACCATGTTTCTCAATCCCTTTTCCTTCTTCCAAACCACTTTCCTTTTCAAATCACTTTAATGCTTCCGCCACCCTTCGGATGGTTTCGTTTGTTTTGCCCAGTTACAAATCGCTCCTTTAACTCCTTTGTCTTGCAATTTCCACCATCTTATCGTAGCTGGCCTCTTTCTTACTCTCTTCGCCGTCGCTGTCATCTTCAAAGTGCATATCACCGGTCGATGCTGAGTTGTTACGTATTCCCCCGGTAGAGCCTTGCGATCCATTATTTCCTTCAGGTGTCATCTTCAGTGGAAGATGTAGTCAATTCGCGTGATGGAATTCCCACTGCAATATGTTGACCTGTGCTGGACTACTTTCTGGAAGAATGTGTTTCCAATTACAAGATCGAACCAGGTCGCCAGGTCTCTGATGGCATCACCTGAGCTATTAATTATTCCAAACCCATGCCAGCCCATAACCCTTGCATAATCTACATTTCCTTCACCCACGTGACCATTTAGATCTTCTCCTACAAATAGTCTGTTTTGTGCTGACAGCTGGGTGATCATCATGTCCAGGTCTCTCCAGAACTCCTCCTTATTAGCCTCCTCGCATCCCTGTGGAACGTATGCATTCACAGCACAGAAGTTTTCGCCGTTGACTTCCAATCACATGTACATCAGGCTGTCCAATATCCTCTCCACGGTTACCATTCCTAGTACCAAACTTTCCTCTAAGATAATGCCAACATCGTTTCTTGGTGTGCTGGACCCATAATAGTACACTTTGTAGTCTCTGGTATATCTGGCCTTGGGTCCTTTCCATCCAGTCTCTTCTTTCCATCTATATCTGCTACCTCTTGAGCAACATTTAACGATCCCATTCTGTTTGTCTCCTGTCTTTGTTTCTTTCTCTTGGCTCGTCTTTCTGTAGCTCTTTCCTCCTCTCTGTCTTCATCTTGGTTGACCAGTAGTATGATTTCCATTATCTCGCTATGCTCGCGAGGTAGTTAACCCGGGCCGCGACCTATCCAGTATGAAATTTGTGTTATTTGCCATCGCTCATGGGAATGATTGTCAGTTTTCTACAGAGAGAGAGAGAGAGAGAGACAGAGAGAGAGAGAGAGAGAGAGAGAGAGAGAGAGAGAGAAAGAGAGAGAGAGAGAGAGAGAGAGAGA